>CM053608.1:34438535-34457095 GCA_028646535.1 Procyon lotor
CCTTCTTTTATTTAATAGTACCCATTTATAGGTTTCTTCATGTGTTTTCATGGCTTGAGAACTCCTTTGTTTTCAGCACTGAATAATATACCATTTTTTAGATATACCACACTTTATTTGTTCATTCACCTACTAAAGGACATCTTGGTTGCTTCCAAGTTTGGGCAGTTAGGAATAAAGCTACTATAAACATCCATGTGCAGGCTTTTGTATGTACATGAGTTTTAATATGCATTTCCCATATGCATATGAAATATTTGGAACGTCTTTTCATATGCTTCTTTGCCATCTGTATATCTAATTTGGTGAGGTGTCTGATGACCCATTTTTTTTTTTCACTTTTTTTTATTAACATGCAACATATTATTTTTTTCAGGTACAGGTCTGTGAATCATCAGTCTTAACACCATTAAAAGCACTCACCATAGCACATAACTTCCCCGGTGTCCATAACCCAGCCATGCTATCCCTCCCCTTGCCCAGCAACCCTCAGTTTGTTTCCTGAGTTTAAAAGTCTCTTATGGTTTGTCTCCCTCCCTAGTCCCATCTTGTTTTGTTTTTCCTCCCTTACCCCCATGACTTTCCCTGCCCTACCTCTCAAATTCCTCATATCAGAGGGATCATATGATAATTGTTTTTATCTGATTAACTTATTCACTTAGCATAATACCCTCTAGTTCTATCCACATCATTGCAAATGGCAAGCTTTCATTTTTGATGGCTGCATAGTATTCCATTGTGTGTGTGTGTGTGTGTGTGTATGTACAGGTTTCAGAGATTCAGGTTCCCCTTTCTCTGCATCCTCACCAACACCTGTCATTTCCTGACTGGTTAATTTTAGCCATTCTGACTGGTGTGAGGTGGTATCTCACTGTGGTTTTGATTTGTATTTCCCTGATGCCAAGTGATGTTGAGCACTTTTTCATGTGTCTGTTGGCCATTTGGATGTTTTCTTTGGAGAAATGCCTATTCATATCTTCTGCCCATTTCTTGATTGGATTATTTGTTCTTTGGGTGTTGAGTTTGATAAGTTCTTTATAGGTTTTGGATACTAGCCCTTTAACTGATACGATGAACCCATTTTTTAATCTGCTTGTTTCTTATTTGTTTAAAAAGTTCCCTGCTTTGGATAACAGTCCTTTAAGATCAGGTATGTCTTTTGCAGATATCTCCACATAGTTGGCCTCTCTTCATTCTTTTGACCTAGATCTTTTCACCACAGAGTTTTTTAAATTTTAATGAAGACCAGTTTATCAATTTTTTTTGTGGATCATGCCTTTGGTGTTGTATCTGAAAAGTCATTGCCACACCCAAGGTCATTTAGATTTTTTCCTGTGTCATACTAGTTTTATAGTTTTAGGATTTATATTTAGGTTTAAAATTTCTTTTTTTTTTTTTTTTTTTTATTTATTTGAGAGAGAGAGATCACAAGTAGTCAGAGAGGCAGGCAGAGAGAGAGGGGGAAGCAGGCTCCCCGCTGAGCAGAGAGCCCGATGTGGGGCTCAATCCCAGGACCCTGAAACCATGACCCGAGCTGAAGGCAGAGGCTTTAACCCACTGAGCCACCCAGGTGCCCCCTTTTTTTTTTTTTTAATTTTTCCATATTATTTATTTATAAAGTAGGCTCTACACTCAGCAGGGAGCCCAACGTGGGGCTTGAACTCATGACCCTGAGATCAAGACCTGAGCTGAGATCAAGAGTTGGAGGCTTAACAGCCTGAGCCACCCAGATGCCCCTTATATTTAGGTTTAAAATCCATTTTGAGTTAGAGAGGTTGTGAGATCTGTGTCTATGTCTAGATTCATTTTTCTGCATATGGATGCTCAATTGTTACAACACCGTTTGTCAAAAAGACCCATCTTTGCATCATTAAATTGCCTTTGCACCTTTTCAAAGATTAGTTAAGTATATTGTGGGGCTATTTATGGGCTCACTGTTTTGTTCCATTGATTTTTGTCTTTTCTTTTTGACAGTACCATACTGACCTGGTTACTGTTGTTTCTTTATAAATCTGAAGTCTATCTAGGGAAGCCTAGGTGGCTCAGTTGGTTAAGCGTCTGCCTTTGGCTCAGGTCATGATCCCAGGGTCCTAGGATTGAGTCCCACATCAGGCTCCTGGCTCAGTGGGAAGCCTGCTTCTCCTTGTGCCTGCTGCTCCTCCTGCTTGTGTGTGTGCTTTCTCTCTCTCTCGCAAATAAATAAAATCTTTAAAAAAAAAAAGTCTGAAGTCTGGTACTGTCCTTCAACTTTGTTTTTTTCAGTATCGTATTGGCTATTCTGGGTCTTTTGTCTCTCCATATGAATTTTAGAATCAGTTTGTCAATGTCTACACGATAACTTGCTGGGATTTTGATTGGGATGCATAAATCTATAGAATAAATTTGAGGGATTGATATCTTAACATTAAGTCTTCCTAATCCATGAACATGGAATACCTATCTGTTCATTTATTTAGTTCTTTTATAAATATTTTTTAAAAAATATTTGTCAGAGGGGCACCTGGGTGGCTCAGTGGGGTAAAGCCTCTTCCGTCGGCTCGGGTCATGATCTCAGGGTTCTGGGATCGAGCCCCACATCAGGCTCTCTGCTCAGCGGGGAGCCTGCTTCTCCCTCTCTCTCTGCCTGCCTCTCTGTCTACTTGTGATTTCTCTGCCAAATAAAATCTTTAAAAAAAAAAAAAAAATATTTGTCAGAGAGAGCACAAGCAGGGGGAGTGGCAGGCAGAGGAAGAAGCAGGCTCTCTGCTGAGCCAAGAGCCTGATGCAGGACTCAATCCCAGGACCTGGGATTATGACCTGGGCTAAAGACAAAGTTTAACTGCTGAGCCACCCAGGCGTCCCTATTTAGTTTTTAGGTTTTGCTTACCAGAATTGTGTTTTTTCTCATATTGATCTTGTATGTCCTCTGTTAAATTGATACTTAAATATTTTGGAGGTTTTGTTTGTTTTTGGATGCTAACATAAATGGTAATATATTTTTAATTTCAAGTTTACTTTTTCATTGCTGTTATATATGAAAGCAATTGACTTCTGTATGTATCCTGCAATCCTGCTATAATTGTTTATTCTAACATTTTGTGGGAGTTGTTTTGGTCATTTCTTTAGAACTCTATGTAGATGATAATGCTGTCTGTGAACGAAGATAATTTTATTTCTTCCTTTCCAATGCATCTACCTTTTTTTTCCTTTTCTTGTCATATTGCATTAGCTAGAACTTCCAGTAGTGTTGAAAAGGAATGGTGAGAGGAAACATCCTTGCTTTGTACCTGATATTAATGGGAAGGCTTCAAGTTTCTCAGCATTAAATATGATAATATGTAGGTGTTTTGTTGCTTTTCTTTATCAAATTGAGGGAGTTCCCTTCTATTCCTAGTTTATTAAGTTTTTTTTTATCATGGATGAGGTTGGATTTTTTCAAATAATATTTTCTGTGCATCTACTGATATTATCATCTTTGTTGTGATGGATTACAGTAATGGATTTTTTTAATGTTGAACTATTGCATAGCAGGGATAAAACCTACTTGGTCATGGTATATAATTCTTTTCATACATTGTCGGATTTGATATGCTCATATTTCATTGAGGATTTATGCATCTATGTTTATGACAGAAGTCAATTTGTAGTTTTCATTTTTTATAATGTCTTTGGTCTAGTTTTGGTAAGAGTAATGCTGGTCTCATAAAATGAGTTAGGCAATGTTCCTTTGTTTCTACCCTCTGAAAGAGATTTCAGAGCACTGGTATTTTGTTTCTAAGTGTTTAGTGGAGGTCACCAGTGAACCCATCTGGGCCTGGTGCTTTCTGTTTTGGAAGGTTATTATTGATTCATTTTCTTCAACAGATACTGGCTTATTCAGATGGTCTATTTCTTTTTGTGAGTTTTGGCAGCTTGTGTCTTTCAAGGAATTCATTTTCGTTTTCGAATTTGTGGACTGTTGACAGTATTCTTTTATTATCCTTTTGATGACTAGGGGATTTACAGTCATGCCCTCTCCTTTATTTTTGATAGTAGTAGTTTATGTTCTCTTTTTTTTTTTTTTTTTGTTAACTGTAAGTATACATAAGATACATACATAATTGAATACAGTGTTCTTAAGATTTTTAACAAATTTATCGTTTTAGGTCAATTAAGATAAGAAAAAAGTTTTTATGTTTGATGCTTTTTGTTATTTAGAATCTGACCTATATTATTTTCCTTGTCTCTAAAGAACTTCTTCAACATTTCTTGAAAGGCAGGTCTACAGTTTGGCAACAAATTTCTGTTTTTGTTTGAGAAAGTCTTTATTTCTCCTTCACCTTTGAATGATAATTAAGAGTATAGAACTATAGATTGGTAGGATTTTTTATCTCAACACTTTAAATATTTCATTATGCTATCTTCTTGTTTACATAGTTTCTGAGAAGTTTGACATAATCTTCTCTTTGTCCCTTTATAGGTAAGGTGTTTTTTCCTTTACTTCTTTCAAGATAGTTTCTGTAGCTTGCAAGTGATGTGTATAGGAGCACGTTTTTTAATTTCTGTTTGTGGATTTTGTTTGGGGTCTTGTGGGTTTTTTTGGTTGGTTTTTTTGTTGTTGTTGTAGGGTTTTTTTGATATATACATATGTAGTTCTTTTTTCTTTTCTTTTCTTTTCTTTTCTTTTCTTTTCTTTTCTTTTCTTTTCTTTTTTCTTTTTCTCCTCTTCCCATTATATTACACCTTTTTAGTTGTTCCATGGTCCTTAGATACTCTCTCCTGTTTTATTCACTTTCTGCTCTCTTTCCTTTTCACTTTAGGAGATATCTATTGAGATATCCTCAAGCTCTGAGATGATCTTCTCAGCCTTGTCCAGTCTAGTAATGAGTTCATCAGAGGCAATTTTCCTGTTACAGTTTCTTGATCTCTAGCATTTCTTTTTGGTTCTTTTTTAGGATTCCCATCTCTCACTTTATATTGCCCATGTATTCTTGCATGCTGTTTACTTTATCCATTGTAACCCTTAACATTTTAGTCATTGTTGTTTTAAATTCCTAGTTTGAGGATTCCAACATCCTTACCACATTTGGTTTTTTTCTAAGGATTTTATTTATTTATTTGAGAGAGGGAAGGAGAGAAGAAAGCACACTTCCTGCTGAGCAGAGAGCCTGACATGGGGCTCAATCTCAGGAGCCCAAGACTATGACCTGAGCCAAAGGCAGACGCTTAACCAGTTGAGCCACCCACATGACCTACCATATCTGGTTCTGATGTTGGCTCTCTTTAAATTTTTTTTCTTTTTTTTTTTACTTTTTTCTTCTTTGTAACTTTTTCTTGATAGTTGGACATGCTGTACTGCATAAAAGGGACTGCTGTAAATAGGCTTTGGTAACATTTTGGTGAGGTCTTGGGGAAGGAGGAGTATGCACAGCCCTATGATTAGGTCTTAGCCATTTAGTGAGCCTATGTTTCTGGACTGTGAACTTCACAAGTGTCTCTTGGGCTTTTTCTTCTTCCTAGGTGCAAGATGATGGCTAATTTGGGCTGGAATTATTTCCCTTTCCCTGCATTACTCTTTCTCTGATAATACCACAGCAGGTTAGGCTCTGCTTAACTAGTTTCTCCTAAATGTAGGCATTGTAAAGAACAGAGTGTTCTGGGTATATTTTAAAATGGTTCCTTCTCCCCTCTGCTGCAGGAAGTATGGGGGAATTTCCACAGTAAGTTGCCAGCAATTCTGCAGTTACAGTTTAGGTTGTCCTACCTGGCCATTGGTTCCTAAATTGACTTCCACTAGTGATTCTTTGCTCTGGTAAGCCACAGCTCCTCTGTATTTGCCTATCTGTTTCCACAGTCTTGGGGGCAGTGATTTACCCCATATTCTAATCTCTCTTATGGATCCTAAAAGAGTTCTCGATTTTTTACTCAGTTTGGCTTTTTACTGGTTAGGACAGAGTGGTAACTGCCATGCTTCTTGCATGGGGAAACATTTACTAGAAGTCTTCATATATTTTTACATTATTGGTTTTGAATTGAAAAGATAATTAAAAATTCATTTCATGAAGGATATTGGTCTGTTCTTTTATAATGTTTTTGGCCTTAGCGTCAAAGTAATTCTGACCCATTAGAAGAGTTGTGAAGTATTTTGCCTTTTCAGTTTTAAGTGCTCAATAGAACTCACTGGTGAAACCATCTATGCCTGGGAAGGTTTGTAACTATAAATTTAATTTTTTAAAATAGTTACAGGGCTACTCAGTATTTTTTTTTCTGTTTTTGTTTTTTTTTTTTCTTTTTTGAAGATTTTATTTTTAAGTAATATCCACCCAACGTGGAGCTTGAACTCACAACCCTGAGATCAAGAGTCACATGCTCTGGCAGTGGCGGTTTTTCAGATTTTGTCCATTTTACCTAAGCTATTGAATAAAGTTGTTCATATTTATCCCTTATAGTTTTTTAATGCTTCTAGGATCTGTATTGGTGTGTCTTCACATTTCCATAATTCATGATTTGTGTGTGTTTACTTGTTCTTTTGCTCTTTTATATCCTGATTAGCCTATTTCTGAGTTGTAATGGTCTTTTAAAACTGGTTTCACTGATTTTCTTGTTCTTTTTACTGCCTTGATTTCTCTCCTTTACTATTTTCTTTATTCTTTTTATTACTTATTTATTTATTTATTTATTTATTTATTTATTTAAAGATTATATTTACTTATTTGACAGAGATCAAAGGGAGAGGGAGAAGCAGGCTCCCCACTGAGCAGAGAGCCTGATGTGGGGCCCAATCCCAGGACCCTGAGATCATGACCTGAGTCAAAGGCAGAGGCTTTAACCCTCTGAGCCACCCAGGTGCCCCTTCTTTATTCTTTTTAATTTCCTTAATTTGATTTTTTAGGGCAGAAGCTCAGATTGATTTGAAATCTTTATTTTTGTCTAATGTGGTCATTTAGTACTTTAAATTTCACAAATGTGCTGTGTTGTTTTCATTTTGTGTAATTTCTTTTTGATATCTTTTCCCTGTGGATTAATTAGAAATGTTTTAGTTTCCATATATTTTTCCGTTACTGATTTCTAACTTAATTCCATTGTGGGTCAAGAATACATGATGGTCTTTTGATTTAAGACATTTTGTGTATTTATTGCAATTTGAGATTTGTTTTATGGCCAAGAATATCGTCTGTTCTGAGTAAGTGTTCTGTGCATTCTGGAAAACAATTTGCACCCTGCTCTGGTTAGATTGAGTATTCCTAAATGTCAGGCACAATTAATTGATAATTACAAATTTTCTATATCCTTACTGATTTTTGTCTTGCTACTTAATGAGAGACTATAAATGTGAATTTTTTTCAATTTTATTATTTTTTCCTAATGTATTTTTAAATTATTTTATTAAATGTAGAAACATTTAGGATTACTGGTCTCTTCCATGAATATCTCCATGTGTGTCCCCTTTTCATTATGAAGTGTCTCTCCTTAACCCTGGTAGGATGCTTTGCTTTGAAATCTATTTTGTCTGGTACTACTATAGCATGGTATTTATTTTTTCTTTTTTTCATTTTTATAATTAAGTAAGATTCTTGTAGAAGAGATAGAATTGTATTTGAATATTTTATCTAACATACAGTCTCTAGGCCTTTTTGGTGGAAGTGTTTATGCTATTTACATTTAGCGTGATTATTATTTTGGGGCTTAAATCAACCATCTTTCTATTTTTTGCATGTTCTGTGTATTATCCCTTTTCTGTAGGTTTTTTTTTCCTTGCCTTACTTTAGCCATTTTTAGTATTCTGTTTTACTTCCATTGGTTTACTAACTGTACTTCTTTAAGTTTCTCAGAGGTCACTTTAGGGTATATACTATTCATTTTTAACTTTCTACAATCTGCTTTCATGTCCAGTCATGCCACTTACTTATAATTTAAGAACTTTGCAGTAGTATATAGTTGAATGTCTTGAATGTCTCTTCTTAATACTATTTGCAATCATCACATATTTTTCTTCCACCTTTGTTTTAACCGCCCACAATATGTTGCTCTTATTTTTTGCTTTAAAAGGGTAATTATCAGGAGGACATGTGTTGTGATGAGCACTGGGTGTTAAACACAACTAATGAATCATTAAATACTACATCAAAAACTAATGATGTGTACAGTAAGTGGCTAACTGAACATACCAAAAAAAAGGATAATTATCCTTTAGAGGATTTCCTTGTATTTTGCCATTTCCATTGTTCTCCATTCCTTTTGTATAGATCTACTGTTTGGTATAATCTTCCTTCTGCTTGAAGGATTTCCTTCAACATTTCTAGTAGTTTAGGTCTGCTTGTTTTAGATTCTTTTGTCCTTTCTATGTCTGAAAATGGTTTTATTTATTTATTTTTTTTTTTAAAATGGTTTTATTTTACATTAATATTTGAAAGACTTTCACTGAGCCTAAAATTTTATCATTTGTAGTTTTTTAAAGTGCTTGCTTTTGGCTAGCAGTTTTTTAATTAAAATTGATATTTTTCTTTGTTTCTCTTTATATAAGAAGCCTTAATTTTTCTGCCTGCTTTTTAAAGATTTTTCTGTTGAAGGTTGTTTTTTGTTTTGTTTTGTTTTAAATTTATTTGACAGAGAGAGGTCACAAATAGGCAGAGAGACAGGCAGAGAGAGGGGGGGAAGCAGGCTCCCCACTGAGCAGATAGGCTGATGTGGGGCTTGATCCCAGTACCCTGAGATCATGACCTGAGCCGAAGGCAGAGGCTTTAACCCACTGAGCCACTCAGGCACCCCTTGAAGGTTGTTTTTAAGCAGTTTGTGATATGAGTTTGTGTGGTTTCCATCCTGTTTATTTTGCTAGAATTTCATTGAGCTTCTTGGATCTGGGAATTTATAATCTTGATTAAATTTGGGAATATTTTGACAATTATTTCCTCAGTAGGACTCTTCTGGTCATCTCCCCTTTTGAGAGCTCCAGTTTCACTTACATTAGGCTGCTTGAAGTTGTCCGTGTTGCTCTTCTGTTCATTTTTGTCCTAGCATTTTTGTCTCATTTGTTTTGCTGTGTTTTGGGGTTCATTAATCTTTTTTTTTTTTTGCAGTGTTCTTAGTATTTTTCGGTTTAGTTACTCTGTTTGATTTCTACAGGTTTGGTATAGATCTTTTATATGATCTTCCATGGCTCTCCTTAACATATTGATGATTTTTTTTTTTTAATCTACTTCATACTCCTGAGAGTATGACAAATAGTTAAAATAATACTTTCATGCCATTACTTATAATTTTGGCATCTGTGTTTAATCAGGTTGATTTTGGTTGATTTATTAAAGGTTGTATTTTTCTACTTTCTTGCATAGCTGTCAAATTTTTATTAGATGTCAGACATTGTGGATTTTACCTTGATGGATGTTGAATGTACTTGTATTTTAAAAAGAAAATATTCTTGGGCTTTGTTCCTGGGCATAGGTGAGTTACTTGAAGAAAATTTGATCTTTTTGATGTTCCTTTATGCTTTGTTAAGTGAGACTGGAGCAGCCTTTAATCTTATGCCTTACTTTTATTCTGAGTAATAGCCTGTAACTCACTGCCTCCTGGATTATAAGGTTTTTCACTATGGCTGATGGGAATACCAACTCTTCCCTTCCTTGGGTACTTTATTCAAATGGTTGCAGTGATAGTGCTTTACTGAAGATTCAAGTTTAAGCCTCTGCAGATTTCCACAGCTCAGCTTTCTTTTCTCCAGGATTCTGCCCTATAAACTCTAGCTGCCTTTACTTCTCCCAATGACCAACTCTCTTTCAGCTCCCAAATGTCTCTTTAATTCAGGTGGACTGCTGGCCTCTGCTTAGATCCCCCTCCCTGTACTGGAAGATCTCCCCAGGCAGAAAGATGCGTCCGGCCAGTCATGGAGCTCACATTGTTTCCTCTTTCAGAAGTTACTGTCCTGCATTGCCTATTGTTAATTATCTGAAAAACCATTGTTTTGTTTAATTTTTTCCATTGATTAAGACAGTAGGGTATGTCTGGTCACTATTAACTCCATCTTGACCTAAGTTTATAGTAATTGTCTCAAGCTTTTTTCTGTTAGTAATTTTATTTTCAGCTGCGTCTGTTTTGTTCCTTGATAGTTATTCTTTGTTTGACTTTCTCTTTTCATTATCTTGTTTTATTCTTTTCCCATTTCATTTTTGAACTTTTTCATTTGCATTTTATTTTTCTGTAGTTTTTTTTTTTTTTTTTCTGTTATTTTTCTGTACTGAAGTACTTGTACAGAATTTCCTTTTACTGAGTTATATTTTGTTTCAGGCAGGATTCTTTTTCTTTTTTTTTTTTTCAGGCAGGATTCTTCAAATTCTCTCCCTCATCCTTTTTCCCCCTTCCCCCTGAGGTTTGTGCTTATTTATTTTTTTTTGCTAGAGTATGTTTACATAGTTGCCATGACTTTTCTTTCTTTCTTACTTAAGCTTACTATAAGCACTTTTGTCCCTGCATTATAGCGGTTGCTATAGTGTCTATGACTGCTACCATACCCTTCACTTGGTTTCTGAGACTTTCCCCCAGAGCTATAGCTATAAGGCTGGAATATCCTACTCTGTCAAACTTTCTGAAGTCTGACAGTATGGAGGAGCTCAGCCTGGGTTATGGTGTGTCCTTGTGAGAACACTTAACCTTTCTGAAGTATTAGCAGATTCCCTTATCAGTATTCATCTCTCCTGGTGAGGGAATTCTCCTGTTCGCTTGGTGTATACTAGTAGTTTACTGTGGAGTTCCACTGGAGAAAGTTAGCTAGCCTGAGTTTTCACTGTTTTCACTACTACCATTTCAGAGAAGGAAAAGATAAGGATGCCAATTCCCTTCTTTTTCTCTTCTGGGGTATTTAAGAATTCTCAGAATTTTGTGAATTTACCAGTATGCTATCTGAAGGCTAAAGGACAGGAGCCAGAGATAGGCTTGTTATTATTCCAGGGTTTTTTGTTTGTTTTTGCTAAACTCTTTGTTGCTGGTGATTTTTTTTCCTTTGTTTTAGCCTACTTGATTTATTTTAATTGATTTAGAGGTCAAACGCCTTTATGTTTAACTTTGGTCCATCTTTACACAGAAGGTACACAGATTAGAAAGTTTGTGGATAACTATGTGCAAACCAAACACATTTTGTTCCTTGGTAATTAACTTCAGTCCTATCTTTTTTTTTTGAGTGGATGAAACAAATTTTCAGTGTGTCATTTTAAACTATACTAATTTTTAATACTTGTTTCCTCAGATACCATGTTTATGTGGCAGTGCCCCGTGTTTGCTATGCCGATGCTGTCCTAGTGGAAACAACTCTACTGTAACTAGATTGATCTATGCACTTTTCCTCCTTGTTGGAGTGTGTGTAGCTTGTGTAATGCTGATACCAGGAATGGAAGAACAACTGAATAAGGTTAGTTTTGTTTTGTTTTGTTTTTTTAGTTGATTAACTGAACCTATAACAAGTATGCTTAAAACCAATTGTTGGAAAAAAAAATAAAAAAAAAAATTAAAAAAAAAAAAAATTGTTGGGTTTTGGAAATTGTAATGTACAAATAAGAAAACGTGTAATTCCAGTTTTCATAATGGTTTAGGAAAAAAATAATATAAGACTAATATCAGCTTAATTTCTGTGATGGTGGTACAGAAAATGTACTGTGGTAATAAGGAGAAATAAGTAATTCTAACCAGTTAAATGTCAGAACTCAGTGAGTCTCATGGAAAAAGCAACATTCTAAAAATGAGTAGAACTTTTGTATGCAGAGATTGAAAAATAGGAAGCAAAATGAGGCTAAAAGCTTGTTGAGCATAATATGTATGCTTTAGGAAGACTGGTCTAATAATTAGAAGTCAAGCAGTTAAATGTGGAGGCGCTTTTAATCATGTAATCAAGAATCGTATAGGGGGCCAGCAGTAGCTTTTCTGAATATAGAGTTAACTGAATCTGGATTTGAACATTGGCAGTGATAGAATCATATACATAATACCCAGGTTCTGACTCTAGACAACTAGCAAGAAACTTACTGTTCACCTGTGAGGGGAGAAGGGAAGAGGTGTTTTATTTTTTAAAAAAATTTTCAGAGAGGTTATAAAAGGAAATGAGGAAAATACTCAGTTTATAAAACATTGACTTAGGGATACTGCACTACATATGTATGCAAGAAAGTGTGAGTGTGTGTATCTAACAGGAAGTAGAAAACATAGTATGTAACAAAAAAGAAATCTTAGCTAGAGGTGTTTTGGGAATGGAGATGAAGGTTGAAACCATGGCAGCATATGCTGAAGAAGACCATTCAAAATCAGCAGACTGTAAAAGTGAACAGATTTTGACAAAAGCTGTTATTGAAAGGGGTTGGTAGGGAAAAGGGAACCTCAGAAGGAACAATGAAAAGGGGTGAAATAAGTGAATGCCCTATTGTGCAGACCTTAGGAAGAATGTGTTTGACAGTCAGTATATCATTAGTGTCTTGACAAAGTGATTTCTTTAGAGTGCTGGGATCAGAAGTGGCAGGAGAATCAAATAGCTGTAAGGAAATATATCCAGTAGGTATAAACTGCTGATTTGAGGAGTTTTATAACAAAAATGGTGATCTCAGAGGGCAACTGAGTTAAAGAAAGGATTTTTTTTAGGATGAGATTTAATCATTTCTATTTTGAGAGGAGTTAAAGATAGGAGCTTTAATCTGTATGAGGGAGAGAGGGAGAAGGTGATCAAGAGAAGGTATAGAAGTTGGCTTTCCACCAAGACAAGACAAATGACAACAGAAAATTTGAGGTTGAGAAGGATAGTATGTCAGTTGACCTCCATTTTAAAGCACAGTGTCTGCTTGATGTTGGCTTTGGGGTAAGGAAAGATGGTGAAAGTTTGGAAAATGAAATTATTGTGATTTTGAAAGAACTAGCATTATACATAGTAGATGTGGATGACCAGTTAATGTTACTCAAGACCTTGGCTATAAGCAAAAGACATACTTATATGGTTTTGTCGTGGATCCAGTTGACTGTGATTTTAAATAGTTTAGTTGGTGGATGTTAATTCTCATCACCAAATATTTCTGCTTCTCTGCTTTCTGAAGGTCATCATTGATTTGCATTTCCTAGAGTGCCATGTCCTTAATACTTACTAATCAATGAGTTGTGAGTTGAAGAAATAACGTATCAGCCTCTACTTACTGATAGAAAATTTCCTTTTTTTAATCTGTCACAACATGTACATCATTTGAAATGGTGGCTTCTCCAATAGCCTGGACTCCTGAAGTAACTATCAGAACCAGTTATGTACATGCACAACAGCAGGAACTATATACATTTGCTGTTTTAAGCCATTGATATTTGGGGGTTGTTACTGAACTAGCTTAACCTGATTAAACTAGGTGGTTGAATTAATGATGGGAATTCACCGGGGGTGTCCTGCTCTCATACAAGGGAGTGGGATAATTAAGGATGCCTAGTTGAGTACATGTTGCCAGTGAGTATGGGTAAGTACATTCTGCCATAGGGCTTAAACTGGGTGGGAAAGGTGAAATTTAAGTGAGACCAAGAAAGGGTTTATAGACTGTGTAGGAACTAGCAAAAGGAAGTAGTGCCTCTCCATTAACTCAAATACAGTTATAAGTTCTTGTTTTTAAAGGCACAAATTAACAGTTGTATTTGGCATATCCATTTGCTTTAACGTTTTCTAGAGGAGATAATTTGTTCTCATATGTAGGAGTAGTGTATGTAGTTCTGAGGACTACTCCCATTTATTTCATTTAAGGTTCTTTTGTTTTTTGTGTTCTGATTCCAGTGTGACATTTAGTTATGACCATCCAGTCTTTTTCAGATTTCTAAGTTAAAAATAAATCAGTGCCAGCTATTTATTAATCCAGATCAATATTCATTATCAGAAATAATACCTGCAGAATAAGAGACCAAAACTCAAAATGTACTTTGGTTGCATTGGCTTTGAGAAGCCATCATTGTTCTTGTCAGTATTTAGAAGCTGTCTTACTATATAATTCCATAAGCTTTTATTGATTGTATTTCTCTCTTATACAGATAATTCAGATACCACAGGAGAATGCATGTTTTAGGACATTTAGAATAAGTATGCACGTCAGAATAAACATCCAGTTTTGGATCAGCATTTGTAGTTTATCGTGGGCTCAAATAAAGTGTAAACCAAATTTCTGTTTTCTAAACCTTAAACTATTTGATTACCTAGAACTTTTGTTTTTACTTGAAAAAATGCTACATCATAAACTGTTTTGTTTTTTCTAGATTCCTGGATTTTGTGAAAATGAAAAAGGCATTGTTCCTTGTAATATTTTGGTTGGCTATAAAGCTGTGTACCGTCTGTGCTTTGGCTTGGCTATGTTCTATCTTCTCCTCTCTCTGCTAATGATCAAAGTGAAGAGCAGCAGTGATCCAAGGGCTGCAGTGCATAATGGGTACGTCTTTGAATAATACAAAAGTCTGGGTAGTGTTTTTTCAGCTATTGTAGTTTGTCTAAAGAAACTTTAAGATAAGTTAAGCAATTTTCAGATTTTTTTGTAAGTCATGAATGACCAGATAAAAATATCTTGTCTCTACTGAGAATATCATATCCTAGAAATATAAATATTAAATAGTAGCCTTGGAGTTATTTATTGGTATAATTTCTGATGCATGATGTTTTATAGTTCATAATAAAAAGTATCTACTGGGGCACCTGGGTGCCATGGTCAGTTAAGCATCCAACTCTGGGTTTTGGCTCAGGTCATGATCTCAGGGTTATGAGGTTTAGTCCCGCCTCAGGCTCCACACTCATTGTGGAGTCTGCTGGCTATTCTGTCTCCCTCTCTGTCCATCCTGCTTGTACATTCTCTCCCTCCAGATAAATTTTAAAAAAAAGACCTACTGTATCTGTTACTGATAACAAGGAACTCATACCTCCTTCTTTTAGTTCTTGCTAGATCAGTCTTAACTACGTGAAACTGAACTTGGTTACTTAGACCTACAGTGCAACCAAAATGAAATTTTAATCAGCAGGGTGATTATCTAAATGGTTGGTTGTACTAGACCATCTAGAAAGAAATTTCAGGGTCCCTTTTATTAATCTCCCTTAATGAAGAGCATCATTTCTGGTACTTAATTTGAGTGTTTTGAATTTTATCTGTTCTTTTCTCCCGATAAATTTAAAAAAAAATTTTTTTAATATTTGCTGTTGCTTATTATTATGCTACCAGACAAGAAGAATGAACAAGTGAAATGCAAATATTAGTAGAAAATATGCTGTGACAGGTTAATTTATTTTCTTTTGTTCTTGTAGTCATTGGTATTTATTTGCACTTTTACAATTATATTTATTAAGTGTTTTTAAACACTTATCAAAATGCATCACAGAATGTCTGACAGCTATTCACTGAGGTAACACTAGTCAAAGTAGCATGCTTATGGAGGAGGAACAAGATGGCGGAGGAGTAGGGGACTGAGGTATTATCAGATCCCAGAAGTTCAGTTGGATAGTTATCAAACCATTCTGAACACCTGCAAACTCAACAGGAGATGGAAAAAGAACAGCAATTCTAGTTAAAAGTAGCATGCTTGTCTTGTAGCACTCTTACAACCATCTTCATTACATGTGTTTTCTTTTTAATTGAGATAAATTAACATAATAACATTGTAGAGTTAGCATATATAAAGTGTTGATTTTGGGGGTTTTTTAATATGTTTTTAAAATATTTTATTTATTATTTATTTGACAGAGATCACAAGTAGGCAGAGAGGCAGGCAGAGAGAGTGGGGGGAATCAGGCTCCCTGCTGAGCAGAGAGCCCGATGCAGGGCTCCATCCCAGAACCCTGAGCCGAAGGCAGAGGCTTTAACCCACTGAACCACCCAGGCGCCCCTAAAGTGTTGTTTTTGTACATTTGTATATTGCAGTGTGATTCCCATTGTAGGATTAGCCAACACCTCAGTCACGTCACATAGTTATTATTTCTTGTGGTAAGAACAGTTAGCAACTTTGAAGTCTTATAATCACTTCGAAGTGCTTATAATCAATATGCTGTGCATTTGATCTCTAGGATTTATTTACACGTTGCAGGTTTGTTCCCCTTAATGACCTATCCCAGTTCCACCCCCCACATACCCTGTACTCTGGTAACCATTCTATTCTCAATTTTTATAAGCTTGGCTTTTCTAGATTCCACCTATAAGTGATATCGAATGGTATTTGTTTTTCTTTGGCTTATCTCAGCTCAGTGCCTGCAGTTCATATATGTCCTAGCAAATGAGAGGGCTTGCTTCTTTCTCAATGCTGTATAACATTCCATTGTGTGTCTGTATCACAGTTTCTTTCTTCATTCATTGACAGACAGTTGGGTTTTCATATCTTGCCTATTGTGAATAATCCTGCAGTAAATATGGGAGAGCAGGTATCTTTCTGATAACCTGTTTTCATTTCCTTTGGTATATAACTAGAAGTGGAATTGCTAGATCATATAGTAGTTTTTATTAATTTTTTTGAGGAACCTTTATACTGGTTTTCATAGTGGCTGAACTAGTTTACATTCCCACAAGGCACAAGTGTTTTCTTTTCACCACATCCTTGTCAACACTTGTTACTAGTTTTTGTCTTCTTAATGATAGCCATTTTATTTTAACAGGTGTGAGATGATATCTCATAATGGCTTTGATTTACATTTCTCAGATGATTAGTGATACTAAACAACTTTTCATATAACTGTTAGCCATTCATATGTCTTCTTTGGAAAAATAGCTGAGTTCCTCTGCCCATCTTTTCATTGGATTTTCTGTTTCTTCTTGATTTAATTTTGATAGGTTGTATGTTTTTAAGAATTTATCCATATCTTTTGGTTATCCAATTTGTTGACATACAATTCTTCAAGCAGTTTCTTATGAATGTATTTCCATAGTATCAATTGTAGTGTCTCCTCTTTTGTTTCTGATTTTGAACACTCTTTTTTCTTAGTCTAGCTAAAAGTTTGTCAGTTTTATCTTTTTGAAATACCAGCTCTTAGTTTCGTTGGATCTTTTCTATTTTTTTCTATTCTGTATCATGTTTATTTCCACTCTGATCTTTGTTATTTCCCCGCTTCTGCTAACTTTGGCCTCCTTTTTTCTAGTCCTTGAGGTATATGGTTAAGGTTATTAGAGATCTGTTTTCTTTATATATGCATTTGTCACTAAATACTTGCTCTCAGAACTGCTTTTGCAGCATCCTTTGTGTTTTATTTATTATGTTGTGTTTCTGTTTTCATTTGTTAAGAGACAATTTCTCTTTTGATTTCTTTGATCTCTTGGTTTTGCAGGAGTGTGTTGTTTAGTTTCCACGTGTTTGGAAATTTTCCGGGTTTCCTTTTATTGATTTCTAGTTTCATTCTCTCATAGTTGGAAAAAACTTGGTATGATTTCAGTCTTCTTTTTTTTTTTTATAATTTTTTTTTTTTTAAGATTTTATTTATTTATTTGACAGAAATCACAAGTAGGCAGAGAGGCAGGCAGAGAGAGAGGGGGAAGCAGGTTCCCTGCTGAGCAGAGAGCCTGATGTGGGGCTTGATCCCAGGACTCTGAGATCATAACCTGAGCCGAAGGCAGAGACTTTAACCCACTGAGCCACCCAGGCACCCCTGATTTCAGTCTTCTTAAATTTAAAAAGACTTTTTTGGGGTCCTGTCATATGATCTGTTCATACTGAGAATGCTCCATGTGCACTTGAGAAGCATGTGTATTCTGTTGCTGTTGGATGAAATGTTCTATAAATGTGTTCAGTCCATTTGGCCTAGTGTATGGTTCAAATCCAGCATTTCCTTGTTGATTTTCTGTCTGGAGGATTTATCCGTTGCTGAAACTGTGGGTATTAAAGTCTCCTACTGTTATTATTATGCATTTCTCCCTTAAAAGCTGTTAGTATTTGCTTAATATACTCATGTGTTGCGATGTTGGGTGTATATATATATTTACGATTGTTGTATCTTTGTGGCGAATTGAGTTGACCCCTTTTTCATTATATAATGGCCTTTTCTCTTGTTACCGTTTTTGTTTTTTGGGTTTTTTTTAAGATTTTATTTATTTGTCAGAGAGAGCACAAGCAGGGAGAGAGGCAGGTATAGCAGACAGAGGAAGAAGCAGGCTCCCAGGTGAGCAAGGAGCCCCCCCGCCCCCCTATGTGGGGCCTCATCCCAGGAAGACCTGAGCCAAAGGCAGATGCTTAACCGACTGAGCCACCCAGGCATCTCTCCTGTTACCTTTTTTGTCTTAAATTTTTTTTGTTTGATATAGGTATGCTAACCCCATTTTCTTTTGCTTTCCTGGTATGAAATATCCTTTACTATCCCTTCACTTTGAGTCTGTGAGTGTTCTTAAATCTGAACTGAGTCTTCTATGCAGCATATAGTTGGGTCTTGGTTTTTTATCCATCTAGCCACATCATGCCTTTTGATTAGTAAATTTAGTTATATACACATTTAGGGTAATTATTGATATGTAAGGCCTTAGTAATGTTACTTTATTTGTTGCTTTCTGATTGTTTTCTATTTCCATTGTTTCTTTTTCCTGCATTTGTCTGCTTTGGTAAATTGGTGTTCTTTGGTTATCTTGTTTCCCTTTATCTTTTGTGAACCTACTGTAGGTTTT
>CM053608.1:34457595-34473784 GCA_028646535.1 Procyon lotor
GTTCTCTGGATCACTAATTCTGTTCTACATTTGTTCTACCCTGCTGCAAGTGTTCTCTTGCATTTTTCATTTCTTTTATCAAATTCTTCAGCTCCAGATGTTGGTTCTTTTTTTAGGATTTCTGGCTTTGCTAAAGTTCTTGTTTTGTTCATGTATTTTTTTTTCCTGATTTTTGTCCTTTTGTGTTTTCTGGTAGTTCATTGAGTTTCCTTAAAGCAGCTAGCTATTTTTTTTTTTTAATATTTTATTTATTTGACAGAAACACAGCGAGAGAGGGAACACAAACAGAGGGAGTGGTAGTGGGAGAAGCAGGCTTCCTGCTGAGCAAGGAGCCTGACGCGGGGCTCCATCCCAGGACCCTGGGATCATGACCTGAGCCGAAGGCAGCCGCTTAACGACTGAGCCACTCAGGCGCCCCAAAGCAGCTAGCTATTTTGATTCTTAATTCACTACATTGCAAGATTCTGTGCCTTTGAGCTCAGTTGGATTATTATCTTTTTAGTGATGGATTGTTTTCTTGTTTTCGTGTTTCCTGTAGTTTTGTGTTGTTCCTTGAGGTAGCAGATATCCCAAGTTTCTACTGGTTGCCTTCAGATGGGGTGTACTCTTCTTATCCTGTTATATGTATATATCTGGGGTTCTCTTTGACCTTGTATTTATACACTGGCTGCACACTTCTTGCTCCCTTTTGTGGAAGAAGTCTTAAGCTTTTATGACTTCTTTGGCTCTTAAAACTCACCTTACTGACTACTGGAAGTCTCTTTTTTTTTTTGTTTTCCAGAAGGTGGCACTATGGCTGACGTTTGTGGTTTCTCCCTTGCCTACAGATCATGATGTATTTTTCTCAGAGCACTCTCATTTCCAGATTGGCTCTGCCACACTTGGGAGCACACACAGAGAGCTGGCTGCAGAGTGGGAGGTGTGGGTTTAGTACTCCAGGTGTTTGGAGTCCCACACAGGCAGCAGAGATTCCTTGGCTGAGGATCTTCCAGAGACTTGTGAACATATTTCCTGCTTAAATCCTGAATGTAGTTGGCAGAAACTGTGTTCCCTTAATGCTTTTGATAATCTCATCTGCTGCTTACACTATCTCCTGCCTCCCCTTAGTAATAGAGGTCCTGCCTCCGTAATTTGGGTGCTTCTGGAGAGAAATGGGTTTCTCTAGAATTGTCCCACAGAGTTGGGGTAGCTGTCATTCACAGCTCTCATTTTCCCCCATGGAAGAGGTTGCTGCCAGGCAGTGTCCGTACTCTACTGCCATGGTGTAGGGATGGTGCTGACAAAGTTCCTCTTCCCCCCTCTGTTGCACTGAAACTCATCTCCCCAACACACGCACATGCCATGCTGGAATCTTCCCTCAGGAGAGCTAGGCTTTCATAAATTGTCTCTCATTCATGGGTATTTGCCCACACAGGCACTCTAGGTTTTCCCCAACTGGGAAAAGCTGGAAGGGGTTAGGGACATGTATTGGTTCTGCAGCCCATACCAAAGTCTGTCTGCCTATTACCAAATACACAGGTGCTGGAGACTTTTGCTGGGTCTCTTGGCAAATGTTTCTCGATCTCACAACCCACCCCCCTCAGAGACACTTCTGCTGATGGAAGCCAAATTGTTAAAAACGGGGAAACCAAAAAATAAGGACTTTACCATCAAGATGCTAATATCCTAAAAGCTGTTTTTTTTTTTTATTTTCAGAGTTTTGGTTGGAGCATTTATCATGTGTTTGTAAAACCTATTCATTTGTACAGTGCACCTTATACTTTCACATATTATCCTATTTTTTAATTTCTTCTCATTCATGTAACAGTGTTAACATTAGTTTCAGGTGTACAATATAATGATTTAACAATTCTATATATTTCTCAGTATTTATCAAGATAAGTGTACTCTTTATCCCTTTATCTAGTTCCCCCACTTCCCCTCTGGCATTGCATCTAGTAGTTTGTTCTCTGTATGTAAAGTCTGGTTTTTTTGGTCTTTTTTTTGTTTGTTTTTTTGTTCATTTGTTTTCTTCCTTAAATTTCACTTAGCATTATTCCCATTCATTATTTAAAATAAACCTGTGAATATAGAACAGATATTCTCATTTTCTCATAGTGAATAGGCTATAAATCTTTTTTTCTTAAAACTGTCCTAAACAGTCACATAAAATGTTTTTTCAGATGCTCTTAAAGGATTTCATATATGAAACTACTTGTTGAGTGAATCTGTATTAGTAAACTATGTTTTTATTTCTTTTAGATTTTGGTTCTTTAAATTTGCTGCAGCAATTGCGATTATTATTGGAGCTTTCTTCATTCCAGAAGGAACTTTTACAACTGGTAATAAATCTTTTCATAATTGTGTGATGTTGAAATTTTATAAAGCAAGTGACATAACTGTTGCCTGGAACTATAGCACTACTTGTTTTTTTTTCCTTCTGTTGGCAAAATCAAGGCATTTGTGTAAAATATTTTCCCTTTTGTGTATTGTGATTATGAAGATGAAATGTGTAAAATATTTTCCCTTTTGTGTATTGTGATTATGAAGATGAAATAATAAGTGAAACAGCCACTCATTTGTATTTTTTTTTCTTTCAGTGTGGTTTTATGTAGGCATGGCAGGTGCCTTTTGCTTCATCCTCATACAGCTGGTCTTACTTATTGATTTTGCCCATTCATGGAATGAATCATGGGTTGAAAAAATGGAAGAAGGGAACTCAAGATGTTGGTATGCAGGTAAGTTTTTATCTTACGGAGCATCTTCAAGGTAGATGAACTTTGAAGGTGACAGCACATATATGTAGACCATAGGGAAATGATTTTTATGACGTAAGTTTTTGTGAAGCGGTATTTAGTGGCATCTTATCACATTGTGTCAGCAACTTTACTTGTTGAAATAGCTTTTAGGGAATCAATTAGAACATACCCAAGAGCCAGGAAATAATCCAAGTACCTTGAATGACTAAAGTAGATGTTGCAAAGGCTACCGCTGACTTTAAAAAGTATGTACTTTTTACAGCCTAATTTCCTATTTTACAGCAGGTTAAAAATGTTAAAGGGACTAGGACTGCTAGAAATAAACAGTGGCATAATTCATAAACAGCATGCAGGAAAAAATATAAAAAGCAACTCTAGAACATTTCATTTTATGTAAGTGGAAAGATGCCTTTTTGTGTCAGTAACACGTAAAGGGATTCTTACAGTACTGTGACTGTTTTATCTGTAATGATGAGCTGAGTCTGATGGTTATACTGCAGAACAGGGAGCAGAATTTATTGGCTTGCCCCAAGATGAAAAGGAAGGAAGAGACTCAGGTTAAAGTGCATAATCAATCCTTGTGCGAACAGAACTGTGATGAAGACCCTATTTTATTTAAGGTGCATAGCTGCTGCTCACTTTCATATAGTAGTTGCCTTGTGGAAATGTGGGCTCAGTACTGCTTAAATTTTTTCTGATTTCTTTCAAAAGAAGCCATAAATATAAATTTTTATGTGAAATTATGAGTTTCGGCTAAATATTTTAAATCCGATTGAAAGCTATATCCATTGTTATCTGCTAGACTGATATTCCTCTCACAGCTAGTTTGTGGTATATGATCTCGGTGGTTAAAATGGAGTTTAGTATTCAAAGAAATAAGCTTCAGTCATTTGGAAAATTCACTTTTATAGAACACCTCATTCTTTAATGCAAATCTAATGCAAGAGTTTCTGTTTTGTTTCCTGCTGTATCACCAGTGCTTAGAACTTTGTAAACATTCAGTAAATATTTGTTCGGTGGATCCCATCAGGCACATGTGCATAAAACACAAAAACACACTGTATTATTTTAATTTACATAGAAGAAACTTGGGTTGTAAATAACTTACTATGACATAGTAAAATTTTTTTTAAAGATAATTAGTTAAGGGGTGCCTGAGCAGCTCATTCAGCTATGCATTGAACTCTTGATCTCATCTCAGGGCTCGATCTCAGGATTGTAAGTTCAAGTCCTGCATTGGGATCCACATTAGGCTTGGAGACTACTTTAAAAATTTTTTTTTAAATAATTAGGGGCGCCTGGGTGGCTCAGTCGTTAAGCGTCTGCCTTCAGCTCAGGTCATGATCCCAGAGTCCTGGGATCGAGCCCCGCATCGGGCTCCAGCCCCGCATCGGGCTCCTTGCTAGGTGGGAAGCCTGCTTCTCCCGCTACCATTCCCTCTGCTTGTGTTCCCTCTCTCGCTGTGTTTCTCGCTGTCAAATAAATAAAATCTTAAAAAAAAAAAATAATAATAGTTAATACAGAAAAGCATTGTTTTGTGGGCTTAGCATTAAGTAATTTTCCTTTTTTTCTGTATTTTGAAAATTATGGCTAATGTATGTGAATGTGTTTATAATGGAGCTATTACTATTAATAAAATTTTTAATGTTACCTTACTGTCCTTGAAAATACTATAGTGAGCTATGTGTGAGGATATAAAATCACTGTGATAAAGTTCAGAAATACTCTTCTCTGCTTTTATAGCCTGCATATGCTGACAGTGTTAGTTGCTTAAAATACATTTTGAATAAAATGATTTGTTTTTAAAATAAGCCCTACACCTAATTCCCAATATTCATGATAAATTCTAATTGTCCAATTATATTTCTTTCACAGCATTGTTATCAGCTACAGCTCTGAATTATCTGCTGTCTTTAGTTGCTATCGTCCTATTCTTTGTTTATTATACTCATCCAGCCAGTTGTTCAGAAAATAAAGCATTCATCAGTGTCAACATGCTCCTCTGCCTTGGTGCTTCTGTAATGTCAATACTGCCAAAAATCCAAGTATGATCTTTAAATCATTAGTTTTTATGAAGCTTCCATTTTTCTAAGTTTTCCCTAAATTTTGAATAATGTCAGAATATTTACTTGTCTTAATTTTTCTTTGTAGGAATCACAACCAAGATCTGGTTTGTTACAGTCTTCAGTAATCACAGTCTACACAATGTATTTGACATGGTCTGCTATGACCAATGAACCGGGTATGTTTTGTTTGCTTGGGTTTATTTTTAATGAATTCTACAACTTTTTTTTTTCATAGAAGGGCATTTTGTGAAAGTAAGCTATTTATAAATTAAGCCTCTAGGGGCACCTGGGTGGCTTAGTGGGTTAAGCATCTGACTACTTGATTTTTGGCTCAGGTCTCCTGGATCCTGAAATCGCTCTCTGGGTCACTCAGTAGGGAGTCTTCTTGAGAGAGACTTCTCTCTCCTTTGGATCCCCACCACCCAACGCTCTCTTGCTCTTACTTTCTCTTTCTAAAATAAGTAAATAGGGGCGCCTGGGTGGCTCAGTGGGTTAAAGCCTCTGCCTTCAGCTTAGGTCATGATCTCAGAGTCCTGGGATCGAACCCCGCATCAGGCTCTCTGCTCAGCGGGTAGCCTGCTACCCCTTCTCTCTCTGCCTGCTTCTCTGCCTACTTGTGATCTCTCTCTGTCAAATAAATAAATCTTAAAAAAAAAGGGGGGGGGGCCTGGGTGGCTCAGTCGTTAAGCGTCTGCCTTCAGCTCAGGTCATGATCCCAGGGTCCTGGGATCAAGCCCTGCATTGGGCTCCTTGCTTGGCAGGAAGCCTGCTTCTCCTGCTACCATTTCCTCTGCTTGTGTTCCCTCTCTCGCTGTGTTTCTGTCAAATAAAGAAAATCTTTAAAAAAAATAAAATAAGTAAATAAATCTTAAAAAAAAAAAAATAAGCCTCTAGAGGAAGAAACAGTATGGAAATGAATAGCATTTCATGTTTGATAAACTGCTATGTATTTTTTTCTACCTTGTTTCTTTCACTAACAAATCTTAAGAAATCATATGAAAATTATATAACAAATATACCTAATTTGTACAGTCATATTTATGATAGTATATATATAAAGAAAAGCTATTAAAATGCTCCTTGATTCATTGCTAAGCAGTATAGGTTTTTTTTTTTTTACTAATTAAAATAACTGTTTTTATCTGTGAGTACCTTGCAAGTGAATATAATTGGGCTTTCTAATGAATCTCTTTATCGGCCAGTTACATTGCATTCCATGAGATTAGAAGCCAATATAAATCATTTGAGGGTGAAACAAATTGGCAAGAAATTAGTTACTGATTTTGAAAAGGAAGAAAATGGTACCTTTTACTTAAAATTACAAAATGTTATCGGAATCTGATTTCAAGTTTATAAACAGTAGGTACTTTATCAGTGGTTGGAGAAAGGCTGTTTTTAGTATTAGAGAAGATTATTTTTGTTCAGATGTTAAGTGGTTAGGACAATTTTTTTTATGAATTTACTTTAGAGCTTACTCTTATCTGAATGGCTCTAAGAATCAGTTTTTTCTTGCTTTTTTCCCCCTAATTAACGATTGTTTTCATTAATAAGATGGTAGTTGATATATCTGGCTTTGTGGGAAAGAGATATTTTGGATACTTGAGTGAATACAAACCTTACTTTTTCTTGTAAGAGTTAAGAAACAATGTGGATTAAGTCATTGTGACTTATTTGGACATTTCTACAAAGCATATGTTAAAATTCTAAAAACTGATAACTTTATGTGTAAGCTACCTTGCTTATGTAGTGATGTACTTTGACAAGTTTATAAATTTCATAGTCACTATTGTTCTCTTACAATATATATTAGGAAAAAGCCACTGTATTTTCATTTAGAATACCTGAATTTTATTAATTTTATTCCTAACTGTACGAGGGTTTTATTATACTTAGGAAACCTCATCTAAATTTCACCTATTTCTTGATCAATTTTAAATCATTAATATCTCAGTTCTTTTTTTTAAATGAATTTTTTTTAAGGATTTTATTTATTTGACAGAAATCACAAGTAGGCAGAGAGGCAGGCAGAGGGAGGGGGAAGCAGGCTCCCCGCTGAGCAGAGAGCCTGATGCGGGGCTCAATCCCAGGACCCTGAGATCATGACCTGAGCCGAAGGCAGAGGCTTTAACCCACTGAGCCACTGAGGCACCCCTAATATCTCAGTTCTTGAGGTTTAAAATGAAATTATTTGCTTTTTCTGGGTACTCCTATGAAATTAACACAGCACTACAATATTTAAAAGGTCTCATTATTGAAATGAAACAAGATGGGATGGGGGAAGGAGACAAACCATAAGAGACTCCTAAACTCACAAAACAAAGGGTTAAGGGTGGCTAGGTTATGGACATTGGGGAGGGTATGTGCTATGGTAAGTGCTGTGAAATGTGTAAGCCTGATGATTCACAGACATGTACCCTGGGGCAAATAATACATTATATGTTAATAAAAAAATAATTTAAAAAAAATAAAAGGTCTCATTATCAATAAATACAAGTTTTTCAAATTATTTTTTTCTTATGTGTGCCTTTTCCCAGGAAAATATTTTGAATATGCAAGGGCATAAAGAGTTTAAAAAAACAAACCACTTGTAACTAGGGCCCCCAAAATAAGTTATTTCTTATACTGTCTGACATTTTAATTTGACCTTAATTTACATTACAGAAACAAACTGCAACCCAAGTCTACTAAGCATAATTGGGTACAATACAACAAGCACTATCCCAAAGGAGGGGCAGTCTGTCCAGTGGTGGCACGCTCAAGGAATTATAGGACTGATCCTCTTTTTATTATGTGTGTTTTATTCAAGGTAAGAAAAAAATGTGGATTTGTTAACAAGAAATCTAGCCATTCATTTAAAAATCATTTTTTTAAATACCCTTTTTCCTTCTTTCTTCTTAACTTTTATGCAGCATCCGTACTTCAAACAACAGTCAGGTTAATAAATTGACTCTAACAAGTGATGAATCAACATTAATAGAAGATGGTGGAGCCAGAAGTGACGGATCACTGGAGGATGGAGATGACGTGCACCGAGCTGTAGATAATGAAAGGGATGGTGTTACTTACAGTTATTCCTTCTTTCACTTCATGCTTTTCTTGGCTTCACTTTATATCATGATGACCCTTACCAACTGGTACAGGTAATTAATTATATTTTATGAAAACTTTGCATGTGGAAATTTTTATGTTTTTCATGATCGCATTGTAAGAAGTGGTATGAAGTACTTTTTATCCTCCAGTGTATTTCAAAATTTACATCTAAACGAATGAGATCAGTATGAGAAATGCAGACTTTACTTTCTTGCTTTGGCATTAATATTGAAATACTTTCAAATCTTGAAGAGATTAAAATTATAAGTTTCATGAAATTGCAGTTTTTACAGAAACACCATATTAATAATTGATCCAACACAGTGCTTTTTTTTGACACCGTAACCAATTCCCGATATGGTGTAAGATATATCTTTTTCTGTTTTGCTCAAACTGTTAAAATGCTCAAGTTTTCAGAATTGAAGTGAAATAAATGCAAAGAGTATGGCTACTCTAAAGTTGGATCCTTAGAACTCTTTGTAGCTGTAATTTATGATTCTTTATCACTTTACAATTTTTAACTTTTTCTGGTAATAGGAAGGTCTTTATTTTGTTTTCAAAAGATTTCTAATTTTGTTGAAATGGTTATGGAGAGATTCAAGATTCAAGTTGAACTATACGGTTTGGAAAGTTCTGTTTTTAATAATTTTTGATGCAGAATACCCTTCACAACTTGTAAGAAGACTTTGAATACCAGAAAAAGATGTAGAAAAATTACTCTTCATTTTTTTTTTCTCTTCATTTTAAGAGCAGACTTCACTGGCATTTAGTATTGTTTTTAAAAATTCCTACACTGCAGCATATTAAGTGATAAGAATCCATGTAATGTTAAGTAATTCACAGCTTTGGCTGTCAAGTAACACTAAACGTTAAGACTTTAGATTGGGGTACTTGGCTGGCTCAGTTAGAGGAGCATGTGACTCTTGATCGCAGGGCTGTGAGTTTGAGCCCCATGGTGGATGTAAAGATTACTTAAAAATAAAATATATAAATAAAAATAAAATAAAAGCCCAAAACTTTAGATGAAAATATTTTTAGTATGTTTCATTTGTACAAAAACCAGCTAAATTTGAGATGTATTTCCTTCTGCATCTCTTAAATCTGAAAGGTTGAAGGTGAGAGAGTGGTTCCCGTATACACTCGGAACAGAGTTTGCATAATGCTACTTCATTTTTATTAAAGAATTATGTTAGTACCTGTTTTGGCTAACTGAAAGAAACTCAAAGAGAAATTTTGCTTTTAAGAAAAAAGTCATTTATCTTACTCATGTAAGTTTTTTGTAAAAGCAAAGTGGCCTAACAAACTTAAAGAAAGTGGGGACCTGTACATAAAGAGCCTCTTAACTTCAGAAGGCCGATCTCCTTTACTCTTTAAAGGAAATTTTTTTTTTTTTTTTTTGGAGTTTATATATTTTTTTTCTTCTTTTTTTATTAACATATAATGTATTATTTGCCCCAGGGTACGTGTCTGTGAGTCATCAGGCTTACACACTTCACAGCACTTACCATAGTACATACCCTTCCCAATGTCCATAACCCAGCCACCATGAGTTTGTTTTGTGAGTTTAGGAGTCTCTCATGGTTTGTTTCCTTCCTGATCCCATCTTGTTTCATTTCCCTGCCCTACACCCCATGATCCCCTGCCCTGCCTCTCAAATTCTTCACATCAGAGAGGGAAATTCTTAATTTTTACCTTCACATTAGCTTTTAAAGTAGTATGGCAAGCAGCGCAACAGACTAGTTCAGCAATTGTGTGTTATCACAAACTGTATACAAAGAACACTTTTGAAGTAAAGTAAAGCTAAGTAGCATGATAGCTGACTCTAACCCTTTTTTCCCTTAAATTTTAGGTATGAGCCTTCTCGTGAGATGAAAAGTCAGTGGACAGCGGTATGGGTGAAAATCTCTTCTAGTTGGATTGGCATTGTGTTGTATGTTTGGACACTAGTGGCACCACTTGTTCTTACAAATCGTGATTTTGATTGAACAGGACTTCTCGCATGAAAGTCCCACTTTGATCATTGCTTGTTTGAGATTAACAGTATTCCCAACTTTTGTAAAGTTGTGTATGTGTGTGCTTCCCATGTAACTTCTCTAGTGTTCTGGCATGAATTAGATTTTATCACTTGTCATTTTATCATTGTATTCTTGCCATGCACATTGATATATATGTTAGAATGAATTACAAAGGGAGAGATTTAGGAGTCTGGTGGTGAAAAGTTTATGGTTAGGTTTATCCTTAGCTCTGTGCCTGTGAAATTAAGAATAAAAACAAAACTGCTTGACAGTTTGATTTTTAAATTGTGCTAGTCCCTAAGCTGTTTTAGAAAGTATAAAAGGAAGTGTATGGCTGCCTTTTGAAGTATTTGATGCCTTGCTCTACAAGAGACTGCATAGAACGTGGCTGTTGTAAAATTGTATAAACAAGTAACTTAAATGCCAGTTGTGTGAAAAATCTTTTCAGGTTTTTCCCATGATGTGAAGATAAGGAACTTACACAGGTAGGAAGTGTTTGACGGACAACAGTATAAATTATGATGGAGATTAAGAAAGGCTTCATAGAAAGATTGAGGGTGGTGGGTTTACTAATTTGAATACCCAGTTAGTTGTAATCTTCCCTGGATAGGGATGGTCTTTCATACCAACATAGCAACTTTATTTTAGTCATTATAACATATGCAAAAGTATAGGTTCAATGGACATGTTAGGAACTCTGAAGGATTTAAACAAAGCTTTTGAAAAAGATAATCATGGGTTAGAAGGCATACTTTGAAGGTTCATTTTGAAAATCAAAGGTAGTAAACTTTTGACAGGACAGGACATAACTGTAATATAGACTAAGCCTCAGGAGATACTTAGATAAAATCTAGTCCAAGCCTTTGTTTTAGAAATGAAGAAAATGAATTCAGATAACTAATCAGTGACCAACCTGGAAATCCAAGGTTCCCAAAAATAACAGGCATTCTTTTGGCATTGAAAAACTACTTCTATTCAAAATACATGCATAATAGATTATACACCTCATTAGTGGTGTTTAATTCGTTATGTGATTTGCTGGTGTCCAGCTTGCCTTCTACCCATAAACTAAGACCAGAATATTGGAATGCTATAGAATATAAACTGCTTATAGTATACAATAGTCTGTTCAGAAGATGTTTAAAATGCTTTGTATTTGCTGCCATTTAATTGAAATATAGTTTATTATAATCTAATCTTTCAACCTGAAAATCAAGCAGTATGACAGTTAGAAACTTAGTTACTTGTATATGTTATTGTATATGTTATTAGTGTCTTAATCTTAAAATCTGCATTTGCTTCTTTTAAGGTATTTATTAATATAAATGAAAGATAACAATTCAACTTAATCCCCCAACTTTATTCTGTGTGTTGATATTGTGTTCCATTATTTTGAATGGCTGTGTTCTATCTCTAAATAAATTAATTGAGAGAAAGTGTGTGGTGTATTAATTCTTAAGCAACTCAGATTTAGGTCGCTACAATACTCAGACCCACGTTTTTCCTTCTGTATAAAAGAACCTGAAACAGGGTTTACTGTCCCATTTTATATGCTGAAAACCTGAATTGTTTTAAAGGTGGTAGTTACCCCTCTGGGTCCTCTGTAACCCCTCCTGAAATTGGAGCTCAGGTAAAGTCATGTTCTCCTAAAGAACCTTTAGTTGGAAGAAAAAAAAAAAACACCTTTAGTAGATGGGCCAGTTTAGTTTCGAGAATATTTTTAACCTGTGTCCTGTAAGCATTTTTTCCTAAGTTGCAAATGGATGCTTTCTGACACAAGACGATATAAAAAAGTTCCTTAACAAAAACAACATATAGAATGAAGTACTCTATTCTGTATAAGTTACCAAGGCTTAGTGTATTTTATTCAATAATTCGTTTAAAATGGTATGGTCTTTCCAATATTTTGGCAAGACAGTGTCTATAAAAGTCTTGGGCATTTGACTCAGAAAAATCTTACGTTCACACAATAGCTATAGAAGAACGTTCATTGTTTTATTTCCAATAGCCCAAACTGGAAACAACCCTAAAGTTCTCCCCACTGGTGAAATGTTTAAACACAGTCATACATCTATACCATGGACTACTAACCAATAAAAGAGGAATCAACTTTTGGTACACAAAAGAACTTGACCCCCAAGAAATTACACTACTGTATTAAAAAGCCAATCCCAAAAGGTTACAAAGAGTGTCATTTCATTTACTATAATATGCTTTCAATGGTGAAAGTAAAGATCAGTGGTTCTTTGGAACCAGGCATTAGGAGAAGAATCCTTGTGGGTGGGTAAAATGATTAGTTCTACAAGAAACTGCCATCTTCCAAAGTGTTCACACCACTGATGTATGAAACGTTCAGTTTCTTTGCATCCTTGCCAGCATCTGGTGTCACTAATTTTAGCCTTTCTGATAGAAATATTGTGTTATCTCATTATGGCTTGCCTTTCCCAAATGGTTAATGATGTTGAATATCTCTTCATGGGCTTATTTGCCATCTATAGGTCCTCAGTAAAATGTCTTCATGTCTTTTGGCAATTTTGTAATTGGACAGCTTATTATAATTTGAGTTTTGAGTTAATATATTCTAGATATACATCCTTTATCAGATATGTAGTTTGCAAATATTTTCTCCCAGTCTGTGTCTTTGTCCTTCCATCTGAACAGGATCTTTTGCACAAGTGCTTAGTTTTGCTTAGCTTCAATTTATCAATTTTTAAAAGACCTAACATGTTTTAACATGTTTTAAACTTGTCACTACTTGGCCAGCTCAACACTAAGTACTGTCCTGTAACAGCTCTGAAAGCATCCCCATTTACTGGCAGATGCTCCTTTCTTATATCCTTGATTTTCTATGTTCTAAGATGTAAGATAAAGAGAGCTTTTTGTTCTTTTTTTTTGTAAGTGTATTGGGGTTCTCCAGAGAAGAAAACAGTCAGATACTTTGATAAGTGGTGAAAACGGCACTTCACCTCTGTGTGTTTCTTACCCAAAACCCATTAACTCCTGTCTAATCATGGGAAAACCAATAAACCCAAATGAAAGCCACTCCACAAAATACCATGCCAGTACTCCTTAAAACTGTAAAGCTCTTATTTGTTTGTATTGTAGTCTGTCTGATACCAATTCCATGAAATTGGAATCTGATTTGCTGATTTGGTTTATGGTCTAATATGCAACCAATTCTCAAAAAATATTTCATATGTACTTGAACATTTAGGCTCTTTTTTTTAAAGATTTTATTTATTTGACAGAGTAGAGAGATCACAAGTAGGCAGAGAGGCAGGCAGAGAGAAAGGGGGAAGCAGGCTCCCCGCTGAGCAAGGAGCCGGATGTGGGGCTCGATCCCAGGACCCTGAGATCATGACCTGAGCCGAAGGCAGACACTTAACGACTGAGCCACTCAGGCGCCCCTAGGCCCTAATTCTTAAACGTAACATTCTATACATGTTAATCACAATGAATATCATTTTGTCATCTTCCTAGTCTGCAGATCATTTTTAATTTAAGCCTCTTATCACTTGAGTATACCATCCCTATGAAAAACAAGGTGACACAGCCTGAAAGAACTGTTCTACGTGATTTCTTATGGCTATACTTAAAACCAACCCCACCCTTAAGTGAAAGAAAGTTATAAAGGGGATGAAGATGGGTGGGGGGGCACTCTCGAAATTAATGGTCTTCATACTGCAGGACTTGTTTTCCAGACAGTACAGAGACTTCCTCTGGTAAGCAAGAGTTTTTAGAGAAATCAGTGTCCAGATCTTCAATTTCCTTATTACTCCTTCCTGAACTTGGTTCTGCCTGAAAAGATGCCTTAAGAACATGAGGGCATCATCCCTCTTAACAATTACTTTCCACATTTAACCAAGATGTACCTCTTAGGCATTCTGAATCTTACCAAGGCACTGGATAAAATCTCGAACACCCAATAAAGACAAAATTTTAAATACTGGTGAGAAAGAATGACACTAGAGGGGAAAAATCCTTTTGCAATTCAGGTAGTTTCTATTTTTTTTTAAGATTTTATTTACTTGACAGAGATCACAAGTAGGCAGAAAGGCAGGCGGGAGGTGGGGAAGAGATGCAGGCTCCCCACTGAGCAGAGAACCCAATGCGATGCGGGGCTCAATCCTAGGACCCTGAGATCATGACCTGGGCAGAGGCCCTAACCCACTGAGCCACCCAGGTGCCCCAAGTTTCTATTTTTTTGCTTTCAATGAAATTGAAAAATGATCTGTCACCAGCTAGTAAGTCATTAAAAAATAAAATAGTGAGTTCTAGTATATAATTATGAAGTTCAAAGGACTGAGTGACAGTGGTATACCAAATTCCTTCCACCATAAACTGTTTTGTATTATAAAGTTTTTAAGAGTTATGCACTTAACAAAAAGGAATGAAACTGATGCTCTTACATTGATAATCTTCACCTTCAGATACAAAAAAACTAGGGAGTACTCCTCCCCCCATCAAGACCTATTCACTAAAAATGTTATTTCTCATAAAATTTCACTGTTTAATGTTTGCCAAAATTTGAGTAGTAGTGAACACTAAGATCAACCAAAAAAAAAAAAAAAAAAAAAAAATCCAAAGGCAGACAGACATGATAGTTTGTTCTCCACTCACCTGAAGTCTACAACAGGTGTCCAAGATTGATGGGTGGCTCTCTTCTAAGCAGTGATTCAGGAAGCCAGATTTCTTCCTTCTTGAATGTATACTCAGAAGACATACACTCTTCTGCATCAGGCTAGTGGAGGGGTAAAAGAGCAAGGAGGATTGCAGAGGGGAAGTTTTCACAGACCAGACCTGGAGGTTCTGTACATCACTTCTGATTTATCTATCAGAATTCAGTTACACAGCCACCCTACTTATGAAGTAGAAATAATCTAACTGCATGATAGAGAAAATGATTTGGATAATTATGTTGATGACCTGTATAATTGGACACAAATTTCTTTAATATTTAGAATCTTAAGGTTATAGGAAACAATTTCAAATTTAGTTGCAGAGAAGTATGACAGTATCTTCAATGTAGGACTTTCACACAGTAAAAGTAGGATAAAATTCTTTGGGACAAGTGGAATGGATGATGATGGATATCAAACCAGTATGATATTTAGATTCCTTTAGATACATTTTGAAAAGCACATAACTATTTTTAAACAGTAGGTTATATTTTTAAGTGGTAGTATTAACAATACCCTAAATTCCTTCCAACTAAAGATGAAAAATTTTAATCTCAACTCAAAAAAGTACTAGGACGTATTAAGTTTTTCAACATTTTTAGAATACTTCTAAAGTTCCAAAATGTCCCCAAGAGAAGAAACTTAATATTCCACACTGAAGAAGAGAAGGGAAAAAGAAAAGTCTCTAAAGTTCTCTCTCTCAGGCTCTAAATTCTTGCTCTCACTTTAACAACCTCTAGCAAAATGACCTCCACAGCTTATGTAGAAACGAACTTCTGGGAACTTGAATTAGTTCACCAAGATGCCATTGTCAGACCCAAACGTTTTAAGATCTGCTAAGGAAGGGTTTCCTATGCTAGGATTTACTTTGAATTTTTACATCATAGTAAGAAAAGTTCCAGGATATCGACAGAATATGGCCAAGAGGAGGGCCATATTTGCAATTCTTCATTAAATAGCCCTATAAAATACTCAAGATATAAACTGCTCTGCTTCCAGGCTTCTGCCTGAAGGTAGAATTCAACTTGATAAAAGGGGTGCCTGCCTTGCATTAAGCTCTATAAGCCTCCTGAACAACTGTTCCAAAGGGAGAAAGTGTTACTTTCATCTCTAGGGAAAAAATTACAGGCCTTTGGATGGCCTCCAGTGATAATGTTCTTACTTCATCTGGGACAATGAGAGGCATACTTCTCTTAGTTCTTTATTAGAAATATAGGAAGCAAGCCAGTATAATTTTTAACACAGAACTTTAAAACACAGTAAGTTTAGAGACCTTATATTCCTTCCTTGTTATAATACACAGTCTATCTCTTGAGATGAGGCACAAAGATCTTGATATGACTCAATAATGGACAACAGACAGTTTACAGTTTAAGTCTAACTACTTCCTATAAAAAGGAAAAATTTTTACATGTGGGTGTCACCTCTAAAGAAGACACATAACAGACATTAGTACGCAACATTCATTATATTTATTTTACTAAATAGTATGGTTCAAAAAACACAAACAAATCAGAAAACTTTTACTTAAAACTAGTCCAACGAGACGGATGGGGATGATGCCATCCCATCCCCCTTTTTACGTATATGGAGCTGGAGCC
>CM053608.1:34474284-34533895 GCA_028646535.1 Procyon lotor
CTTTCCCAGAAGATTGATATTATCATTTAAAATGGAATCCATCATGGTCACAGGATCTTCTGTGGTCAGACTAGATGAGCCATTTAGCTGGACAGCACTAGACATGAGAGGACTGGTGCCATCACTGCCTGAACTTAGGGATTCTCTGGCTGGTTCATTCTGATCTCCACTCTGAATGACAGGTGCATACTCATCTTCGTTGTCATCTTCAACAATGACAATATCAGGGTACTGGCTACAGCTAGATCAGCAGTATAAGAAAGAACAAATTACATTTTCAAATGCATTCAATAAATTCATTCTGTCCATTCATTCTCCATGGAAACTTTCTCCCCAAAGTTGGGGAGAAGCTTAACCACAAATATTGATTCATCATATGATGCGAGACCACAAAGGATCAATTAAAGATGTTTAACTCCAAAATTAAAAAATCAGAATTCTCATTACTTTTTGTTGGAAGTCTTTTTGCTGAGAGGAGAACATCCGGTTAAATAATTTGGCTTTTTCAGTTTAATAATCTAAATATGAGTCAGACAGTAATTTATCATAGAGTTAAGTAGTTTTGAATTAAGCTCTTTGATAAAAAAAGTAACTAATATTTTCACAAATTTTACTTCATAATTTCCTTACTTGGAGGGATCAGATATAACATCCTCATTAGTTTCTGGGATAACTGGGATATTTTCTTCATCTGCATTATCATCAGTTACATCATAAATAATGATGTCATCTGAAATCCGCTCCCTTGCCTTTAAACCTTCAGTCCTACTGTGTGGAACCTAAAAAATATCAGGGAGAAAATATATCAAAAATCAAAATTATATTGACTACCAAAAAAAACACCATTTAAAAAGTGCTAACTGGGCACCCATTATTTACTAAATATTAAGGAAACAATTTAGCTATGTTCTCTGCCCTAATGGGACTTATACACTAATTGGTATTTGTTACCAATTCACAAAGGTATGAGGTGTGTTACTTCATTCGATTTAACTATTTCTTTTACTGAAAGGAATCTTGAAGGTGGCATGCCTCAGAATGCATTATGGAAAGATCTTCATACTTTAAAGTATTTTTTATATCCAAAGGCTTCAAATAAAAAGTCTTAAAACTTCACCAGGAATTTCAAGCATAATCAGATGGCCACTGTGCTAATGAGGATTATTTTATCTCAAGCTACTCTATTTGACATATGGTTTATTCTTTTTTTTTTTTTAAGATTTTATTTATTTATTTGACAAAGAAAGAGATCACAAGTAGGCAGAGAGGCAGTGAGAGAGAGAGGGGGAAGCAGGCTCCTTGCTGAGCAAAGAGCCCAATGTGGGGCTTGATCCCAGGACCCTGAGATCATGACCTGAGCCAAAGGTAGAGGTTTTAACCCAATGAGGCCACCCAGGCGCCCCTGGTTTATTCTTTATTATTAAATGCTTTAATAGGAAAAAAATTTTCAACTATTCCACAGTTAAATGTCAGCCTGAATTTTTAGCAATAATTTATTTTAATTCAGCTACAGATCTATTCAGATCATAAGTACCTAAATAAAACAGCATTCAATTCTCTAAAGCAAATTAGAATAAATCTATAAATGAATAAATCTATAAATCTCAGTAGATAAATCTGAGGCAACAGATATAAAGACTTAAAAATATAAAAATCCAATTAAATTAAGAAATCTTCATCCATTTACATTGAGTCTTCAATCTTAAAAACACAATAGTTAGGTATGCTTACTTAGAAACAGTGGTAGGAAGAAGATTAACTCTGCTCAAAAAAAAAATCTGCTCAAAAAAAAAAAATCTTGGTACTTTAATAACAAATCTGAAGCAGTATTTAGAATTTAGATTTGAATGTAACAATGACAATCATCTATTAAAAGAAGTCCAGACTCTGAACTGAACTGATTTGCCAATGGGTTTAAGTTTGACAAATGATCCAGAGAGCCCATGACAAAAATAAGAGTAAACAAAAATGTTTTGCAATTGCTAAAAAATCTAGTCTACGTAATTTATAATAAAATTTGGAAACAACTTAAAATAACCAATAGATAAATCCATAATTACATTATCATAATATTCAATTGCTATCAGGTAGTAGTTGAGATGAACAAAATCTGTTTAATAAATCTCAAAAGCAAAACCAAGTGAAAAAAGTCACAATGCAAAATGATATCATTTGTATGAAGTTTAAATATATACAAAATAATACCAAATAGTGTTCATGAATTCACACATATAAAATGACCATGGGGATGACAAATACTAATTCAAGATTTATCTAGGAGAGACTGAAGAGCCTCCTCTTACAAACCTGGGAACAGGCAATTAAAATGGTTATATTTATAATACTTTATTTCTTAAAATAATCTAAAGCAAATAAAAAGTGTCATGATTTGATAAAGCTGGAGGATGAGCATTTAGATTATTATTCACTAAACTTTCCAAATGTGAGTGCATGAAACACTGTTGTAATAAAATCTGGTTTGAGATAACAAATATAAAATAGAATTTAAACAAAAAATTACTTTATGATGGTGATTATCAGCTGGTTCTTTGACTATATGCTGAAACAGATTCTTCTTTTGGGCTCCATTAGTGTTTAGAAGTAGAGGCCTGAAAATCAGAATATATTCATGAAATTCAGTGAAGCAAACATACACGAGAAATTTAAACAGCTTCTAATATTTTACCCTCACACAAACATAAACACTTTAACAATAAAAGATTTCAGTTAGTGATACACAATAAACTCTTAAAAATGGTCACATCTTAGGAAGAGAAACTAGGGGATGACTGTGTATAGGACTTAGATTTCACCATTCTTTTGCACTATTTTTGTTAAATACAATAAACTACTCTCTCTAGATAGACTTCATTCCTAACCAAACCCTATCACTCTTTATGAACTGTACCCACAAAGTAAGTAGATGACATCATAAGAACTAGTTTGTGGAAGTAGAGTTAAAGTTATAGCATAAAGTGTAACCATAACCAAGCTTTGCTAAAATTTTAGTCTTACAAGATAAGTTTTTTTCTCCAACTATTCCTTTGTCCATTATCCTTCTTAAGCTTTAGTTTTGACAATGGCAGTTACTAACACTTTTCGGTATCACAAGTGATAATCAATATACAGGTTTTTAAATTCCTTATAAGTGGATTAAACATAAGAGAGATCAAGTAAAAAATGTTTTATTTTTTTTCAATATACGACCTTTTCAGAGTTTCCCTCACTCAAGCCTTCTAATGATCCATTAAACTGCTAATGTGAAAAAAAAACGGATTCCTTATTAACTATGTATGTTCTATAAAGTGACCATTTAGGCTATCCTTGTCTCTGAAAAACATTAGCAGGATGACAGCAGGAAGAAATAACACAACTCGTGAAATGATGAAAGTATAATTTAACAAGGAAGGATTGTTCACCTGGGACAACAGACATATGCTAAGCAAATGTAGGCCATTCATGGTTAAATACTAAAATGTTTAGTTGTCCATGAAAAGGTCAAATGAAGTGTTTTACAACAAAAACTTACCTTTTACGTTTTAAACTCACAAGCTGGTTATTCTGAACCAACGTAACAATAAACTGGACAATCTAAAAGGAAAATATAAAGAATTTTCCATCACAGACTCCTCTAATTCTTTAGTACATATTCTAAGTCTTATAAAATTAATTCAAATACTATATAATATTTTCTATTCTAAGTCACATAATTTCTCACATTTTAACATATTTGAAATTTCAGGTGCATCCTACAATTGATATCTAAAGAAATATCAGTTTTCAGGCAGAAGAATAACCTGTGATAAAATAAAAGTTGCAACTACCTAGGATACCAAGATGCCTAAGACATTCATCTATCTATCCATTCACCCACCCATCCATTTATCTACCCAATACACATCAGTTATTTGTTCTGATGCTAAGAACCATGCATGCCCAGATACCCAAATTTTTACTAAAAATTTTTTCAAGAAGATTATGCTTGAGGGAAAAAAAGTGACAAGCAATATTTTTCTTAAACTAGGTAATACAATTTGAGGCAAAAGAGAGTGCTGGCTCTTTAAGAGAGCATAAAATTTTCAAGGTAGGAAAAACTTATTGGCTTATTCTAGAAAAATTATGGCTTAATAAAAAATATTGTCGTGGGACACTTGGGTGGCTCAGTTGGTTAATAAGCATCTGCTTTCAGCTCAGGTCCCAAACCCAGGGTCCTGGGGTGGAATCCCACATCAAGCTCCTTGCTCATTGGGGAGCCTGCTTTTCCCTCTGCCTGCCACTTCCCCTGCTTGTGCTCTCTCCCTCTCTCTCTCTGACAAATAAATAAAATGTTTAAAAAAATACACTGTCATGAAATATTTAATTATACAGAAATAGAAAAAACCCCAAAATACAGTTAACTAGAGGTTATCCAAAAATAAATTCACAATTTTAAAGTTGGAATACATATACTTTTTTCAAATAAATAATGAATATATTTTATTTTGGATGGTTTTGCTCTTAAACACCCAAGATACCCATACTGCCAATCAGGAGAAGCTGGTTTAATCTTCAGAGCCAGATTAAATTTAAAAGGAAAAAACTGGGGTGATGGGTATTGAGGAGGACACGTATTACATGGAGCACTGGGTGTGGTGCACGAACAATAAATCTTGTAACACTGAAAAAATAAACATATTTGGGGGAAAAAATAAAAAAAAATAAAAGGAAAAAAACTAAACAGATCAAGACATGCAAATAATCTTTCATATTTTATGGCAGTGTTTCTTAAGTGGGGTTCATGGACCAGCAGTATTAGCCCAAGAACCAATTATTCACACACATTCTCAACCCCATTCCAGAACTGCTGAATCTGAAATTCTGAGGAGAAGGTCCAGCAATGTATGTTTAGCAAGTACTCCACGCGATACTGATGTGAATATGAGAATCACTGGCTTAAGGTATGAAATTTATTGTCATCTTCCTAAAAGAAGTTAAAAAGGTGAGGGTCATATGGTGAACTATGAAAAGCAGTATATCACTGAGAGGCTATAAATAAAGTCCAAAAGTGACTGGAAGACTGTTTAGACTCTCTGCAGAAAAGTTAAACAGCATTAGAGTCATGAAAAGAAATTAGCCACTAAATTGTTTATTCAAAAGAAAACACTGACGGGGCGCCTCGGTGGCTCAGTTGTTAAGCGTCTGCCTCCGGCTCAGGTCATGATCCCAGGGTCCTGGGATCGAGCCCCGCATCGGGCTCCCTGCTCGGCGGGAAGCCCGCTTCTCCTGCTACCATTCCCTCTGCTTGTGTTCCCTCTCTTGCTGTGTTTCTCTCTGTCGAATAAACAAAATCTTTAAAAAAAAAAAAAAGAAAACGTTGACTAATGGCTGATGAAAAGAAAATTTAAGCCTAAAAGTACCTCTGAAATAATTTGGCTTCAGTTACTTTTGTTAACTTATTTAATGTTATAGAAAAATTCCAGGGGTGCCTGGGTGGCTCAAGAGGGTTGGGCTCTGCCTTCGGCTCGGGTCATGATCTCAGGGTCCTGGGATCGAGCCCCAGATCGGGCTCTCTGCTCAGCAGGGAGCCTGCTTCCCCCTCTCCCTCTGCCTACGTATGATCTCTTTCTCTCTGTCAAATAAATAAACAAAATCTTTAAAAAAAAAAAAAATTCTGAAAACATTAGTGGTTGAATTTATAAGAATATAAAGCATTGGCTAAATTTCTTCTGAAATCTGTTTTGTGTATTAGTTCTCTTATGACAATTCTACATTATGCTGTACAAAGCTTGCTTCCTAAAAGAGAAGGAAAGACATCTAACATTTACAGTATCTGACTTCTGGACCTGACAAGTTCTTTAACAGGTACTATTATCTTATCCTGTAACAAGTATTTGTACCAGGTAACTCACATATACTATTCCATCTAATCCAAGGCCAAGGAGTAAATGGGAGACGTACGAAGCAATTCCAGGAATAGAGAGAAGATTATCAGCTATCACTATGCATTATGAAAACGCCCTAGCTCCACCAAATCACATATATTCAAATCAAATTTGAACAGGATGCTAGCTTTCATGAAAAACTGAAATGTTTTATAAGTATTTTACCAACTTTCTTTGCTTTTAGGGAAAAAAAGATATTTAGTATTATAAGCCAATATTTAACTATAAAACATTGTTTTCCCAAAAAGATTAAAAGGTTTTTTAAAACTAAAATACAGGTTTAATACAGTACACCTATCATTTTAAATCAGGTATTAACAGGGTTGCACGCTGGAATCAGCTCTGGAAGTTCTGAAAATACATGCACTTGGACTAAACTCTTAGAACTGAATTCTACATTCAACCTTCACTTTCATACTGATTTGAAAAAAAAAAAAAAAAAAAAAACACCACCACCAGTATATCTATTTTGACTACAGGTCAAAGGCTGCAACCATTCATCTCTGTGTTCTAAGCTTGCTCCACTAGACCCAGATTCTGTCAGTCATGGCCCTATTTTTAGCTAAAGGCATCTCAGCATAAACCAGCTGAAGTACTCCCACCCTTCCTCCCCCCACAAAAACCTGTTGCTTAAATTTAAGAGTCTAGTTTACTCATGAGCAAAAAATAGCTGCCTTAATTACTTTTATGTTTCAAGTCTTATTAACATATGAAAGCTGATATGAAAAGATATGAAAATCACAAGGACACAATGCAAGAGAGAGATTTTCAGTTCCCCCAGTAATTTTCAGCTCAGCTACTAAAATCTAGAATTTATTTTACAACACATTACTTTAACTGTTTTTCCGCAGAGAATACTAATGGCATACAATGATAACTAATTTTTTTGAGCTCATAGTTTGGTCAACTGATTTGAAAATTTTAGTCATTTGTCTTCCAAGACCATATCTATCCCTTTTCAAGTAAAAAAGCAGTAAAAACAGTAACAACAAACCCACAGGGTAAGGCTGTCATTCATAGTAAAAAATGTAAAGAAATCGATAGTATATTATGTTCCTAAAAATAAAGTATCTTTTAAGTTGTTCTATCAGGCCAAAGGTCATTATTAAAAACTAATGAGACTTAATCTGAGAGTAGGGAATACATATTTAGCTAATGAGAAATGTTCTTTTTTTAAAGATTTTATTTTATTTATTTGACAGAGAGAAAGAAAGAGATCACAAGTAGGCAGAGGCAGGCAGAGAGAGAGGGGGAAGCAGGCTCCCTGCTGAGCAGAGAGCCCGATGTGGGGCTCAATCCCAGGACCCTGAGATCATGACCTGAGCCAAAGGCAGAGGCTTAACCCACTGAGCCACCCAGGCGCCCCGTGAGAAATGTCTCTTATTAAAAAGAAAATATAATATTTGACTAATTTGTTTGGTTTCATAGTTTCATTACTGTATGTAATTACTGTACCCAATATATAAGAACTAAGATCAATCACTAATTATTCAATAGAGATTTTTGAGTCACAAATGGTACACTAATTAAACAAAGGCAGATTATGGTCATGGGAGAAAAAAAGCTTACCTTTCGAATAACTTGTTGCTGTTGTGCATGTTTTGCTCGTAATTCTGACACCTCCTTCCAAAGCGACTCATTCTCACTATGTTATCATTTATTAAAAAACAAGAAAATTTAGTCAGAAAGCCAAATCTCAATATCTTTAATTAACACCAGTGATCTTTGCTATATATTTTCATGAAACAGGAAAAACTTTGGTTCAATTACATAAAAGGGCAACTATCTTGACACAACTCCAGAATCATCCCTTTATAACTATAGTACTTTCTACTCATGGCAATATAAACACAAAAATTTAAGATTCATGCCTATATCCATATAGTAACAGGCAAGTTATTTCTCTGACAATGTGGCTCATTACTTTTTGTTTAAAAAATAAACTAACCTTTCAACTATGGCTACCAAGTGAATTCAGGACGTGTGCTTAGAAAAGAATTCTTATAGGAAGCGACATTTATCCAGCACTACTTATGCTCCAGGGATTATGCTAGGCATTTTATGCGTACTTCTTGTTTGAATTTCTATAAAATCAGCCAAGAAAGGAATTATTAACTTTATTTTATAGAGGAGGACAATGAGACCCAAGAATTGCAAGGACTTTCCTGAGATGACATGGATTATTCATAGTTAAGTGTTGAAGTCAATCTAAAAGTTGATCAGGTCCTAAAACTAAGTTAAGATCTGTTTCAAACATATGAAAACACCAAAAAAATTTTTTTAAAGCATGTCTAAATACATGACAAACCAATAACTTGCCTAGTAGTAACAGTTTCTTTTCCTTCATTAACTTTTACTGAAATTGCAGTTACTAAATGTTACCAGCAATGATAACAGAGAAGGCAAGAAAGATAATCCGCCTGTTAAACTCTTTAATTTTTGCTCTTGTTAATTTCCATAATATCCATCTTCCTCAAGCCAAACTCTAACAAAAGGGACTTTTATACCTTACATACAGAAAATATTGAAAATAAAACTTTAATATGCTTACTGAATAACAAGGGTATTTTCTCTTAATCAGATATTTAAAGATACTATCATTTTGCCTACTAAACATAAGTTGAATGGTTACCTCTAAAACTTAACAGGATGAATCTAGGATCCCATTCCTTAAGGGCTAAACCTGAGATTCAAGGAATTGGGTCAAATGGCATCTCAGGAGACACAAGGCACATACAATTAACTGGCATAAGTGATTAAATAAAATATGCAAAATGGGACAGCTTAAAATTAAGCCTTATTCAAAAATGGAATGAAGTTCAAGGTTACTCTTTTAATGAAGACACTTAAGACAGCTAAACTTAAGACAGCTTTCCCATATTTGAAATGGGAGAGAGAATACATAAAATAACTATTCTCAAGACCTCGGCCCCTATTAGGATAAAGGAAAATTCCAACTACTTACTAAGATGAAGTACACATCTACTCTATATACAAGTTGTTACTGTGGCAAGTAATAATGCCAAGAATTGTAATAAAGTAAAAGCATGTTTCTGTAGATAAAAGTTCTGACTAACATTTTACCACGTCTATGTAAGATAAATACCAAGTAGGGAAAGTTTCTTGCATCCTTTTTCCCTACTTTGTGTCCTATTTTTTCCTAAGAGATGGGCCACATAGAAAAGTTTTATGAAACCACCATAAAGAAGATTTAAGTCACATATGTAGTCTTTTTTACAGCTTCTGTGTCCTCATATGTGTGAACATCATATGAAAGCTAACCTAATTAGAATGGTATTTCTTTCCTACATTGATTTAAAGATCTACTGTTTCATCAGTGAGACTCGTGCATCAAATTGTTTTAACTTCCCAGATTTATAAATTCTTTTGACCACTGTCAAGAAAATACAATATTAAGGTATCAACGGCTACAAATCAAAACTAAAAGGAACCAATACTTACAGAAAAATGACCTTTAATCTTGGCTTCAACAATGTGAACTAAGTACATACAGCACTAACCTCCAACCCCCAACACAAACATACCAACCTCTATATTAAGATTATATTTGAAAATAATACTTTACCTTTTTAATTCAGAAAGCCTAGACTCAATAGTTTCTTGTTTTATTTGAACCTTCTGAGCACTACTTATAATTTTTGTTAAATCTTCCTGACGAATCTTATTTTCTTCTGGTTTTGAAGAGGAAACCTTTTGAAAGCAAATTTAGGAAATAAAATATTAAACACCATGTTTGTAATTCAAAGATTCCCTATTATGAATGTGTTTTGTAGCCCATTCAGGAACTTCGATTTAGTGCCAAAAAGCCCAGGACAGGATTCTATAAAAAGAATAAACTTCATAGCTCAAAAACAGATGGTAAGAAATAATCAATCGATTTTTTTTTTTTTTTTAAATGTGGAAAAGTTTCCACAAGCAGGAACAACTTAGGCACTTTTCTCATTCCCTTTCACCAAACTCACTGTAATTTTCCCAAGCCTCTTTATTATCACATTCCACATTTAATTAAATTTATGCAGTAACAGCTGCACACTGGGCCATTTTCTTTCATGGTCCATTACACTCTTTTAACCCCCCTCTTTTGTGGATTTAGTAAAAATATTTTATTTCAACAGAAGATACAATTCATTTAAAAATGTATTATTAAATGCTTATTATATGCAAGGGACTTGTTCTCAGCATTGGATATTCAGCAGTGAACTACAGAAAAAGCCCTCCAGGGAATCGACATTCTAACAGCTTACATTATTTAAGCTAAATTAGAAGGAGTGAGCCATCCCAATAAGGATGATTCCTCACCCTCAGTCAGAATGTAAACATTTTCCTTTCCTCTAGAATGTATTTGAAGACAGAGCCCTCAGAGGAGCTGATTGCAGAGAAAAAATATAAAACAGAAGGAAATAATTAAAGCTTTACTAGTCGAAGTCATCCCAAAAAGAATACCTGTGTATTTCTGTACAGTCTTAATTTCCACAAGTGAAATACTGTGTTGGCCAAGTATGCTATATGGTAATGCCTTAAATAAATCATATTAAAAATAGCTTACCTTCCTTTTAATGTTCTCCAACAAGTCATCTTGGCCTTGTTTGAAGTAAGGATGCTGAAATTCAACAGGACCATCTCGTTCCTGCTTTACAATTCCAGAATCAATATGGACAACCTTACGGAAACCATCTAAAAAAGATTAAAAATTTAGATGACTACAATAGACAGAGGTAAAAAAATTTCCCTTTCCTTTATCAACCTAATGGGAAAAATGGTTTAATTAGTGACCGATGACAGTACTCCACATAAACTACTGCCCATACTCACACATATTCAGTTGCCTCACAAAGCTTGCCATATTATTGTGCTTGAAATATTTGGGAAGAATTTCTTTTGCAAATCTTTGTTCATCCAAAACCAAAAAACTCTGGCCATTCTGAAAAAGAAAGAAAAAGTCAATTTGCTTAAGTCCTCCTAGGTGATACAATATGAACCCCAAAACTGGGCAGTCCTTCCATGATACTAATAACAGCAACAAGAAAGCTGTAATTAACTGCCAGACTATAATTAAGCTTTGTGATGTCAACCTCAGAAGTTCAGGAGTATGTCTAAAACCAAAAGCTGCATGATGCACTACGGTGAAATATTGGAATTTCCATTAAATCAGAAGAAAAGAAATACTGTAAGTAAGCAACATAATTATTTAATACTGTTTTAAAGCCAATGCAATTAGGGGCGCCTGAGTGGCTCAGTGGGTTAAAGCCTCTGCCTTCGACTCAGGTCATGATCTCAGGGTCCTGAGATAGAGCCTTGCATCAGGATCTCTGCTCAGCAGGGATCCTGCTTTCCCCCTTTCTCTCTGCCTGCCTCTCTGCCTACTTGTGATCTCTCTCCCTCTGTCAAATAAATAAATAAAATCTTTAAAAAAAAAAAAGCCAATACAATTAAACAAAAACAGACAAAATTTAAGAGAAAGTCATATTTTATCATTATTTGCAACAGACCTATCTTTGCACAATCAACTGAAAAACAATTTAAAAAATTCAGTAAACTATCAGGTTAATTAATATTTAAAGTCACTAGTGTTCTTCCATACAAAAAAATAATTTGAAACTTACTATAATACAGTATCAAAACAGCATGGTACTGGCATAAACACAGAGAGAAAGACCAGTGGAACAGAAAAAGAACCTCCAAATACACCCTTACATATAAGGTCCAAAGATTTTTGACCAGAGTACCAGACCATTCAAAGGAAAAAAGAGAGTTTTCAACAATCTTGGGAAAACTGGATACTCATGTGCAAAAGAACAAAATTTATCTTATACCATATACAAAAATTAACTCAAAATGGATCAAAGACTTAAACGCAAATGTTAAAACTATAAAAATAAGGGTGCCTGAGTGGCTCAGTGGGTTAAAGCCTCTGCCTACAGCTCAGGTCATGATCTCAGGGTCCTGAGATTGAGCCCCACATCAGGCTCTCTGCTCAGTGGGGAGCCTGCTTCCTCCTCTCTCTCTGCCTGCCTCTCTGCCCACTTGTGATCTCTCTCTGTCGAATAAATAAATAAAATCTTTAAAAAAAAATAAAAATAGAAGAAAACTTAAGGGGGAAAGCTTCATGACGCTGGATTTGACAATGATTTCTTGATTAACATCAAAAGCACAGGCAACAAAAGCAAAGGCAACAAAAACAGACCAATGAAGCTAGAAGCTACCTCAAATGTAAAAACTTTTATGCAAAGAACACTATCAGAAAAGGCAATCCACAGAATCAAAGAAAATATATGCAAATTGTCTTTCTGATAAGGGGTTAATATACATAATAAAGAACTTCTGCAACTCTACAACAACAATAAAAAAAAAAAACCCATAAGAAATGACTTGAGCAAACATTTTTCCAAAGAACAGACAGATACAAATGGCTAATAAAATGCAAGCAAAGATGCCTGATATCACTAATCATTAGGGATATGAAAACCAAAACCACAATCACCACTTTATACCCATTCGGATGGCAATTATTTTTTAAGAACACTGAATAAATTGAAAATAAGTGTTGGAGGAGGTGGAGAAATTAGAACTCTTCTCATTGCCGGTGGAAACGTAAATTAGTGCAGCTGCTATGGAAAACAGTATGGTAGTTCCTCAAAAAACTAAACAGAATTACTATATAATCCTGCAAGTGTACTTTGGTGTATATTCCCAGAGAACTAGGCAGTTACTCAAAAAGGTATCTCTATGCCCACATTCATAGTAGCATTATTTACAACAGTCAAAAAGTGGAAGCAACCCAAATGTCCACTGCAGGTGAACATATAGACAAAATTTCGAATTGACATACAATGAGTACTCAGGCTTAAAAAGGAAGGAAATTCTGTAAACTAGTCACAAAAGGACAAATACTGTATTATTCTACTTATATGAGATATCTGGAATAGTCTAATTGACAGAGACAGAAACAGAATGGATTCTTAGGGGCTAGGGGGAAGGAAGACTTGGAAGCTACTATCTACTGAGTATGAGATTTCAGTATGGAAAATTGAAAAACATTCTGGAGATGGGAGCAATGGCTGCATAATAATGTATATGTACCTAATGACACTGAACCATATAGTTAAAACTGGGTAAAATATTTAATTTTGTTAGGTGTATTTTACCATGACAATTTAAAACTAAAGTAGAATAAAAAATTCCAGTAACAGAAAAATGTTACACAGCTAAAGATAAATCTTAAAAATATACAGGACATTAAAGAGAATATTAAACTATAGTTCCCTCTATAGTTTAATACAGTACTGTAGAGCTGTCAATTCTAATTAACCAAAACATTTGCAATAAATTCTCAATTAAAAAATTTTTGGAGCGGATGTGAGGAGATGCTAACACAACCAAATATTAGGTACTAAAGTTCACTTGTAAAATAATTATGTAACAATAGGCAAGAAAATACCAAAAAAACAATTAAAAGAGAGGTGTTAATTCTATCCTATAAAAGTGATAGAATTTTAGTGTTTGTATTTTAGTAAAATTTGTTTGTATTTAGTAAAATACAATTAGAATTTTAGTAAAAGAGTTTGGCACTAAAGAATACATAGTAAAAAATAAATAAATGGTCAGATTAGAGAGAACAGAAGCAGCAACAAACCTATTTGAGAATTTAACAGGTAATAAGTACGGGTAACATTCAAATCAGGGGGAAAAATCAGGAGAAAAAAAAATTAGTTCATGAACTCTCCATTTGCAAAGCAAAAAGCAAAAGCTCAATGCTAACTCACTGCTCAATCACTCTTTACAACCAAGCTTTTGGAAGTATGATGCAAACCGAGAAATCATAATGGTAAGAATTTGTATTTTATTCATGGAAACTACTAGCTGCCTACCCTATTTCCGAATTCCTCTACTTTATTTTGTTATTTTAAAACTAAAATTGTGTATTTTTAAGTTGTACAACAGGATTTAATATATTTATGTACATAAAGGACTACTACAGTCAAGCTAATTAACATACCCTCTCCATAAAGCTAAAAAGCTTCTGCAGAGCAAAAACAACAAAAGCAAAAGAAAACCTAACAGAATAAGAGTATTTGCAAACAGGGATAGGGTGGCTGGGGCGTGGACATTGGGGAGGGTATGTGCTGTTAAGTGCTGTGAAATGTGTAAGTCTGACAATTCACAGACATGTACCCTGGGGCAAATAATACATTATATATTAATAAAAATTAAAAACAAAAAGAGTATTTGCAAACAATATGTCTGATAAAGGATTAATAATCCAAATATGTAAGGAACACATACAACTCAACAGCCAAAAAAAGGGGCACCAATTAAAAAAGAACCCAGAGACATTTTTCCAAAGATACAGACATGGTCAAGAGGTATATGAAAAGGTGCTCAACATCACTAATTATCAGGGAAATGCAAATCGAAACCACAATGAGGTACCACTTCGTGTCTGTTAAGATGCAATTATTAAAAAAAATAAAAGATAACAAATGTTGGTGAGGATGAGGGGAAAAGGGAACTTTCATATACCATTTGTGGTATTGTAAATCAGTATAACCATTATGGAAAACAGCATGAAGGTTCCTCAAAAAAATAAAAAATAGAACTATCACATGATCCAGCTACCACTTTCTTGGGTATGTACCCAAAGGAAATGAAATCAGTATCTCACAGAGTTATCTGTGCTCCCATGTTCATTGCAGCATTTTTCACAAATAGCCAAGATAATGAAAACAACCTAAGTGTCCCTCAATGGAAGAATGGATAAAGAAACTGTGATACACACACACACAATGGAACATCATTTAACCTTAAAAACAAAGAGATCCATTTGCAAAAACTTTCTTACTAACAGAACAATTCTGTTTGATGCTGCAACTACATTTCTCAGTCCCCCTAACAAACAGAGGCAGCCGAATGCACACCTGGCAATTAAGATAAAAATAGAATGGACCAAGTAGGGCTTCCAGAAAAGCTTCTAAAAGGAGAAAGATCCAAAGTGTCAAACCCCTATATCCCATATCTCTGCTTGGAACTTGAAGCTAATGACTAAAGCTTCAACAACCACTAAGGTGGAAAAACTAAGTATGGCTAAAAAAAACCAGAAGGTATCTTCAGACTTAAAAATACATCTCTATTCCATTTAAACCATTTTTGGATTTCTTTTTTTTTTTTTAAGACTTTATTTATTTATTTATTTGACAGAGAGAGAGAGAAAAAGAGAGAGAATAAGCATGGGGAGTGGCAGGCAGAGGGAGGAGACTCCCTGCTGGGCAGGGAGCCCCAGTGCAATGCATGGGTTGATCCTAGGATCCCTAGATCATGACCTGAGCCGAAGGCAGATGATTAACCAACTGATTCACCTGGGTGCCCCTATTGTTTGGAATTCTATTATTTGTGTCTGAAACTAAACCTAATAATAGAGTAATTATAAAAATTCAATAAAGTCAATTAACACAAAAAAATTTTTAAGTATTTTTGACAGGTAACTGCATTAATTAAAAATTTCTAACAAATCAGTAAGATGAAAAACCCAATGTAAAATTTAGAAGGTGCCCAATCTCATTTTAATTCAATGTACAGCAAAAAAAAAAAAATAATAATAATGATGATTTTCACTTATTAGACCGGCAAAATTTTAAGTTCGATGATAATCAGAGTTGGTTTTTAGGTAGTAACTATTAAAATAGAAAATGCATGTTTTTTCCCATCTTAAAAAAATCTTTCCTTTTACCTTACTTCCCTCTCAATCTACCCACCCCATTTGTCTTTTCCTTCACTGCAAATTTTAACAAATAATATTTCAAAGCCCCATTCTCTAATTTAGTACCATCTACATATTCTTGCTAAAAATTGGTTTCGTTCTCCCTCACTCCACTCAAACCGTTTTTCTCTAAAATCTCAAATGCCAAATTCAATGCCTTCTTTTCAGTCCTGATCTTCCCACACCTCTCTGTGGCATTTCATTCGGCACTACTGACAATCCCCTCCTTAAATGCTCTACTCTTGGCTCTGAAACTACATACTGTTGGGTCTCCTATCTCATATTTTCTTTCAATTGTATTCACCTATTAAGAGGTAGTGTTTTTCAGATTTCTATCCTTGATCATACTTCATACACTCTGTCCTTAGGCAATCTCATCCACACCAGTGTATCTAACTACTGACTTTATTAAGTATGATGATTTATTATCTACAGTCACATCTACATCTCTGCCCTGACCATCTCAAATTTCACACTTTTTCAACTATTAACATTTTTACATAATGTTCTTTAATTCATCATGTTCTCAACCTATTGTCTATTTCAAATCCATCTTCCTACTCACCAAAGTCAACTTTTTTTCTATATCTTCCCCTCCTGGCATGCTCTCTCCTCTCTATGATATCAACAAGAAAAAGATAAATTAAAAAATCCTCAATTTTAATAGCTAATAACTTAAGGGGGAAATATGAAAAACATTCCTTTTAAAAATAAGAAGAAGGAATCTCATGATAACTACTTCTATTTGACATCCTGAGGTCTTAGCCACTGCAAAAATATTTTTGAAGGTATGAAGTTCTGAAAGAACAAAAACTATCACTCACAAATGCACAGATGTACACTTCGAGACCCCAAATCAGTAAAATGATTGGCTCACCAATTTATTATCAACATACAAATGTTATTCCTATTTCTAACTACCAGCGACACCTAGAAATGTAATTTTATTTATTTATTTAAAAGATTTTATTTATTTATTTGACAGAGAGGAGAGATATCACAAGTAGGCAGAGAGGCAGGCACAGATAGAGGGAAACAGGCTCCCCACTGAGCAGAGAGCCCGATGTGGGGCTAGATCCCAGGACCCTGAGATCATGACGTGAGCCAAAGGCAGAGGCTTTAACTCACTTAGCCACCCAGGCGCCCCTAGAAATATAATTTTAACTAATGAACACCACTTACAACATCTTAAGATGCCTAGAAAGAAAATCTAACAAACATGTAAGACCTAATTACCAAAAAACATAAAACTTTATTAAACAAAATGAAGTTAAAAACATGCCTTGTTTGTGGGAATATTCAGTATCACAAAGACATCCATTTTCCCTAATCTGATTTACAGTTTCAATGCAATTCCAATTAAAATCCCAATAAGTTTTTTTAATGGAACTTCATTTTAAAACATACAGAAGAGTAAAGACCAACAACAGTCAAGGTATTCCTGAAGAATAAGCTGCCCTCCCAAAAGTAACACACTACAAAGCTACAGTAATTAAGACATGTGATAAGGACAAAAAAAAAAAAAAAAACTGTTCAGTGGAATAGAATAGAGAACCTAGAAATGAAAAATCGCAGTATCTACCTGTAACTTTGCCATAAGACAGAGGGAGCAATACACATCACCACAGAAAGGAGGAAACATTCAATAAAGGAGTTAGGACAACTGAATATTTATATGGAAAACAATGAAAATGGATTCCTCGCACACACACAAAAATCAATTCCAAATGAATTAAAGACTTACACATAAAATGCTAACTATTAAAACTTTCAGAAAAAAAGAAGAGAAATAGGAAAGTATTTTTCTCTCCGTAGGGAAGAGGTAAGAAAAACATCCTGAATAAACAAAAAGCATGAACAAAAAAGATGAATATATTATACCAAAACTAAAAATCTGTACTCATAAAAAGGAAAAAATAAGCCTCAAACTGGGAGAAGACATATGCAATACACAGACCCAAAGAATGGGCATATAGATTATACAAGGAATTCCTACAAATATTAGAAGACAAGCCACCCAACAGAAAAATGGCGAAATACTTCAGCGAATAGGAAACACATATAGCCAATAAAAATGAAAAGGTGTTTGAACATATACTAATCAGGAAAATAGAAATTAACACCTCATTGAGACAGTATTTTACGTCTATACTAGATCGGTAAAAAATTAAGAAGAATGATAATACCAAGTTTTGAAGATGTGGATTAATGGAAAATCTCATGCTTGGCTAACAGGAGTATAATATCATTCAATCTCTTTGGAAAACAATTTGAACTATCTTTAAGCTGAACAGTTCATACCCTATTTTCCAGTAATTCCAATCTTTTTTTTTTTTTTTTTTAAGATTTTATTTATTTGACAGAGAGAAACACAGCAAGAGAGGGAACCCAAGCAGAGGGAATGGTAGCGGGAGAAGCAGGCTTCCTGCCGAGCAAGGAGCCCGATGCGGGGCTCGATCCCAGGACTCTGGGATCATGACCTGAGCCGAAGGCAGACGTCTAACGACTGAGCCACCCAGGCGCCCCCAGTAATTCCAATCTTAATGTAAGTATATACACATTAAATTCCTGCTTATATACACCAGGAGAAGTATATAAAAATATACATAACAGCAGTTGACACAGTTGATCATCTTCTAGTTTTTGAACCATTTTTTTTCCATTAACATATGACCCCACAACCCTGTTTTTCCTCCTGTTGCACTGGTTTTTCTCAATCTCCTTTGCTAGGTTTCCTTATTCTCGTTTGCCCTCTAAAAACCAGAATGGCCTATCTTTCAGCTTCTTCTATCTTCATTTGTCTCCCTAGATGATCTCATCCAGTCCCATGGCTTTTCTACTCATAAGCTCCAAACTCCACCCTGAATGCCAATGCCTTATATCCAAACATCCTGTTCAACATTTCCACTTGGATGTCTTGGGAGTGTAGAAGTCATTCAGGCTGTTCAAAAATATTCCTATTCTCCTTCCTAGCACTGAACTTTCCCACCTCCTCTGAAATTAAGCATGGTCATTTGACCAAGTATAGTGGATGAAATTCAAGCTAAACGAAACAATTTTTAAGTAACACTAATGTCCAATGTAATCTCAAAGTTAATATGGCCACACAATATCCACCTGCATTTCTCTCCCCCATCTGAGTAAATGGGGTCATCATTTATCTTGTTGTTCAGGCCAAATCTGAGTCATTCTTAATTTTTCTTTCCTGCAACTCCAGACAATTTATTAGTAAGTTCTGCCTTACCCTTGAAGTAAATATCAAATCCAACAATTTCTCATCTCCATTGCAAATATGCTAGTCTCAGCCACACTATTTTCACTAACGTAGTGGAAAACTGTGATAATTTATATACTAGTTCCCTAGATTTCCAGTCTCCTTACCATAGCCCTATACCACACCTGCTCCTGCCTACTCTGACCTCAATCTTACATTCTCCAGATTCTCTAACCACATGGGCCTTCTCCAATTACATGAACATCCCATGTTCAAGGTCTTTACATTTGCCATTCCCCTTTGCCTGGCCCATCCTTTCAAACTGTTCAGATCTCTGCTCGTATATATCCTCAGAGAGGCTTTCCTCATCAGTCTACCTAAAATACCCACAAACCCCAGTTATTTTATGTGCTAGTTTATCAATTTATTGCTCCAAATTCATTCCTCATTGCCTGCTTGCAAATACAGAGCTGAGTCCTTTAAATATCTTTTTCTAGATGGCATGGTGATAAGCTTTGTCAATAGAGGAGACTAGAGAGAGACTACAAGAGAAGGGGGTTCTCCTTCCTATTTCCTGATTCTTTAACAACGGCAGGTTCCTACAGTACAAGCAGGTTCTCCAGCACCTAGCTTTTGCAGTACAGAAGGTCAGCAACACAAGGCCAACATTCTCTCTCCCTTTGGAGGTTTCAAATCAGAGTATATCTGGAAAGACAGGTCCCCATGAACAGCTGTCAAGGGTGCTCTAGAACAAGGGCTGATAAACCTTTTCTTAAGGCATTAGATAGTATTTCAGGCTTACAGATCATAAGGTCATAATACTGCCACTGTAGCAAGAAAGCAGTTATAAACAATATGTAAATAGACTGTGCATGGTTATGTTCCAATTAAACTTTATTTATAAAACAGATGACTGGCCCATGGGCCATGGTTTGCCAACCCCTGCCTTAGAAGGTCTATTTTCGGGGCGCCTGGGTGGTTCAGTGGGTTAAAGCCTCTGCCTTCAGCTCAGGTCATGATCTCAGGGTCCTGGGATGGAGCCCTGCATCGGGCTCTCTGCTCAGCGGGGAGCCTGCTTCCCCCCCCACCCTGCCTGCCTCTCTGCCTACTTGTGATCTCTCTGTCAAATAAATAAATAAAATCTTAAAAAAAAAAAAAGTATATTTTGAAGGATGAACTTCCAGTAAGTTTCACCAGCGTGGCACCAGTGCTTTCTTTGTCATTAAGTGAGATGTGATCATACTCTTTTTATAACTGCCAATCCTATATTCTTTAGAGTTTTTACTCCAATCCCCCTAATACAGTAATTCTACTAAACTTTCCCTGTTTAAAATATTTAAAAACAGTTATTTCCTTCTTTTACATTATGTGACATCTGTCTCCTAATTGGATCTTGATATCTCTCTTTAACCTGCTTTATTTCCTTGATGGTACTTACCACTAACTGAAATTACATTATCTGTGTTTGCTTACATTTTAATTATCAGTGTCCTCCACTAGAATATAAGCTCTATGAAGCCACTTTGTTCACTACTGAATGAATTCCTAGTACCTAGGACACTGTCTGGTCATAACATATTCATGATAAATATTTGTGAGTGACCAAATAAATGAAGTGTTGGTCACGGTGGACCAAAGTATCTTTTTAGAAGTTCAACTCTAGGATTACATCAAATCAAACGATGACTGCCCCTTGCTTATATCTGCACATGCTCTCAATCTCATACAACCCTCATATGCCCATATTCTGTGTCTCTGCTTATGGAATTCCTTCAGTCTCCACTCTAAAATTAGTAGATAACCTCTGAGTGCAAAAATTCCACCTAACCGCCATTTAAACCTGTGAGGCTCAAACAATACAATACAGAACCCACCCAACACATTCCACAAGGGGCAGAAAGCCATTACTGAGTGAGGTGGGAGAGATGGGTAGCTTCTTTTTAGGTTTTACCCATAAAGGTTGGCAAGCTTCCAAATAATAACAGTTGTTACTGCTTGAACTGGTAGTCAGTTAAAAACATCCAAAATATTCTTACTAATAATCTTTCAGTCCCATTACTTTAAAATATTCTTCAGAATAGAAATTTATAACTTTTTTAAAAACAATCCATAACTTAATGTTCACCAACCATTTCTTCCGAGTCTCTCATTCTTATGTATACAAATAAAAAATACTTATCAATGACTCTTTCAACTTTTCTGTATACTCATCTAAGGTGGATTTTACTCCTATTCTGCCACAGCTGTGGCTTTCTTGTTTTTACTTGAGAATAGTGTAATAATGCAATGGCTGCTGGGAAGTTCAAAATGATACCCAAATATCAAGTTCTGGATGCTCAAATTCATCCAAAATAGCTAGAAAGCACTAGTCCAATACTGGTTTTGTTCCATTTCCTTCCTATTTCCTCCTGACTTGTCTTGCTGATTTGAGAGGAATGGTGAAATAAAAATGGCAAAGGGCATAAAAAGGTGGACCAGATAGTAGGTATAAGGTCTTTTTTTTTTTAAGTAGGCTCCAGGCCCATCTGGAGCCCAATGTGCAGCTTGAACTCACAACCAAAGATGAAGACCTGAACTGAGATCAAGAGTTGGAGGCTTAACCAATTGAGCCACCCAGGCACCAAGGGTATGAAGTCTTTACTGGATTATTTCTTGGTCTTCTCAAACAACCTGAAGAACAGAGACAAAGGTAATAACACTAACAAAACAATGACTTCCAGTTCTTTCCTGCTTTTGTAACTACTTCACTTCAACATACACTATCAAACTTCAGTAACAGTAAAGGCTGTACCTCACTATCAATCGTAAGAACTTCCAACTTCCACAACCTCTTATCCCTGAATATCAAATTTCTGCAGTTGCTTCCCCGTTAAACTGGTGCCCTCTGTTTAGGACTTGGTTATACTTAAAACAGCTTTAGGTTGTCCAACAGTAGACTATCTACCAGAGCCAAAATAGCTATATAAAATTTTGATGTTATAGGAAATGTAAAAACAAAAAAGAAAGAAAAAAACTTTTCGGGGGAGAATACGGGAAAAATTAAAATATGTACAAATGTTTTAAAGACACTCTGGATCTAAAGACATTTCTGTTGTTTGAATCAGTAACACACTTAACATAATTCTGATTGCTTGGAATATTACATTTTTATAATTCATCGTGAGAATAGGTGTATTATTTCATATTTCATTTTTGTCATACTACAAGTTTCAAGAAAACCTAGTTATATAAGTAAGTCTTCAGGAATACTAAGCCAAGCTTTTCAAACTGCAGTTGGATCCCCACCCCCCCCACCTCACATTCAAGCTAGAGGAGTAAATTATTTTCCATAAATGAAAAAAAAATTGCATAAAAGATTGCCTGGTTTCCAAAACTGCTGCTTCTAAAAGGTCTTAATATGATTTTCACTCAGATAGTAGAAATGCTAAATTACTTTGACAGAAATTCAGCAAAACATGTTTGAAGGAAACCAGAAACAACCATAAACAGCAATTTCTAAAAGATGAGAGTAACTTATTGTTTTTTCCATTTAACATCATTGTTTTAGAGTTTTACCTTTCATTTCATTAACACTGCTTTTAGAAAAATCTGCGGGAAAGTAAGAGAGACAGACTTCCTAACCAACCAACCTAAACCCTAGACAACATTAATCCAGAATTGTTCACTGACTTGCAAAAGGGTAACATTTTGATATAACACTAAATATTGTACTGTATTAAGTGAAGTGCTGTTGATGAAAGACTAATCTGGGAGGTCAGAAATCTACGTTAGATCCCACCTCCAATAATGTCTAGCTTTGTATTTATGGATAAGAAATCTAACTTAAGCCTCAAATCCTCATCTATACAATGATGAGGTTATAGTTAATTATCCCTAAGAGTCTTTTCAGACATAATTGTATCTTTATCATTCTCACCATTTCCATTACATAGTCTAAGGATTTCATTGATTCATCAAACATTTATTAAATACCTATTGTGTCCTTGGCACAAACACAGTCTCTGCCCTCAATGAATTTATATTTCAACTGTCCCATTATGTATTAGAAAATGAGTAAAACATAAGCTTAGACTTAATAATAGGATAAATAAGAATTATTTTTAAATGGCCATACAAGCCAAAAAGGTATGATAAAATCAGCTTGGGTGGGGGAGAAACTCTCAGTCCAATCTCTAATATGAATACAAGACTGAGTAACAGCAGACTGTGCTGATCCATCCCTGTCAACTTTTAATCCTTCTGACTGATGAAAAGCATGAGACATCTGTTTATTTTTAAGTGTATGCTGGCGGCTGGCTTCCTTACTTTCACCTTTCTTTGTACAACTGTACAGGATTCATCAAATGCTTAATACACACCATCCAGCTGATGATACTGACCTTGAAGAAAATTAAGTGCTAGAAGGGGTATAAAAAATTAATAAATGACAATAATATGCGAAAGAATATGGTGTTTTAGTGGTCAAAAACTTCATGTACTTAATACAGTGCTCCCTCTTAAGATAAAAGTAAGTAAAACTGAGAGCTTCTACAATAAGAAAGGAATCAAAAAGAAAGGGAGAAAGACAGAAGGCAACATTTACTCAGCACTTAACAGGTGCCAGGCACTGAGGGTAGTTTTCACTTACTCTTCTCCAGCCCTCTAAACAAGAAAATATCCCAAACAGATGATCTCAGTAAAAAAAATCCACCCCACTTTACAAAATGATTCCAACAGCCTAAGAGTGCATTTGAACGCAAATGCACTGTTTATATAATAATTATTCTGCTTAGAATCTTAGTATTTGGAAGTAGAAGAGTCTTGGATCACCCAGGCAACTCATTCATCTTAAGGACGATGAAACTTAGGCCAGACAAGATAAGGAGCTTGACTAAGGTCATCCCCGTTTAGTGGCAGAGTTGGGATCAAACCAATAATCAAGGCATCATATACCACCCTCCCAGCAGCTGTTCAATGAAATTTAGTGATTCACTGTAGCTTCTAAGTTACTGAACACCTATGTATTAGAGCACTTTTATTAAAATAATCATAAAAATCCGTTTCTACAAACGGCTCAGAATTTGCAAAGAATGATGTACCATTTTCTACACAAAATTTGGAAACCTATTGATAACCAGTAACCTGCGTTTACTGCGTTTGAACATTTGCCTATATCCCTGACTGCTCTCAAAAACAGGTGCAAAGCGGAGTGTATTTTTTAGGGTGAATGAGGTCGCTGAGGTAAAGATTTCTCAAACAAACCCCCGCGCCCAGGGCTCCCTGCGCCCTCACTGATTCGTAACCCGCGAGCCCGGAGGGAGGACGGAGAATGAGTGTGCAATAACGTGGCTCCCGCACCCTCCGCTCGTCGGCCGCCTTCGTCCTGCCGGGCCGGTTCCGAACGCCGACCGGGCCGGACCGTTACCGGGCCTCCCCGGCCGCGGCGCCCGGCGCGGGCCGCCCCTCCCCCACCGCGGCCTGAGCCAGCGGCGCTGGCCCGGACCCCCGTGGCTCCCCGCGCGAACAATACAAGGGGTCCCTAGCGAAACTGAACGCCGGGGCCCGCGCCACCCCGCCACCCGGCGCCCCGGGCCTCGCAGAAGGCATCGAGTTGCAGGCCGCGAGAGACAACCCCACGGGAGGGAGATGAGGCGGTTAGTCAGGGGGTTCGGAGGCCGCCGTGCCCTCACCCGTACCTGGCTCCAGGTGATGAACTCGTTGGTGTGGGTTTCCTCCACAAGCGTCCACAGCTTGCTGAGGAAAGCCGGCACGTTCGAACTCTGCTTCATTGTTAACGAGACGCGGGGATTCCAAATTCTACACCCGAACACGGCGGCGGCGGTGGCGGCGGCGGTGGCGGCGGCGGCGGCAGCTGCTGCTCCGGGAGAACGCCCACAACGCAGGCGCAGCAGCTCTCGGGCCCCGCCCCCCAAGCCCAGCCAAGCGCGCAGCGAGGCGGGGTGGACCGGCGGCTGCACATGACGGACAGGTCTCGGCGTTCGGCCCGTGCGCACTGGTCCCGCGCTGGTCCCGTTTCAGACCAATCCCAGGTGCGGATCGCACGACAAAGAAAAGTGATAGGATGCTGCAGAGGAGAAGAGGGTGGGAGCAAAGGGGGCGCTGCCTTCTCATTCGCCTTTTATACAGGAGCCGTCACTCTAGCGGACCTTTGGCTTAGAGGACTGTGTTTGGTTGCTTCACGTGGAAACGGCTTTGGGTTTCTGAGCTGTGGCTGGGAGGCTACAGAAAGTCCTCAGGGGTATTTCAGACATCAGTTTGGCGGGCAGAGTGTGGATTGCACCAGTCAGGAGGAAGTATAATAATTCACATGGGGGGAGGGGGTGGGGAGGGAAGCAGCTTTCAAACATGATGTACTAGGCCTCAATTTGAAACTGTCTTAAAAATAGTAAACCTTGCCTTTAAATTTACATTAGGAGAAAATGGTTCCATTAAAATACATTTATAAAAAAAAAGTTTATCAAAAAGAGGAATTTAAATATTAACTCACTCTGTAGTATGTACTACAGTGAACCAGGAACGGTAATAGGCACCTTACACGCTGTTTTTAATTTAACATACATTGAATGTCAACTATATGCCTGGCATAAAAAGAAATAGTTTCACTTGCTCTCTTGTAATAAATTAATTATTCCTGCATATAACTTAAATATATTCTTGTTTCCCAGAGATGGTCTGATATAGTCGGGGAAAAAGTGGACAAGGAGTCAACATATCTGAATTTAAACACAGCTTAAAGGACACTTCAGTGGATATTAAATTACACTGGTTCTGTGTAATTTAGAGTAATCCCTTATTCTGTCAGTGCCAGACTTCCCTATCTCCTCATTGGAAATAAGAGTATCCCTCTTTTTACCCATGTAAGACAATATTAATAGGTGTATCAATATAAAATCGTACGAAATTAAACTTTATTTTTTGCAAAAGACAGCATGTGAATACAAGAATTTAAAAAGAAGTTAGAGATAACATTTTATACAAATTCACCACAGGATTGGTTTATTTCCTGGGTGCATGTAAAATAATACATAAAAAAATTAAATACAGGCAATTTCCAGTGAACAAATATTTATTGAATAGTGACTTCGTTTGCAGCCCTTGCTGCTTGCTGAAGCAAAATCAGGTATATGGTGGGATACATCCAATATATCTGCATTAAAGAACTAATTGTGAGCAGTTATATATGCCTAGGGCTTTATATTATCTCTCCTAATTCTCACAACAACCCAGTAAATCTGATCTTGTCATCCCATTTTTCCAATGAAGATTCTAGGTCCAAAAGTGAATTAATTTACCTATATTACAGCTAGTAAGTGAGGGAGGGAATTTACACCCAAGGTTTATTAAGCTCAAAACCCTGTGTTCTTTCCATTGCATAATGATGGCACCACCTCAATGCTTAAGATGTTCATATTCTAACTCAAGAAACAAGATAAACACAATGATCGGCAATTATTAATTTTTTAGAAAAAGCTAAATTGACGGCATTAAAAATACTGGAAAGTTTAGAAAGGATTAAAATAAATTAAGGTAGTAAGAGAAGATGTCATGGAAGATAGTGACCTTAAGTTGGGTCTTGAAGTACAGTTGCATTGGGATAGCTGAAAGGAAGACAAAAGTGAACACAAATGGGGGGGCTAATGAGCATGATCTGTCTATGAAGAGTGACAGCTCAGAAGGTAAGATTGATAGTATCTGGGGGGGGGAATATGGCCTAATTTCATGGCATTGTATTATTTGCATCTGAAAAAAAAGATGTGTGTAGATACAGGCAGAAACTGCTCTTTGGGCATCAGATCTGTGTAGTTGTAGGCTTGTGGGTTAGTAGGGCTCTGTACTTCAAATGCTTGGTTTAATGCTCTTCTGTCACTGTCTTGAAATTCTTCATTTTTTAACAAAGCACCCTGCGTTTTAATTCTGCATTGAGCACTACAAGATCTGTAGCTGCTCTGCTTTCAGTGTATTGCATCTTAAAGACCAATGGTTCTCAAACTTACACATGAATCCTAGTCACTTGGAGGAGGGATACTTTATTTATAACACATAAACAAGTATCATGAAGATAGTATTTATCCACTCATGAGGCCAGCTAAGGGGATAAGTTGTTAACCAGGAAACCTGGTGATGTGACCAGAAAATAGATGGTGTGTCTAAAATCACAGGGCTTTTGAATTGAAACCATGTTTGTTTGTTTTTAAGATTTTTATTTTATTTATTTGACAGAGAGAGAGCACAAGCAGAAAAGAGGAAGAGAGGGAGAAGCAGATTCCCCACTTAGCAGGGAGCCGGGTGCAGTACTTGATTCCAGAACCTCAGGATATGACCCAAGCTGAAGGCAGACGCTTAACTGACTGAGCCACCCAGAGCCTCAGAATTGAAACCATGTTTTTCATACTCTGAAACATATCGGGGTTTTTTTTTCCCCTTATACCAGTGTGCTTCAAACTTTAGCCTATATTAGAGTTGCCTAGAGGGCTTCTAAAAAAACAGATTGCTGCTTTTCCTCCCACTCCACTCAGTAGGTCTGGGGTTCAGGCTAAGAATATGTATTTGTACCCAGATGATACAGATACTGCTGACCCTGAGAACCAGTGTTCTAGAGAAAAAAATTAGTAAACTGACCTTCCTTTGCAAATGTGTACAGATTTGTTATTCACCCTTTCCCTTTTAACAAAATCCAGATATTCCAGAAATAATTTAAACTACTCTGTTTTCTTTTTCATGAATTTATTCCTTAATATTCATTGTCATTAATAAACTTTTTGAAAACTTTAAGTACTGACTAGAGATATTTTGAGGGGAAGAGGAAATTATTATTGACCCATTTGCACTTGTACTGTGCTTAGTTATAAAACTGAGAAGGGAGGAAAACCAAATCAAGCTAATTCACAGTTATTTGCCACTTACAAATCCCATTAATATAGGAAGAAACAGATTTGACCCAGTGTCCACAATTTTGAAATGTTTATAATATTAGAGGATAAAAATGTCACTTTCTTAAAGTGAATTGCCTACTATTGACTCAAAATTTTAAAAGTTATTAAAATATTTCCATGGTTCATTTCCAGCCTGAGTGTAAGATTTAGAAGACATAACACAATAAAAAGAGAAAGAGAGAGAAAATATGAGTGACCTAGGCTTTTACTTAGGAAACAGAAAAGCATACTGTGGAACACTTTGATTCTTCAAAGCCTCTGATTCAGATTGTACAAATTCTATCTGATCAATTATGCAAAACTAGTGAGAATCAGCAGTACCAGCAGAACATTAGCTTTTAAAGATTATTTGCAAGAATAGCCTGATTGGAACCAAAGGTGAACTGCACAGAGGTTTTCATCTACATCCTATCTGGACAAAGTATTCAATTTCTTCAATTTTGGAATGACCTAGGGGTCCTTAGGCAAATCACTGGACACCTCTAAGTCCTAGATGCTTGTACATAAAATGTGAATGAAAATACCTGTTATACACACTTCACAGAGTGGTTTTGAGATCAGATAAGTTACTTCTTCCTCCAGCCCACCTCATAATCTTGAGAGATCTTTCTGAAGCACAAATCTGAAAAGAGCACTTCCTGACTTAAAACCAGTCAGTAGCTTCCCATAAATTTCAAAATAAATTCAAACTCTTAAGATGACATAAAGGACATTTTGTGCTCTGATGCCACCTATCATTGGCTAGCCCTCTTCACCTGACTCCTACCCTTAGCCACACCCAACTGCTTGATACCCTATTAGTTATGTTCTTTCACACTTCTACATATTTCCACAAGCTGTTGCCTCTGTGTGGAGAACCCTTCTTCTACCCCATTAGACCTCACATTTCCCCTTAACCTTTAAAGTCAAATACAATTCCATACAGAAGTCATCTCTTTTTATGAAACTTCCCTGGAGACCTTTATTATAGCACTTATTACATCATATTTTAATTATTTAATTACATGTATTTTTTTCACAGATTATGTCCCATTTATATTTATTTTCATCTGCAATGTGTATCACAGTGTCTTGTACATCTTCAACTCTCAATAACTATTTGTTGAATTAATCAATGAATACATGAACAGATGAGTGTTAAGACCATTTAGTCTTCCATGGTTCCCTAATTTGGGATTAGTTGCTCCTCTCATATGCTTCCATAGCACATGGAACTTAGCCCTCACGGTTATACCCCACTGCTATTGCTCATTTACTTCTGAGCAGCCCTCACTGGTCTGGAAGATTGTGCTTACTATGTTCACTGTTGTATCCTTAGCAGCAAACATAGTGCTAATAATATATAGGAACTGCTCAATAAATATTTGTTGAGTGAATAATTTTAGTTTTTGAAACCCTTTGAATAGAATGTACTCTACCTAATAGTAAGGAAACTCTTTGTAACTTATTAGGTCTCAGTCTGTGTGAACTTTTTAGTTGTAAGAGAAGAAAATGAAGAGAAGGAAAAATTAAGGATAGCTCAATTGAGAGACATGTGATTGAGGAGCTATTAGTGGAGCAGATATCAGAATCCTGAAAATGCCAGACGTTAATGGAATGTTATAGTTCCAGGCTTGAGGTCATTTGTCTTTGAAACAACCAACACATTGGTAACAGTGGCAAAATGCTTAAAGACCATATAATAGCCTTTTAAATAAGTAGTGAACTAAAAAAATCTGACCCATCACATGACATAGGTGATAAGTCCAGGTTTGCACAGGACTTCCCTCTTTAGTACTGAAAGTCCTATGCCTCAAGTACTCTCTCATTCCCAAGCAAACCAGGATGGTTGGTCGCACTAACTCTAGCTACTTCCAGTTATTGATGTTGGGCAAGAAGCAGGGACTCATCAAGCTAAGCCAAATAACTCATATAGCAGCCAGTACAGATGAGAGATCTAAAACTTAAATCCAGTTCTTACTTAGCCTTTCTGGATTCAAGGTGGAGGTATTCTTTCACAGGTATCCCAACAGCTAGGTGATGAATAGAAGAACTCCATGTATTCTGCAAATCAATATCCCAGTGGAGGCCCAGACCCACGTAGAGAAACATTGATAGGAAAGAAAACTTAAGGCCAGAAAACTTAAAAAAACTAGAAGCAATGGAAATATGTTGTAGATTAGCAACATGGTCTGTGATAGAAGAAGCCTTCCATTATTTCTAAGAATAGCATCATGCCTGGGCTCCAGTTTCCATTCCCCTGGGAATTTCCATTCCCCCCTCAAGTAGACATAGAGGCTAAGATAGTGTTTGGACTTCATCTTTCTAGACAATGGAGTTTAAATGATCATTGCATTCAAATCATTTGATGGTGGAGATCTGAGGCCCTTCAACAATTAAATGAGCTAGGTTATACGGCTTGAGTACCGAAATCTACTCTTACCTTGAAAACAAGATTAAATTGGAGAAATGGGCTTCAGTTAGGAGGTAACCACTGTCATGGATGTGTGCCATGATCTGAGAGGTGTGTAGGGAGAGGTGGCAATGACTGGAACACATCTAAACTCTTTAAAGGTTAGCTGAGTACTATGAGCAGCATCCAGGGACCAGCTGGAAAGGGAGAAGTCCTTTCTAATGTATATGCTCACAGTGTGGTTAGAAGAGATAGAATTGAATGACCTCGGACCTTCCAGAGAGAAATCTGGCATTGTTTGAATCAAGGACTTGCAAGAACACATTAAAGAACTGTTAATTGATGGCAGGACTCTTATTTATAAAGACCTTATGAGGATTATTACATTTGCTATAATTTACTTTAAAGTACTACTATTCAGGGATGCCTGGATGGCTCAGTGGGTTAAAGCATCTGCCTTTGGCCTGGGTCTTGATCTCAGGGTCCTGGGATTGAGTCTTTTGAGCCCCACATTGGGCTCTCTGCTCAGCAGGGAGCCTGCTTCCCTCCCGACCCCCGCCTGCCTCTCTGCCTACTTGTGATCTCTCTCTCTCAGTGTCAAATAAATAAATAAAAATCTTTAAATTAAAAATAAATACATAAATAAAATACTGCTATTTAAACAATGATCTATAGTGTGATAATTTATTGTAATCTAACCCTAAGGATAGTTAGTTAACATTTGAAATACCTGAATTAGGAATGCATACTCCAAGGGTGGTTTAGCTACCACTTGAAAGACCAATCAAAGGCCTACTCCCGGTTGGCTTTGTCTTAATTTAATTTTATTTTTTTCATCAACACCACACATTTTGTTAATTAGGCTGATGGATGTGGAAATTATTTTTCCTTGAAATGAATTCAGGATATGTGTATTGGCTAGATACAGTGTTTTGACTTTCTCTACTCTTGACTACAGGATATCATGAGCCAGAGCCTATGCCCTTCTGTAGGTACCCTAATCTTTGATCCTTATAGGTCCTGTATTCAGAAGGCTTTCCTGGTCAGTTCCAGAGATTTGGGTAAATTTGGGTTGAGGTAAAAACGGAGGCTCACATATATATATTAGAACACTTAAAGATCACATATCAAGTTAACAGAACTGTTAAATAAAATATGTTCTCTCTTCCTACCTTGATAAATGTCTTCATAATAACAAATTTGAAAGATATGTATAAAGCTATAGTTTTATAAGACACTAAGTTGGCCAAATATCCAAAAAGACCAAATTTAATTATCATTGTCTGGCATTCTGTTGGTTGAGAAGTGGTGTCTTAGATGACCAATAAAATACATATATAATCCATAAATTATCATATATTTATTCTATAAAATTGTGTTTTCTTGCCTTTTTTTCAGCAAAATCATTAGTTAGGTTGCTATCAAGACCTGCACATGATCGGTGTTCTACTGACGGTAACGATCAAAGCATTAAAAGTGGATCATTTTCAATGAATAATTATATTTAAAATCCAAATTTGATTATATTTCATAAAATATTATTTAAAATAAGTTGCAAAAATGAGAAATTAAAGTTACATCAATATATTTAAGTTATAAAAGGAATTCTATAATAACATTTAAAATTAAATGTAAATTAAAATTAATACATTTTAAATTTTAAATGGTTCCACCTTTTGGCTATTGTAATACTGCTGTGAACGTTGCAACACATACATAATTTTATGCATTTTGCTTTTCTCGCTTGACAAGGCACGCTAGAAATTCTTTCAAGTCAACCGACATAGCTATAATTTACTTCTTTTAATGAATCCATGGTATTCCATGGTGTGTGTGAAGCACAATATATTCAGCCATTCTGCTACTTACTGGTGGGCATCCGCTTTGTTTCAAGGCCTTCATTTATTTATTTCACTCTGAAAGATGCTGCAAAAAAAAAAAAATCCTTAAACATGTCTTTAAATACTCATGCTTTTTTATTTTCCAGATTAGTGAATTCAGATTTTCTTGTAAAATTTGCATGGTAAATCTGCACTTCCTATTATTGTACTGGTATATAAAAAGAAAGTCCTGCTGATTAAAAAGCCCCGTGTTTGAGCTAACAAAATGCTTTTGTGCACGGACCAGCACTATGGCGCTTCCTAGCAACCGGAAATATCAACATCATGCTTCTATGGCAATAGAAAACGTTTAAGCTCGATAGAGAAGGATCTAATATTTGGTGCTGCCAGGAGTTTTGACTATTAGGTAGAAATTAAAGGAGTGCCTTTATTCTTTGCTGTTTTCACAATAAATTGATGCAAAGCCAGAAAACTATACATTTTATTACACATGACTTTGCAGGCACCGGTGGCTGAAGAGATGCTGCTTCTGGGCCTGCTTGGTTCTAGTTTACTTTGCACTGGATTCAACCCATCATTGTCAGTAATGATCTCCTCTAGTCCTTGTCAGCTATGCGGAAAGAGTAAAGGAAAGGAACTAGTGTTATGAAGACATTTACGGAAATGGAGATCTAGAGAGGTTTGATCACATTTTCATACATTCACAATCGGGGTGATACATACCCAGCTGTTTGATCTGGAACTTTGTTTACGTTAAAGTAAAGTTCTGCTCCACTTTGTTTAGGATTTACCCTTCGAAGACCCTAAAGGAATTCCGACCAAACGCAGTACCCCAAGTCTCCTAGCTGGTGTGCCTGGAGTGAGTGCTTGGCTTTCCCAGTCAATAGTGATGGTCTTCCCTTTTGGCTCTCTGTACTCTTCTGGACCCTGTGACTGGGATTCAGTCATAGTTTCCTGATTTGTACTCCAATTCCGAAGCTAGGTCCAGGGCCCTGCCTGGAATGCCCACCCTCTAGGCTGGGCTGCTCCCTTAGTCCTCGGTCAAAGTAAGACTCTACAATTCTAAGTAAAGAAAGTGCAATCGAGTTCTGCATTTCTCATGATGATTGCTTTGGTACTTTTTAAAAATATAAATATCTGCAATAAACAAAACAAGCACAAACAAAAACATGTTTGATTCTCCTGCTTTGCCCAGTGCTTAGTTACATCGTTGGGTGCTCTGGTCCCAAGTCTTGTTTCAACCAGATGGCTTGTTTAGATCTTGATGCTAGATGTTATGGTTTGGATTGTGTCCTCCCTCCCTCTCCTACCTCAGCCCACACAATTTATGTGTTGAAATCTTAACTACCAGTACTTCAGAATGTCACCGTTTGGGGACTGGATCCTTAAAGAGGTAATTTATGAAGTCACATGGATGGTCCCTAATCCAGTATGACTGGTGTCCTTATAACAAGGGATTAGGACACAGACAACACACAGACAGAGAAGCAAGTATTCGAGGACATAGTGAGTGAGAAGGTGGCCATGTGCAACTCGAGGAGAAACGTCTCAGAAGAAACCAAACCCCAAAACATTGCTCTTATACTTCTAAGCCTCCAGAACTGTGAGAAAATAAATTTCTGTTGCTTAAGATAGTCTGTGACATTTCCTTATGGCAGCCTTAGCAAACTAATATCTAGGTGAGCATTGCAGCAGCCCAACTATTCCTTGGCTTCTCTTTTCTGGGCATCAGTGCAGGCCTAAGTAGGGAAGTAATTCCCTGCACCCATTGAATACTGTGATGAGATCTGCTGACCAGCCCTTCCCATCTGGGCCACAACCAGGCTCCCTCTCCTACCCTAATTTTACCTATTTCCTCCTCCCTTGCATTCTGGCACTGTTGGAAGTCCTGCAACTGAGACTGCTAATGTGCCCTCTGCCCGTGAGGTTCGTGACCTTCAGCCACATGGAAAACTCAGGTCATCCAAAAAATCCAACCATTCTGCTTATTAAAGCAATGTTAATCCAAAGATTTACTAACCTAGTTGATTTATGACTGGATACACCAATAAGTACATTTTAAAGGGTATTAATATTTTTATTTTAATATCAAAACTTTATGATGATATAATAAAGCATTATTCTAAGACTAGGTGAATAGATAATTATTTCTTTCTATTAGAATTATAGTTTAGTTCATGATATTTATCATTAACTAGAAAAAGTTTAAGGAATATACAATTTTTAATATCTAAGAATAAAAAAATTAACCAGCAGTGTTTTAAAAGTAGTCAAATCATTTTTCCCCTCTGCTAGCCTACTTTAAGTTTTTATATGGCTTTATGCTATTTATTTATTTTTTTTAAGATTTTATTTATTTATTTGACAGAGAGAGAGATCACAAGGAGGCAGAGAGGCAGGCAGAGAGAGAGGAGGAAGCAGGCTCCCTGCTGAGCAGAGAGCCCGATGCGGGACTCGATCCCAGGATCCTGAGATCATGACCTGAGCCGAAGGCAGAGGCTTTAACCCACAGAGCCACCCAGGCACTGCATATGCTATTTATTTTTAACTGCCAATATACATCAAAATATGTCACTATTCTGCTCAAAATTCTGTAAAGGCTTCTTATTTCTCTTTAAGTAAAAGCCAACAAGTTCAGGGCACCTGGGTGGCTTTATTGGTTAAGCATCTGACACTTGATTTTGGTTTAGGTCATGATCTTAGGGACCTGGGATCCAGCAGGGAGCCTACTTGTCTCAGTCTCCCTCTGCCATTCCATCAGCGCTCTCTCTCTCTCTCTCTCAATCTTTTTGTCTTTCTCTCAAATAAATAACAAATCTTAAAAAAAAAAAAAAGCCAACAAGCTCATCTGTTCCTACTCTCATTTCTTTCTGTTTGTACTGGACTCTTTACTGTTCTTCAAACACATCAGGAACACGTTGCCTTAGGGTCTTTGCGCAAACAACTTCTTTGCCTGGAATGCATTTTCCTCAGTATCTCAGAGCTAACTCCCTACTCTCAAGTGTTTGCTCAACTGTCATCTTTTTTATGAGGACCATCCTGACCAGCTTATTTAAAATTGCAACGATTTCTTACCACCACTCTTTCATGCATCCCTAATCCCTTTTATTAGGGCAAGGATCTTTTTTTTCCCATCTTTTCCTTATTTGCAAGGGCAAGGATCTTCACTTTCTCACTGATGTATCTCAAGATCCTAGAGGAATGCTTGGCACATCATAGGTACTCAATAAACATTTTTTGAAAAACGAATAAATGAATTCATGAGAAGAACAAATTTTTACATAAGTCTATCAACTAAGTTAATAACCAGAGATGGCTAAAGGACTTGACACAAAGGCAAACTCTATTTAATAATGCATTAATCATACTCCAAGTTATTAAAGAAATGGCACACTCATGGGGTCAAGAAAAAATATAAGCTGAACATTAAAAACGTGAAATAAAAATTAAAGTACCTTATTGTTATTATGAATTGTGTTCCCTTGATAAATATGTGTCCAACATTTTCCATACCATCTGTAAGATAAAAGTATTTGTCTTGTCATTGAAGATTTCAATGCTAATGTTTTGAGACTTTGCAATAAACCTTTTTTGAAATCAACTGAATTTCAACATGAGATAGTTCTTGTTAGCTTTCCTTGGATAACTCTAGAAATAGGCATTTTGATTTTTTTCTTCTCACTTTATTTGTATCTCTATAATTTTTTGCCTATGTACTATACCTGTTTAGTAAAAAAATAACCTTTTTTTCTCCAATTATCTTAGAAGAAAGAGTACATAGAGTTCACTCTTGAACAATGTGGGGGTTGGGGTACTGACCTCCCGTGCAGTGGAAAATCTATGTATAACTTTTGACTCCACAAAAGCTTAACTACTATTAAGCTACTGTTGACTGAAAGTCTTACCAATAATGGAAACAGTCAATTAATACATATTTTGTAAGTTACATGTATTTTATACTGTGTTTTTACAATAAACTAAAGGAAAGAAAATGTTGTTAAGGAAATCAAAGGGAAAGAAAATATATGTACAGTACTATATTGTACTGAAAAAAAATTTGCTTGTAAGTGGGGCTTTGTAGTTCAAATCTATGTTAAGGGCTAACTATGCTTGGAGTTTTGTGACACGGATTTGGACCCAAGCTCTGTTGTTATTATTGACAGTGTGACCATGGATCTCTTTGAGCCTCATTTATAAGATTTCTTAAGTTGTGGTGAGAATTTAGTTAAACAATGAATTCATTGCAGATAAATTGCTGCGTAATAGTAAATGTCCAAGAAATGTCCCCTGATACTGTCAAATTAAGTATTTATTTACCTAAAGAGTAAAATACTGTTTTTTTGAGTAGTTTTTAGATATCTCCCAAATATATTTATAATTTTCAATTTCCACTAATGAATGAGCAGACTTATATTTCATACTAGTTACGTATTTACTTGTAAGATATGGAATGCATTGATTAGTTTAGCTAATGTTTCTTTGAGTCTTATTAGGTGTCCTCAATCATATTAGTTCCACAAATTAAGCAAGTATACAATGCTTTGTGGTACCTGCCAAAAGAACTTATGATCACACAAAATGAAAATACACAAAGTAATTACAGAGTAATTAAATATTAACTAGGTAACATGAACAAGGAGAACAATGAAATAAAAGATCAGAGAGGTTTGGAGAGATTAGAAAAAACTTCATGGAAGGAGTATAGGGCATTGAGTTGGCCTCAATTAACCTTTAATATAACAAAAACACTAGCAAGAAGAAACACTTTTATAGTGCTTAAAATATTCCAGGAACAGTTACAAGTATTTTACATTTATTAACTCGTTTAATTCTCACCAAACCCTGATGAATTAAGTACTGTTTACACCTATTTTACAACAGGGAAAAAAATTATAAAAAGGATGAGAATTGGTAATTGCAATACTCAGTCTTTCCCACTGAGGTTACAGAAAGGTGGGAGAAGTTTACCAAAAGGCAGAGCCTATTATGAATATTGCAGTGGTACCACCTTTATTGTCTGACAAATAATGAACAAAATTCCTAGCTATATTTTCACAGTCATTCCCTTTTACCCCATGTTATTGTTCATTATACTCATTGATAGCCTTCTATTCCTCAAGACTCCTCATAGAGGTTGCCTCCTTTTAAAGAATTTTCATGTTAATCCTATGCCCCCAGAGAAAAATATTTTATTTTTCTGATGATACTGATACAATGCTTTTATATTTATCTGTGTCTATTACTATGTTATGGGCAACAGAAGAAAAGAATCATATTTTTGTTCATTTCTATCTTCCTTATTCATTCCTTCTTGCTACCCTCCCCCAACTCTGGTGCCTAGTAAATGTCTTATATAGTGTAGGCATCTATCATGCATTTATAAAATAAGTAAGTTAGTGAATAAAGTCACAGATATTGTTATCCCCGTGGCGCAGAAGTGGAAAAGAGATAGCTTTGAAATAAATGTGAAAAAAGAAATTTTCTTGAGACTATGGCTAAGATTATAGACGAAGAGAATTATATAGATGGAAAAAAGACCAGATGAATGAGAAAATATTATTAAAAAGAAGTGAAAGAGCAACAAAAACAGAAGTATAAAATGTGATAGAACAAGAGATAAAAGAATAAAATGTGATTGGAACAAGAGATAAAGTAAAACTAGGCAAGAATAATTAGGAGACATTTGAGGAGAAGGAGTTGTGGAAATGAAAGAAAAATGGAAGTAAGTAAAATTCAAAAAAGGGAAAAATATGAAGAAAATAAGTGGGAAAAACATGAGACAATAGAAAAGAGATAGTGAAGAGGAATTTAAACATGCTTCATTTGTGGGAGTTAAGTCTGTAACTGGGTCACCATAAAAGCTCTTCTTTGTAGAAGCCAAGAACTTAGTTTTGGATTACCTCCTTACCCCAGGTGGAAAATCTTCAGGTAAGGAGCCCTGGATCTTTGCACTAATTGATGGTACTCGGAGAAGGGATTACAGAGGTGCTGAAATATTCGAAAATGGTGCTTCCAGAGTATTTAAAAAATAAATTGACAGTAAGATCTTTCCCTCATTATATTTGCCCCAGAAATAATATTTGACAATAGTAGGCACCATTAAAGACAGTTTACCTTTTTATACAACTTCTAAGAATAAAGATATCTCCCAATTATTTCGTTGAATACGCTCTGCACACCCTCATGGCGCCGAGTTTTGTGTATGCATGTTTCTGAGAAGTTCAAGCGGGGTTGGGCTGTGGTGAAATGCTAGACTCTTTGACGTTAACCTTCTGGCCTGCCCCTTAGGCTCCCTCTGCTGTTCACGCTGCGTTACTGCTGCGACCTGTAGGTGCACACACTATTTTTGGACGCTGAACTAAAAACAAATACCACGGAAAGAGACCGCCCTTAAAAAAAAAATCTAAAGAAATTTGAATCTCATCTTAAGAAGGCCCCAATTGATGTTTAATATGATTAATTTCCTAAGTTCCACTCTCCCAGCACTAGAATTGCTTATTAGCAAAACTACATCACAGAATATACTTCAGAGTTTTATTCCTGAGGATCAGATTTTTTCCCCCCCTGGTTAACATGTTTTCTTTTTTTTCTTTTCTTTTCTTTTCTTTTCTTTTCTTTTCTTTTCTTTTCTTTTCTTTTCTTTTCTTTTCTTTTCTTTTCTTTTCTTTCTTCCCTTCCCTTCCTCTTCCTCTTCCTCTTCCTCTTCCTTCCTCTCCCTTCCTCTCCTTTCCTCTCCTTTCCTTTTTTCTTTTCTTTTTTATAAAAAGGAAGTATAGTTAACATATCAGTTTCCTTAAATTAATGATAAGAAATGAATGCACAATAAATGATTTTATTGGCAGGTATGATTTTTTAAAAAAATGTCTAGATGATGTTAAAGACATGATTTCTCTGAGTTATTTCAATGATTCATTAGGACAATAGAATTTTGGAATACTCTTTTAGTATGGTTCATATTTATTTAAATGTTTTTGAAAAGCTATTTTCTTAAATTTAAAATGTGCGGGGCACCTGGGTGGCTCAGTGGGTTAAGCCTCTGCCTTGGGCTCAGGTCATGATCTCAGGGTCCTGCGATCAAGCCCCACATCAGGCTCTCTGCTCAGTGGGGAGCCTGCTTCCTTCTCTCTCTCTGCCTGCCTCTCTGCCTGCTTGTGATCTCTCTCTCTGTCAAATAAATAAATAAAATCTTAAAAAAAATAAAAATAAAAAAAGTGGTCATTTCTGAGATCTTAGGAAATCATTTCAACATTATACTTATAATATTGAATAAATTGCATTTATGACATGTATTACAATAATGACTATGTTATAGAGATCAATAAATTTTAATTTCTGAAGTATCTGTTTTCATGGTCACCAAGCTACTGAGTATTAAATACCTCCAATAGGGATAAGCAAGCACTGTAGGGCCACTAGCAGGCTAAAGCGGAGGCAGGGCAACTAGAACAAAGGGAGAGAAGACAATAGAAGAGAAAAAGAGGTGGGGGAGGGGTGGGAATGAAAGAAAGTGAAGGAGAAAAAGAAAAGAACAATCATATACCCCAGTAAAGAGGAGTAGAGCACCAAACACTCTTGCTCAAAAAAAAAAATCACAGAAGAAGGAGAATTTGGCTTAGTAGCACTCACATTAATCCTTTAATTCTATTTGACCTTACCTAGGTTTTTACTAGTTTATAGCAAAGCTTAAAAATTCATTGTGTAAGTTTAAATTTGGCATCACTGAGCTTTGGAATTAATCTTATTTAATGGTAAAACATGATTTTTCAAGTTATTTGAACAAGTAATTTTTTTGTTATCAAAGCAGTATCTTTGTTAAAAGAAATAAAATAAAGGATAAATAGTGAAAATTAAGAGCCCCGTGGTTCCCTTCCCCATCTCCACCAGTACTAGTCATTAAAAGCATCACATACGTATCTATTCATTTGCGTGTGGCACTCACAAGGTATTATAAGGGATTTACATATATTAGCTCACATAATCCTCACAATAAACACCAAGAAATACTATTATTATTTTCATTTTACGGATGAGGAAATTGGCACTGTGGGGTTAAGTAACTCAGCTCTCCCACAGCTAGTAAATCTCTAGATATCTCCAAAGTGTGCTTTATTCCAAAATGTATCAGTTTTAGATATTCTTTGTTGACTTCTTGCTATGATAGCTGAGGATTTAGCTTATTTTTACCAAATTTGACAACTCCCCTGTCTCCAAATATATTTCTATCAAAAATTTGATCTTCTATGCTATATTTATATATATTTAGTTTGGTCGGGGTAGTCTAATTTTTTGTTTACTACCTTTATTTCCTGTTTCTCCAACTATAGAGAGTATCTTTTGTCTCTATTCTGTAAAACACAGGCAGGAGCCCTCTTCACTCTTTTAATTCTCCTAATTTCCCTTCCACATGTCACCTTTTGCCACTGTACTTTTGCTTTTATTGAAGTGCACACCCCTTACATTCTACTCTATAACCATAATACTTTCATATATTGTCTGTACGTTGATTCTACAATATGAAATTCAGTAGACACTGAAAATGTTATTGTGATTGTATAAATATTGATCTCTGGAAAGTCAAATTGAGCATTATATTTGTATTTCTTTAAAGTTGTTTCTTGTGAAATTTCTAATTGGTGTCTTTTTTCCTTGCGTCATTTGTCATTATTACATATTAAATTTTGTCCAAACTTCTTATCATACAGTCTATGATATTGTGGACCTCTTTACCACCAAGATCTTTTGCTTGGAGCTCTCCTTCTTCTGTATGACTTGCTGTTTTGGTCATCCTGAACTTTCCTTCACTGCTCTTCTGAGTAGGATTCACCGTGTCCTAGCATTTTCTTCTTTCTTGGCTTTTTCTTCCTTTTTGTTGTATATCCTAAAGGAATTCTCTCAGGAGCGTGGTAGCTAAACTTTCTGATGACTTACCATTTTGAAAATATTTCTTTTTTCTGCCCTCACATTGGATGAATGGCTTTACTATGCATAGATTTTTAGGTGAAAATAATTTTCCCCTAGAATTTTGAAAACTTTCTTCCATTGTTTTCTATCATCTAGTACTGTGATCATTCTGATGATAGTCTGTGTTTTGTTCCCTAAGGAATTTGTTTTTATTTCCACACTGGAAAATTTAAATATATTGTTTTTATGTATTGTTTTGAGGTTTTACAATGAAATGGCTCTGTGTATGTCTTTGTTTTATTTATTGAGCTAGACACATCAAGGTTCTTTGAATTTGACTTTCATTGAAGTACTTCAGCTGTAGGAGATTTCTTCTATGATGATGATTATTATTTATTACTACTATCCCTCCCTTCTGTAATCTTTGTTCCCTTTAGTGTCAGACACCTTAGAGTAATCATCCACGTCTCATTTTCTCTCTTTTCCACTTCTTACCTGGTTCCGTTATTCTGTAAACTTTAGCATTCATACTTTAATTTGGCACATATTTTAATTTAACACATTTGATTTCTGGTTTTTAATTTTCAATACCATCCTGGTCTTGTTATTGTTTGTTTTTAAAAGATTTATTTAAAAAAAATAAAATATTTATTTATTTATTTTTTAAAAAGACTGATTTATTTATTTTAGAGAGATAGTGGTGGTGAGGGGTGTTGGAGGAGTGGCAGAGGGAAAGAAGCTCAAGCAGATTCCCTGCTGAGTGAGGATCAGGATGATGCCGCGTTCCATCCTATGACCCTGAGCCAAAATCAAGAGTTGGGACGCTCAACCCATTGAACCACCCAGGTGCCCTTTATATTATATAGTATCTTCTTGGATATTTCTGAATATATCTGAATATCCTTTTGAATATCTCTGAAGATACAATAAGAAGTATTTTTTTAAAGATCCCTCTGTTGTTGAGTTACCTATGTTTTTTTCTGGGGTCATTTTTGCTTATTTTGACCTTTCTCATTCATATTGCAGGCTATTTTCCTCAGATTTTCGATGGTCTTTCCCTGTCCATTTATTTTTCAGAGGTAACAGAAAAGCTGAGTGAGTGACTGACAAAGGCAGTGACTGTGCTGGCAAGCTTTGTTTTAAGGTGTGTGGGTGGGGAACTGAACATTATCATCTGGGGCTCTTAAATGTCAGAGTTCCAACTCCCACACAAGCTGCCCTACTTCTTCCCAAGCAGTGTTTTCAATTATTATAGAGAAGAATGGCTGCTTTTACCCCTCACTTCCTTCCTTCCTTCCTTCCTTCCTTCCTTCCTTCCTTCCTTCCTTCCTTCCTTCCTTCCCTCCTCCTTTCTTCCCTCCCTCTCTCTTTCCCTTCCCTCCCATTATTTCTTTCTCTTTTCCTTTCTTTCTTTCACCCAGAGCTTTGATGAGGGAAAATGCTAGGTGACAGATCTTCTGAGAAAGATGTTGGGTGACAGAGGTGGGTGTGGACGGAGAAAACATTTTTTTGTCTGAACCCTTTGTCAATGTCAATGAATCTCGACATTTTTAGCCTGTGCCTCACTTCTACCCTTCACTGTAGTTGGCACTTCAAAGTTCTCAGTCCTCTGGATTCCACTGTGCAGATTAACTTCTATATAGCCCTTTCTGTGTGTATACCTTATAGCATCTTTCTTTACTTTATCAGTCATTGGTTCATTATCTCCTTTCGATCTTCCCCAAATTTGTTGAAATCATTTGTGGTTTATCCTGCTTTCATTCTCTTTTTCATTGTTGCTTATACCATTTTCGTATATACCTCTACTATTGTTCAACTGAGTCTTGAGAAAGAGAGGAGATAAACGGTTACGTTGTCTTTCATCTGATTTTTTTTTCTTGTAATGAGGATAGAAAGGTCCATTGTCATTCATGACTTCATTTGCTCATCCTATAAATATTTATTAAGTGCTTATTAATTCTATGATATGCACTGAAAATAGAATGATAAGCAAGACCAGAGAGTGTTTCTATGCTCGTGGGGATACGCTAAAGAGGGCAGGTAAGAGAGGCGCCTGGGTGGCTCAGTGGGTTAAAGCCTCTCTGCCTTCGGCTTTGGTCATGATCTCAGGGTCCTGGGATCTAGTCCTGCATTGGGCTCTCTGCTCAGCAGGGAGCCTGCTTCCCCCTCTCTCCCTGCCTGCCTCTCTGCCTACTTGTGATCTCTCTCTCTGTCAAATAAATAAAAAAATAAAATCTTAAAAAAAAAAAAAAAGAAGGCAGGTAAGAGAGACCACCTAGCCTAATCTCAGGGGCAGTTTCCTTGAGAAAGTGAGTTTGAATTGAGATATAAGGGATAACTGAGAATGAGGTAGATTACAATAGAGTGGGAGGAAGCGTGTTCTTGGAAAAAAGCATCTGTATCTCCAAAGTTCCATGAGAATTAGAAGAACTGAGAGAATTTGAGTGGCTACAGCATGGAGGACAAAGGGAAGAGTCAGGTGACGTGAGAGGGGTAAGCAGGTACCAGCCAGATGAGGCTGGGGAAATCGGGCCTTCTTAGCTGGCTTCAGAGCAGATTCCTTCCTTGTGCTCCATCCGTAAGAGCACTGGGAAGCCACTGAAGGTTTTAAGAGGGTTTGTGGGGGTTCAAACAATGTGAAAACAAAACAAAACAAAAACAATAGTCTGGCTCTTGTGTGTTAAATTGAATATAACCATTAGTGGTGAAGGAAGATGAGTTCGGAAATTATGATAATTGCCCAGGCCAAAAGTGTTGGCTGTTTGAAGTAGAATTGCAGGAGTGGAGGTGGACAGGAGTAAACGGATTTGAGAGTCATTTAGAAGCTAACTCAGTGGTCTGGACAATGGATGAGATTTGCAATGAGAGAGAGAGAGAGGCACTTTTCAGGACAACTTTCAAGTTTCATGGTGCCATAACCCAAACCAAGGAGAACTGCAGGAGAAACAAGTTTTGGGGTAAAGAATAATGATGGTTCTGAAAACGCTGAGTTGAAATGTCCTTGAGAGGTGCAAATAGAGATTCTGAGTTGGCTTTTTAAAAACATTTTTAAAAGATTTTATTTATTTATTTGTCAGAGAGAGAGAACACAAGCAGAGGGAGTGGCAGGCAGAGGGAGAAGTAGGCTCATTGGCAAGGAAAGAGCCTGATGTGGAATTTGATCCCAGGACACCCAGGTCACTGACCCCCTGAAGGCAGATACTTAACCAACTGAGCCACCCAAGCATCCCTCCCTGATTTGGCTTTTGAATCTATAGACGTGAGAGCTTTATTACAGGTATTAATTTGGAGCTGATGGCATTTAACTAAGGCTTTATTATTGAATGAGACTAATTAGGAAGAAAAATCGTAATAGAAGAAGTGAAGGCATAGAGTTTTAGTTCTGATTAAGTGCTTTCAGTATAGGATAGTAAGAGTAAGGTGATTCTTCCCATTAAAAAAATGTGTTTGTAAGTCATAATAACAATTATTATTAGAAAATAAGTGGAATTATCTGCTATAAGGACAGAGTTGCATATTAAAAATATTTACTCATAGGAGGTAGTGTAACTATTAATTTAGCTCACTTACCCACAATGATGCTATGAGACCCAGAAAGATATTTGGCAAACATTTTTGGTGATGACGTTCAATTTTATTCTGTTCTCTTTAGGTAATAAAACATTTAGGCTTGAAAGTTTTTATAACCTACCTTTCAGTTTTCCTGTCAGTAGTACAGATTTTTTTTTTTTTAATATTTTATTTATTTATTTGTCAGAGAGAGAGAGAGAGAACACAAGCAGGCAGAGAGGCAGGCAGAGGCAGAGGGTGAAGCAGACTCCCTGCCAAGCAAGGAGCCGGATGTGGGACTCGATTCCAGGACCCTGGGATCATGATCTGAGCTGAAGGCTACTGTTTAACCAACCGAGCCACTCAGGTGTCCCCAGATTTTGTTTTTTTATGGAGAACTAAAGAAAGAGGTTTTTTTCCTTATCGTTTAAACTTTTTGTTGGTAACACAGTATTACATTTAACTTAAAAAAATAGAGTTGGTTTAATGTTAAAAAAGATCTAGCTTTAGGCTCTCTAATTTACTAAGAGAAATTGGAGTTTGAATTATATTCATGAAAAAATTTTAATTTCAACTATAAATATCCATGCTAGATTCCAAATGGCATCTGACTTCATTATTGGAAGTCAGGACTACTGTAAATCATCTCAGGCAGGTGAAAATAGTTTCTATTTTATAATTCATAGTGAGATTATTCAATCAGTACAAGTGATTCAGAATAAATTTTACAAATTTCCTCTAGGTGGTGCACAAGGCACAGTTATGCTGAAAAATCAATAGGCAATACCTAAAGCCTTTCTATATTTTCTTCTGCATTAGAATAAAACCAAGTCTCTTTTATCTACCTACTATAATCTAATAATTGAGGTGATATCGTTTCATATTTTTGAGATATTGGCATGTATACAATAATTGCTTCATATAATCAGGTGTGATTTTTTTTCGTACTGGAATAAAATTATTTTTAGCCCTTAATGAAGGAAATTTTGATATATCATATCTATTTCTTTCAGTTATTTCAAATTAAAGATAAATATCCAAATATTAAGACCATCATCAACTGTACAACTAGCAACATTGAATGAAAAACAGATCTGTATTATCCAAGTACTTCAGGTTAGTTCTTGGAGATATGTATTGCTGCCATGACTTTATATACATCAAACAATTCCCGTTTCTTCCCTAACATCAATGAAAGGAATGGGAAGTCTGAATGCAGTGGCATATACATTTTGGATTATCTTTCCCCCATGTTTGTTGCATAGGACAGACTTCACCACAAGAGGGCAGGGCAGGCTTTCTGTAGGAAATAGTACAGCAGTGGGTTGACAAACACTGGACCCGTATGGTTGGACATACCATGTTTTAGACTTTCATATGAGTTTTAATCGTCAAATTATATTTCAATTATTTAGAAATAATTATATATTCACGACAAGTGGTAAAGATATGTTCAGGGATGTTCCCTGCACCATTCGCCCACCCTTCTTCAAAGTTAACATCTATATAGTACAGTATCTCAGGATATTGACATTGGTGCAATCCATAGAACTAATTCCGGTTTTAACAGTTGCATATGCACTCATATGTGTGCATATATGTGTGTACTTCATGCAATTTGACCACGTGTAGTTCCAACCACAATAAGATTAGAACTGTTCCATTACTGCAAGGCTCCTCCATGCTACCTTCTTTACAGCTACAACCCCAGTCCCTAACTCTTGGCAATCACTGATCTGCTCTTCAACTCTATAATTTTGTTATTTCATAATGTTATATAAATGGAATTAAATAGTATGTAACTCTTAAGATTGCCTTTTTAAAAACTCAGCATAATTCCCTTGAGATTCATTGACGTTAGTGCAGCAATTGATTTTTGTGCTTAACATTATATCAGAAACATCTATGTTAACACATATAGATAAATCATATATATTTACACACGTATATATACAATACATATATTTACAAAAGCACAGTATGCCATTGTATAGATGCATCATAATTTATTTAGCTGGTTACTTATTTCTTATTTGACATTTGGGTTGTTTCCTAGGTATTATTTTTAATAGCACAACAATGTTTAATAAATAAATTTGTGTGTATATGTATTTGCTTACTTGTGTTAAAGTATCTATAGCTCAAGTGCTTAGAGTTACAAGAGATGCCTTTTAAATTTTTCTTAAAGATTATTTATTTTAGGGGCAGGAGAGGCAGAGAGAGAGAGGAAAAGAGAATCTTAAGCAGACTCTGTGCAGAGTGGGGACCTGACCCAAGGCTCAATGGGCTCGATCTCACAACCCTGAGATCATGACCTGAGCTGATATCAGGAGTGAGTCGTTCAACCAACTGAACTACCCAGGCACACTGCCTTTTACAATTTTTAACAGAAATAGCCCTCCAAACACTGAAGTATTTTTTGTTGTTAAGGAATTTGAGTGCCTATTTTCCCACATTTTTATTAACATCTTTAAATTTTGTGTTTGCTTGTCTGCTGGATTAAAAATTATATTTCATGGGGTGCCTGAGTGGCTCAGTGGGTTAAAGCCTCTGCCTTTGGCTCAGGTCATGAGCTCAGGATCCTGGGATCGAGCCCTGCATTGGGCTCTCTGCTCAGCGGGAAGCCTGCTTCTCTCTCTGCCTGCCTCTCTGCCTACTTGTGATCTCTGTCTTTCAAATTAAAAAAAAAAAAAAAAATATATATATATATATATATATATATATATATATTTCACTGTTTAAATTAATATACCTTTACTTGTGAGTAAAGATAAGGCCATTTTTTAAAAAAAGATTTTATTTATTTATTTGACAGAGAGAGAGAGATCACAAGTAGGCAGAGAGGCAGGCGGAGAGAAGGGGAAGCAGGCTCCCGGTTGAGCAGAGAGCCCGATGAGAGGCTTGATCCCAGGACCCTGAGATCATGACCTGAGCCGAAGGCAGAGGCTTTAACCCACTGAGCCACCCAGGCGCCCCAAGATAAGCCCATTTTAAAAACACTATTGGTTGTATTTCACTTACAAGAAAGGAATGTGCAACAAACTGAGGGTTTTGTAGGGGAGGAGGTGGGGGGGCTGGATGAGCCTGGTGGTGGGTATTGAGGAGGGCACGTATTGCATGGAGCACCAGGTTTGGTGCATGAACAATTAATCTTGTAACACTGAAAAAATAAAATAAAAGTATTTGGGGAAAAAAAGAAAGAAATGTGAACATATGTTCAGGGAATAATGAACAAGCAGTTTGTCTGGAGCTGAGTCTTTGGGGATTAGAAATGTAGGGGTCAGATTGTGACAAAAGAATGTGGAATTTAGTCTAAAGACTGATGAATCACTGAAGAGTTTGTGAACAGTCAGTATGTAGTGTGTCAAAATTGGGAAACTAGAAATGGGAATTCACTTACGGTATTACTGTGGTACTTCAAAGTCTAAAATGATGAAGGCCTATGCTAGGCATTAGAGTAGTCCTGGAAAGATTAACCAAAGGGACATTTTCAAGGAAGAATCAACAGGAGATACTCCTGAACAGATTCAGCAAGTGAGTGAACTCCAGATTGATGTTGTGATCTACTAAATGTGTGTGTGTGTGTGTGTGTGTGTGTGTGTGTGTGTTTAAAATGAATCCAAAGAAAATTTGGATGCTAAGGACTGGGTGGAGGTATTTCATTTTAGACATTGTAAGTGAAATAAACAAATATTACTTGTAGTGCTGACAATGTATGGGGACCACAGACATGCTTTTACATATCATGATGCTATAAGTACTTTAAGATTAATGGTATTTTGTACTATATCTAAAATAATTGGAATTTTGGAGAGGGTGATGGGAAGAAAAGGGTAAGATATGGTTGTCATGGATTAAATAAGATAGGAGAAATTTAAGGGTTCCCAAGTCAGGCAGGCTTAGGTTTCAGTTCTGACTTGACATCATTTTAGTTTTGTGATCTCAGGCAATGTTTAACTCCTAAGCTTTAGTAGTCTTCTCTAACAGAAATACAGTTGACCCTTGAATAACGGGGGTTTGAACAACACATGTCCACTTACACGTGGTTTTTAAATTAGGTTTTTGTTGTTGTCCTCGTTTAGCTATGAAAAGCTTTATTTCCATTTGGTCCAGGGCCTGAAAGAGGGCTCCAAGGTGGTTAAAAAGCTGCCCAGTGGCGGAAGGGAGAGGCCCAGGCAGAAGCCCTATGGCCAGGGGAATGCCAGAGGCACCCCTCAAGGCCCGCTGGGCTCTGGAGGCTCCGAATTCCCTCTTGACCTTGAGACTTTGGAGAGAGACCGGCCCAGGCCAGCCTGCAGAGGAGAGTGGGGTGGCCGCCACCTTCCTGATGCTTTTCGCCTCTCATCCCGGAAGTGGCTGCTCAGGAAGTCGGAAGTGGGGTCTGGTGTGGCCGCCTCGGCGGAACCCAGGGCGTGCGACCCCCAGCGGCCGGGGCGGGTTCTTGTCCAGGACCTTGGCGAGGCTGCGGGCGTCCTAGGTTTTACCCCTTGTCTTGGGGCGGCGTGTGCACGCCCGGGGCGAGGGCGCGGTTTCCTAGCTGGTTTTGCATTTCGGGAAAGCTAGGAGGCCTCCCGCTTCCCCTGGGTCGACGCGACGGCAACGCCGGAGGAAGTGGCCGGCGACCTGCGGAGCCACGTCACCTCGAGGCGAACAGAGGCCCAGAGAGAGGTAGGTGTAGGAGCCCCGCAGATGGCGCGTTGTGGCTGGAATAATTCCTATGAATCTGGGGCTCACGGTTGATGCCAATGAGGAGCTAAGCGCACAAAAACAAAGAAAACACAAAACCAGTGTTTGGCTGGTCCTGGAGGCGGGGAATGGCTGCAATGAGGAGTCTGAAGGTTGCCACTGGAAAAGAGGTTGGAGGATGGTCCGAGGCTGCAAGAAGTGGTGACCTCGGGTTTGTTCCATCCAAACACTGTTAAAGCAAGAGACAGATCTCTGGGTCCACGGGTTGCACTGCCTATATGTGGATTTTTTTATAATACAGTACTGTAAATGAATTTTCCTTATGATTTTCTTAGGAACATTTTCTTTTTTTTAATCGTTATTTAAGTATAGCAGTATATAATACATATAACATATAAAACGTGTTAATCGATGCTTTATGATATTGGTAAGGCTTCCCATCAAGAGGAGTCTATTAGCAGATTTTTTGGGAGTCTAAAGTTATGCATGGATTTTTGTCTGCATGTGGTGGGTGCCCCTAAGCCCTGTGCTGTTCAGGGGTCACCTGTAATAATAGTGATAGTAATTATCTCAAAGAACTGGTACATCAAATAGTCTGTGTAAGAGTGCTCAGCATCAGCCCTTGCATGTAGTAAACACTCAATATTTTAATTATTATGCTTATTATTATAATTATGATTGCACAGAATTGTGTAAGTGTTCTCAGTTCTACCCTGCTAATTTCTCCTGAAGAGGATTTTGGTTGTTCTCACTTAGCTTCCTTGCCTTTACCACCTTCCAAAGGAATTTGGACATTTCCAGAATGGATATTACATTGTCGTGATGTCAAGTGAGGACAGTAGGTGCGGATATGGAAAGGAAAAAGTCAGTGGGCTGATCCATAGGGAGAAAAATCATAGACATTCCAGGTGACATTCCTCGGGAAGTCAGTCTGTGGCAAAGGTTTGGGAACATCAGGTGCAAACGAAAATGAAAAGAGAAGAACCAAGAGTGAGAAGAGGCAGAAAAAAAACCTCTTGGGTTAAGAACTTGGGGCTTTGGGGACTGAGAGTTTCTGGAAATCTGATAGGGCACGGGAATTGAGAAGAAGAAAGGGATTCTACTGTATTGTTGTGGACATGCATTTGGATCTTCGTTTCATGTTCTTTGATGGATTAAAGTAAAATATTTAAGCCAGAAACTTATCTTCTGTTGTACACTGTGTCCCACTGATGTTACTGGTGGTGCTGCAAGGCAGGAGACAGTAAGGTGATTGGCAGAGACCTTCCTCCATGCCCTTTCATTTGTGTACTATTAACTCAGAACATAGCTCTTGGTACCTAGTATGTACTAAGTAAGTGCTTATAAAGCTGAAAGAGTAATGACATCAGGCTCAGCTCTGCTTTCTCATTTTTTTTTTTAACAGCAACACCATCATTTTTCAGATTCTTTTCCTGCTTTGGTGTCACCCGTGAAGTTATCTTGCTTCTACCAACTTGGTACCAATCTATCACCCAATCCCCTCTATGCTTATTCAGTAAACTTTTCTTGAATCCAGCTGTGATAATACTGCTCCAGGGGTCACACTCAAATATCTACTTGGGTTAGGAGGGTAACAGAGCTGACTGGTGTGAGGCACTAGGGTGTTGGTTGGGATTTCAGAGCCAGAGTTTGGAGTTTAGAGAAGAGCGGTACATAAGATCCATCTGAATCTTTCCTTTGAATTCTGATTCAATTGAGATAGAAAAAGAAGTCTAGCTGAGGAGGATCTAAATGTTAGTTTTATTATGACCAGAATTGGCTGGGGTATGTGGCAAAGATACTGAATTCCATCAGTACTGAATCCCATCAATAGGCTTTCCCACTCACAGGCCTGTCTGGATTCTGGCAGGCCTCCTCCCCTGGGGCAGAGTTGTAACATTTCATTTGTGTTAAGGATAGAGGATAATGTGTACTTTGTGCAGGCAAATTGTTCCCATAAAGGAGGAGGGGTGGGAAGGAGCTCAGCTCTGCTTAATTTCAGCTCTGCTTTTCTGGTTCCTTTTCCCAAATTCATCAATGAATACTTGGAGTTTTCTGTTACTTGTATTTGCCAAATTCCATGAGTTATTGTTTTTGTTGCTTTTAACCCTTGGGTTTAACTATTAAACCTTCTGTGGTCAGTCAGGAGTGTGGCTTTCCTTTCTAGGGGACCAGAAAAACTTTGGAGACAGCTTCCCTTTCCACTCCCTTCCTACCAATTGCTGTGCCTCCTATTAGACTAGTTATTAGTATAGATTTAGCACATAGAAGGCTCTGAAATAAATGGGACCAGTGCACTAATTAAAGTAACATTTTGTAACACAAGTCTGACCACGATGTCCAAAATCTCTAGTCAGTTTTGCAATAAGATTGAATGCAAACATTAAGACACTTTGGGAATAAACTGCATCAGCACAAAGATGTCCCAAACTTGAATATAAATGTCTCCTAATTATAATATTTCAGGGAAATTCCAAAGACTTGAAGTCTCAAATCAAATTATATTGCTAAAATTTAATTAAAATCAAAGGACTTTAAGTCTTCCCAAACTTCAAATTCTCTCTCTCTGGTGCCTGGGGAGAGTCAGGTCCTTTTAGCTTCTGTGGTCAGTTTTTCCCTAAAATGCAGTTCATTTCTTCAGTTGTATTACTTACCTCTTTTCATACCATTGCTTTTAAAAAAAGTGTCCAAGGATTTAATAGAACAAAAGATGATCTGAACAACCTCCCACCCACCTAATTTAGAAAACAGGCCAAGTCCAATCTCACAGAGCAGAAATCCGAAAGAAAGTGTATTCTCAGGACCCTGTATTTAGTGTTGCTGAAGTCCCAGTAGTATTTGAGAGAAAGAAGTTAGGTGGAGGTATTTTTCTCAGTTCAGACTTGCTGTGATTCCCATCCATGAGTACAGTTCTTTCAGATCTATGATCAGGGAACTTGAAAGCCTGAGATCTCTTCCAGCCAGAGTTAATTTTGGCACTATCCCATGAACAGCATTGGAGAGGGGAAGCTGTCCATGTAATCTGTATCTATTTCCTTTAAGTTTAGAAATTATGGTAGGGCAACTTGGCCCATGGGTCTCATCTAAGGTGTTTTTCTTTTCCTTTTGCTTATTTATACCCTTTCAGTTTCCAATTCAGTTTTTCTCTTTGAATCTTGTGCTTCTGGCACTCCGGAGCTTAATGAGTGTAGACTCCGTCTAGAGACATAATCATCCAATATCTTGTGAGCAGGACTTTTTAGCCCTGTACCTGTTCTTTCCTTTTAATATGAAGGAACTTGCTGTAGGGAAGTTAATTCCTTAGCGCTTACCTGAGAGTTGCTCTAATAGATTTCTGAACTAAAGTTCCTTTAGCTAATTCTGAAAACTGTGTCCCTAGGGGCCTGCTCTTTAAGGCATTGTTCTTGGTTTTTAAATGTTCCAGGTCTTGACTAACATTATTTTCTCCCACATCATTTTCTGTAGATGTAGGATATTTGTCTCTAGCTTCATTTTTCTCTACTCTTCTGTTAAATCTTCAGAGAAGCTCAATTGAATTTTTAATCAGCTTCTTAAATTGTTTCCTTTCCTTTTTTTTTTTTTTAGCACCATTTGTTTGCTCTAAATGCTTTTTCCCCCCTTTATCTTATTCTTTGTATTTTACCCTGTCCCTCCAGATTATGTGTGGATGCTGATAGTGGGATAATGGGATTCCGGGACTATCAAAACCTCTGCTTGTCATATATATCTTGTCCAATTTATACATTTTGAGTTGGATAATCCCACCTGGGAGATATTCTCCCATCTTGCCAACATGCAGCTCAGACTCCGTCTGCTTTTGTCCTGTTTGGTTCCACTGCGCTGTGCCCATCTTTGCTTTGCCATCCCTTAGAGTCCTAATTTCATCCACATTTCAGGCATGTACTTTCAGGGCAAACTGTCACTCTGAAACTCACTTAATAATTCTTATTGTATTTTTATGATGACCCTGACTTTCTCCCCTCAAATCTATGCAGATTTTTATTTTAACAACTTAGTATTGCTTTCCTAAGCCTAAGGGGTTGTTCCCCAACTACTTGGACAATGGACTCTATATTTGCAGCTTGAGAAGCCACCTGTTGATAGATTCCAGGATCCTGGTCTCCCTAGGGGGATCATTTTTTTTTATTTTTTGAGATTTTACTTTTGTCTTCCTCTCTCAGATGTTGTTGGGTTGGGCCCTAGTAGACATTAGATCTCACTCTCTACTCCTTTTTTATTTTTTCCTAATGCATTCTTTAACAGCAAACAATCCTGGATACTCAATGCACGTTTCCCCCCCTGTTTATATTTCTATTTTGGCCTTCAGAATCTTGTTTTCTTCATTATATTTGTCTATCTTTTTTTTCTGTATTTCAGTTTTCGCTAGTGAAGATGTCTCTCTTCCTCTAGTTTAGAGAGTCTGTTCTTTTATTTGTGTTCAATTTTCCACCAGAAAAATGAGTTTGAAGAGGCAAATTTGAGACAGATTTTAGAGTGCCTTGAATATAAATCCTATTCTATAGATTAATGTGACTGCATATTAGAATTACCTGGGGAACCTAAAAAAAAAATCCAATATTCAGACCCTGTGAGCGCCTTGGTCACGGAGCAGCCTTTGGCAGTCTCCTCTGCCAGTGGGCTTGGTGGCCTAGTGTCCCTGTCCCTGCCACCTGTGATCACCCCCTGAAGCCTGTGGGGGGTCACTGGCAAGGTTTCCACCAGTCCACAAGTGACAACGTGGCAGCCATCCCCTCCAGTGGTTCACTCATGTTTCACCCTTCCTCTGCACAACTGTTACTAGCACCGCCTGGGTTCCACTTTAATAGCTCCTGTGAAAGTGTGGAGTACCCTGGGGAAGCCATCCCTCACCACCCCGTCATCCCAAGGCCCTCTGGGGTCACTGGTGGGCAAGTTTCTTTTTGTGTAAGTCCACTCTCCTGTTCATGGCTACAGTGTCCAGAATGCATGGAATCTTCCCCAGCCGCCAGTGGCACTGTCAGTCACCTGTGACTTGGCTCTGGAAGCCATGAGAAAGCAGCCTGGTGGCCTGCTTGGCAAAGCCAACACCAGGCCCCAATCCTGAATGGCCACTACCTGGCTTCAGGAGGTGCTAGGCTTGCCTGAGCTCCTCCCCTCCCCATAGACGACCAGGCAAGATGCAGCAAGCAGAAACAGTTGGGCTCTTTTATATGGAAGCAGCAAAACACCAAAAAGGAAGTTGAGAGAACTCCACATTTTACTATCCAAGCCACACACAAGCCTTCCTGTCACCCTGTAACTGCATGCCTTGTACCAAGTGGAAAGTAAACTCCAAGCAGCCAGTAAAACTAAACTAAACAAAACAACACAACAACAAACAATGTTCAGGGCTCACTGTCAGGGAATCTGAGTTAATTGATACGATGGAGACTGGACATGGGTGTTCTTAAATTCTAATTCTCAAGAACTGTGAAGGGTGTGGAATTTTACTCTGATAGCTAAAAATTTAGTTTCAAGGATGCTGGTTTAAACATGAGATTCTTTTGTCAGAGATGAAGGATAGTTTATGACTCATAGAATATCAGAAGCCAGAGTATCAGATTTTTTTTTGCTGGTTCCTTGAGTCCTAATTCCCATAGAGTGATACAAATGACATCTGTTACACACAGTAGGTTTCATTATAGGAGAGGATCCATGAGTTTAGGGGACCAGAATATTCTGTGCTGGAAAGTAGCATGACTCCTTTTTGCTCTAGAAGGAGAAACATTGTATCTATCTTCCTTATAAACATCCTTGAAAATAATAATCTAAAACAAAGGGCAGTCAGTGCTTTGTTTCACACAATGAACAAAATGTGATAGGCCTCTGGGAAATTGACTCCCAAAAGAATCGATACTGTTTCTTTAAACAAAGGGGAATCCTAAAGTTGTTTTAAGCAGGTGAATAAAGGTAGTGCTTTAAAAAATACTGATATTTTTACCAGGAAAGAATTAAAGCAGAGTAACAGCTTAGAAACTATTATACTAATTCAGGCAAAAAGTGAAAAAAGCTTTGGCCAGGTGATGGTAGACGACAGGGATTGAAATTCTAAAGAAAAATTGAAAAGCATGGGTTGTTGATTATATACAAGGGGAGAAAGACTGTGACAGTAGAAAACAGTTTTCTTTGTGGAAAAGTTAATTTTTATTTCTCTAAGAGATAAAGGGCTGTTCAGGTTATTAGTTTCTTTTCAAGTGAGATTTGGTAGTTTCTGTTTTTTAAGGAATTTATCCATTTCATTTAACTTGTTGAATTTATAAGCATAAAGTTGTTCATTAGCCAGACAGATGTATAAAAATAATTGTCTATTAGTTTTGAACCAGTCAAAATATAAAAGATTTTTCTTTCCACTAATAATACTCTTTTTCTTTTCCCTTTCTTATTTCTTTTTTTTTCTTTTTTCTCTCTCTCGTGCTTTCTTGCCCACATCTCTGGAGGAGTGGCATGCCATAGGGAAAAGTGCCTTTGACTTTGCAATTGTTCCAACTTCCCATCAACAGTTATTTATTGAATACCTACTATGTGCTTGGCATTGTTTTGGAGCTGAGGGTACATGGGGTCTGCCCTGATTGAGATAATATTCAGATGAAGATATTATTTGATCTCTGAACTCCGGTTTCCTCATTTCTAAAATGGAACTTTCCTAAAATCAGGGTATTGTTACTTAATAAGGTAACGAGTGTTAAGCCCCTGGCACATAATATGTACTCATGAAATGTTACCATTATTATTATCATTATATTCTGTAACTAAGCTTTTGCTTTTTTTTTTGAAATTTGCTAAATTTCAGATAGAGTAGCCAGTAGTCTGAAGTTCCTTGGTAACATATACAGTTGTATGCTGCTCATTAGTTGCTTGTTTTTTTTTAAAGATTTTATTTATTCATTATTCATTTGAGAGAGAGATAGCACAAGTGGAGGGGAGGGGCAGAGGGAGAGGGAGAAGCAGACTCCTCACTGAATAGGGAGCCCAACCCTAGGACCTGGAGATCATGACCCCAGCTGAAGATGCTTAACCATCTGAGCCATCCAGATGCCCCTCATTAGTTGCTTTCTTGAGCTTCCCAAGCAGGGTACTCAAAATCTCCTGTTGAAAATTGATTGGCCTTTTCTAACAGTTGAGGATGACATTTTTCATCTGAATGTATGAAAAACACATTTCCCTCTCTTTACCTCACTGCACCCATTGTCTTTTTGCCTCATTTGTCACCTAGGTGACTTTGACAGTGTTTCTGGTGTCTATAGGTAAATGTACTTGGTAGAGTAGCCAGAAACCAGGTACAAGCTGTTAAATTTCTGTTTTAAGCCAGAGAATTTTACATGTGGTTTCTATCCTGTGGTACATTCAAACCAAAGGGTGTTGTGAACATGAGGAGAAGGCACAGGAAGAGGTTAGCATGTTGCAGATTTTTCTTTATTTGCCTATATTAATTTCACTTCATAATAGCAATATGAATGCCAAACAAAATAATTTCTGTTGATTTATGCAGTTCTTGTGAATCACTTTGCTTTTGGAGCCTTACAACAGCTACCTGACGTATGATCTATGATAACCACTCAGAAATGTGCTGCCTAGCAGGCTGCCATGCTTAAATAATCTACTTTTGTTATTTTACTCAGCAGTAATGTGGCTTTGAGGGAGATTAATCCAGTGCCAAACACTCTTTTCTAAAGTTAAGCAAAGTTCAGAGTCTTAAAGGAGTAGACATCTCACATCAAGAGGCTTCTGATTATTGAATGTTATGTGGATTATTGCTGTCCCTGTATGATAAAGGAACAACCAACACTTTTATTCTTACTATAATCAGAAAGTAATTTTAGTTGAAAGTATGTTTGGGGCGCCTGGGTGGCTCAGTGGGTTAAAGCCTCTGCCTTTGGCTCAGATCATGAACCCGGGGTTTTGTGATCAAGCCCCGTGTGGGGCTCTCTGCTCGGCGGGGAGCCTGCTTCCTCCTCTCTCTCTGCCTACCTCTCTGCCTACTTGTGATCTCTCTCTGTGTGAAAGAAATAAAATCTTTAAAAAAAAAAGTATGTTTGAACACTTTTTCTAAAATTGTCATGTATGACTGAGGTTTTTGGTAACCAAATATATGACTATATTTGTACCTAATACATATAGCTAAGTTTTGGGTTTTTGGAGGGACCACGAAGATTATTCAAGCTAGATAGTTCACTTGATGACAAAGTGATTTCAATAAGGTCAATATTACTTCTATGTGCTAATTAGCATTACATAGAAACACATATTGCTCCTTGGCCACAGATTGGTGTAAATACATTTATTAATGGAAATCAGCTTGAAGTTGATAGTTGAAGTGATAGTTCTTTGGAATTTCATCTGTGAAATCATTTTATCACTAAACTATCGCTTGTAGTAGGGAAATGTGGTAGAAAATAAGAGAGCATGTAAATACCTATTCAATGAAGCCCTGAATAGTTTGAGGAGTTTCTAAATTACTTAGAAGAGTTTTTTGTTGTATGTGCATTAGTGATATTTTAATAAATGTTTTCCCAAGATAGCCCATTAAAATAATTATATAAGTATTTTCTCCCTAGCTACCAGTAAATGCAATGAAATGAGCTTATAAAATCTTTTTAGTAAATGCAGTACATCACTGTCGAATTCACATATTTGGTTGATCGTGTGAGTTATTAGCAGTAGCACAGTGCTATGGAGAGAGAATGGGTTTTGGAGTAAGAAAAATTTGGGTTTGAATTCTCATTTCTCCATTTGCCCACTGTCTGAGACATGATAGGCTTTTACTAATAGAAAGTCAATAATATATACTTTTTAATATTGCTGTAAATATTGTACTTAATGCCCTCAGCAACAAAATGGGAACATAGTAGTTGTTCAATAAATTGGGTTACTTTTCCTCCTCAGATTTTCAGAAGTGTAGCAAGGGGGATTGACCTATACCTGGGCTTTTTGCTATTTACCATGAATGTTTGTGAGATTAAAACTTTAAGAAATAAGATTATCTTTGCTTCTGTAACTTACTGATGGAGAACACATCTAACAGAGACATAGTAATTTCTAATGTTGGATATAAATGTGAAATATCTTCTTACTTTCATTAGCTCAGAAGTCTGTATCCATTTTCCTCAAAGAGAAGCGAAGCAACCAACTCTTTTGTTAATTTTATTAAAAACCTTGTTATTTTTATCTATGCTAATTTTATTTAAAGATGCATACACAAAAGGATTTTAAACAAAAAGAGTACCCACTCAGTGTAATTGAGAAACCAAGGAAGCTTCAGCTTTATCTTTTTTGATATATTTCTTTTGAGGGCTTGGGAGGTTAGATATTTAAATTTTTATTCTTCCTGTCTCATTATTTATGTCTAGCCTTCTTTGGGATTGCTATAGAAAATAGCAAAGGGAGAGGACAAGAATACATTGACCTGGATTCTGAATCCTCATTCTCTCCTACAAAACATTTTTTCACCATCTCTTGATTTATTTTCATGTCAAGCATCCAATAAGTACTTTTCACAAAAACCATGCTAGCTTTGAAGTGCTTAAATTAGTGTTTTGGTTTTTAGTGGGGAAGGACAAAATTCATGTGGGTTGTTGCTGGAACAAGATGTGCATTTGAGACTTGGGAATTCCACAGTGATTTTGAGACTCGGGAATTCCACAGTGATTTTTATCTTTTTTTTTTGTAACAACTATTAGAGTTGGGATATTGCATTTGTGCTGTCTGTTTAATTTATCTTTAAAAAGAACTGAAATTTGTAACAAAATGAGTTTTCAGCTTGTTAGAGCATCAATGTTGGCTACTTAGAATATAGAATTATTCTTTTGAAATAGTAATAAATCAGTGCTTTATAATCTAATTAGTTCTGTGCTCCTGGGAAATCTTGAAGTTCTAACTTCTTATAAGAACAGCATGAAACTTCTCCTTGATGGTAGGAGTTCCCCAAGAACATTACTAAGGTGACAGTGTTTCAGAGCTGTGTCTGTTTTTTCATTTTGATAGTTACTTAGCACAATTTAGATTCCTTATATCCTTCAAATTGGTAATATGTTATTTCTCTGTTGTTTGAATTTAATTTTTTTTTTAGTGAATTGCTTTAGTAGCTATTATATTCCACCCTAGGACTATCTCCATTTTTCAGGTGAAAATGAATTATCTATATTTTGTAAGTGAAGCTCGGTAAGAAGATAAGAAGTCATGGATGATAGGATGATATATATGTATGCTAAAGATCAGAATACAAGTATTGTTAAATTTGATCTCAGCATGGGGACCACAGCTGAAGAATAAAGAAACTTGAGTAAATGAAACCTTGAGCTAGAAGATGTGACATTTGGCTTCTTGTCTTAAATCTGCTACCAATTTTCTTTTCTTTTTTTTTTGGTGATTATCTTTTTTTTTT
>CM053608.1:34534395-34549961 GCA_028646535.1 Procyon lotor
TTAATTTTGTATCCTGACACTTGACTGAATTCCTGGATGAGTTCTAGCAGTCTTGGAGTGGAGTCTTTTGGATTTTGTACATAAAGTATCATATCATCTGCAAAGAGTGAGAGTTTGACTTCTTTGCCAGTTTAAATCTGCTACCAATTTTCTATATGATTCTGAGTACTTACTTCACTGGGTTCAGTTTCCTTATCTGTAAAATTACTATGTGTTCTGCAAGATTTTTTTTTCCCCTTTTTAACATTATGATCTGGGTTTGATACTAGTATCATCAAATTACCTGGTGGAAATAAGCCCAGAAACATGCATGGGTACAAAAGATTTAGTTTGAAATGCTGCTAGAAACTGGGATGGAAAGCAAGAGTCAAGCAAGGTGTACTTGCATGCGGAAGTCAGATACTCTGATAGGACTCAGGAGGGAACATATGACCAAGGACAAGGTAAGCCAGAGGTTGCAAAGTCTGAGAAGTCTGAACCTATGGGACTCACAAGAGCAGTTAAGTGTAGGGCAAGTGAATAGAAGGATAGATTTAAGGCAGTAGCTACAAGAAAACTTTAATGGTTGAGGTCACACTTTCCCCCCAATACCTTCTATACTCTCTGCTCAGGCAGTATTCAAAGCCTAATATGTCTGGTTTAGGAACTGAAGAAAGAGAAAGTACAGTAGGAATATACTGCTGATGTAAACTGAATCTAGGTAAAGAAAAAGGCAGAATAATCCTTATGTATGTAAATCAAGCCAGTTTTCTCTTTCATGTATGATTTTTAATAAAAAACACTTCCTTATATGTCATTGAATTTAGGCATGACTTGATATCTAGGTCACATAGTGTGAACTATACTTAACTTAATATTTTCCTGTGGTGATCACTTAATTTCTAAAAAACACTGTTGATTGAATGATGTAAATGTTTTGAGCCTCCACATCTCTGAAAGTAGAAATATAAACTAAAAATTTGACATCTCCACAAAAATGGAATGATTCATTCTCACTGACTTTTCTTTTCTCTGGATCTATAAGTATGCAAGAGATAAAAGGCAAAAAAATATGATTTTATAAATAAAAAGTGAAAGCAAAGGATTCAGTGCCTAAGCAAAAAGATATTGGAATACATATTAGATATGTCTACTTGAAGATCATGCCACCATCCCATATTCTGAACTTCCCTCTGTCCTAATCTGTAGCCTCTTCTGTATTTCTTATTTATTTCAGGCATCCGACCTTAAAACTAAAAAAAAACCCCCCCAAAAAAAAAAATCATCCTTTTCCTTTTTCTCTCTCTGGCCTTTTGTAACTGGCAGGTTCTAAGCCCTGTTGATTCTCCATCCAAAATGTATCTAACAGCTAACTTTTTTTTCCACCCCTGTTGCCATCCTAATCAACTCCCTACCCATATTCCCTAAGCTGCCATTGCCTCCTTTCCCCCCCACCCCAAGGTTTGTTTGTTTGTTTATTTATTTGAGAGAGAGAGTCAGAGAAACAAGTGGAGGGAGGGGCAGAGGAAGAGGGAAAAGCGACTACTCTCCCCACCTTCCCATCTTGTATTGATCCTGGAGACTGACAGGGGGCTTTATCCCAAGACCCTGAGGTCATGATCTGAGCCAAAGTCAGACACTTAACCTCAGACACTTATCTGACCGAGCCACTCAAGTATCCCTGCCACTGCCTTCTTAACTTATTCTCATTATATTCTAATTCACTTGTAACTTCCATGCATCCCTTTATTTTCTCATTCTGAATTTTATGCTTTGAAAAGTTCTAATGATTAAATAAACTGCATTTGTAAGTGGGCATGGTACTTAATTTATCTATATTTTATAAATGTGAGATATATAATATATATCCACAGTAAGAGTTTGGTCCACATGTCATTCTAGTCATGTTGCTCCCTTCTAGAAGCTCATTGTCTTCCACCACCTATGAATAGAACTAAATCTTTTTTAACTTGGCATTCAGGAACTTCATATTAGTTCTTTCTGTCTTTCTGGTGGGTGAATTCACTGATCCTGTCACATTGTTTGCTTTGACTTTTCTACCCTTGCATCTTTGCTTATGTTACCCTCTTCCTGGAATGTCATTCCTACACCACTTCACCTATTTAATCCCTATACAACTTTTAAAGTGGAGTTTATCTCTCCAATTTCCCATGAAGCTCCCCTACTTTAGTTATTGTGATTAACTACTCTTCTCTCTGAACTTTTTTTTTTTTTTAAGATTTTTTTACTTATTTATTTGACAGGAGAGAGAGATCACAAGTAGTAGGCAGAGGCAGGCAGAGAGAGGGGGAAGCAGGCTCCTGGCAGAGCAGAGAGCCCCATCCTGGGCTCGATCCCAGGACCCTGAGATCATGACCTGAGCCGAAGGCAGAGGCTTTTAACCATCTGAGCCACCCAGGTGCCCTTCTCTTTGAACTCTTAAGTACTGGTTGATCACATGGCCAATACACAGTCTTACAGTGATAAGATTTTTTAGGTTTTAATTACCTGATATCTTTCAAATTGATTTCAGATTCCCCAAAGTCACCTTTCCTATCTTATACTTCCGGTTTGGTACTTTAGGGTCTTCTTTTACCCTTTCTTCCTGTTACTGTTACTGTCTAAACACTGGTTACCCTCCAAGGAGCTCTGGAGGTGATGTCAAAATGAAAGGATTCTAGAGGCCGGAGACTGAAGAAAGAGTCTTTACGTGAGATGAGATATGTGAAGGCTGGAGAGATAGACAAAACTATAAATTTCATGCCTGCACCAGAGCTAATAGAAGAGGTTGGAATGGGGTGTCATGAAAGGTGGGTCATGGAAAAGAGAGAGGGGTTGGTGAACATCATGGGAAAAGTTGGGAGGCATGACAGCAGTAGAATTCTAAAATTGTCTAGACTTGGAATTTGGTGTTCAAAATGGTCCATTGTCCAGGAGCACTGATATCACCTGGGAACTTATTAGAAATGTAGATCCATAGGCCCCACTCTAGACCTGCTGAGTTAGAAACTTCATATGAACAAGATCCCTAGGAGATTCCTTTAAGAAGCACTGGCCTGCAGCATCCACTTATCTTTGCACATAGATTTTATTGTGTGGCTGTGTTTTGGTGCATGAGTGGATCTCTCTGAGTTGAATATTGAGAGGTGATACTCAGGATATCCAGTAATAAAGATGGGTAGAGTAAGTGCTGGTTTGAAATCGAATTTATTTTCCTATTGGTTTCTTAATGCTTTAAATGACAGTGTAGTTTGTACAGACTTCCACAAAGGTGGGGATGAAGGAGATTTGAGCTCTGTGTGTATTAGAATAATGTTTTTCAGATAACAAACTGTGACTTACTAAGAATTGGGTGGAGGAGAATAATCGAAATAATCTAATTATAGAAGAACCAGAGTTTTCAAGTGTCTGTTCATGTCATTAGGATCTGTAAGGTTTTTGACCTCAAATATCTTCTTGCCAGTTTTAAGTGCTTCAGGACAGGAAAACAGTTGGCCATCTGGTTTTACTAAACACTTTCTCACGTACAAGGACAAAATGTATTACTTGGAGCAGCTGAGCAGTGCACTGTTGGAAGAATTTAGGACATTTCTCTATACAAACTATTTCTCAAGGATAAAGAGCTTGGCCTGTATCAAAAATTAAAGGAATTTCTGTGGGGAGTACTTCTGATTTTTTCTTCATATGTTTCAGTTTTCTGTAGATGGTGTCAAAACTAAGCATTTATTTAACTAGAGAAGTTATCTCACAGTATGAGTTACACATAGCCACTTGCCCACCCTTCCTTTAATGGAATAGAAAACTTTGCTATCTAAATCTTTGTTAAGAGAATTCTGTTACATATTTTTGTTATCATTTTCATTATTGAATTAGAGATGACAGTTAGTTAGAATCCTGTTTAAGAAAAAAGTAAAATCACATATTGAAGAAACTTATAATAAACCTCTGATAAAACATTAACTATATTGTTTTGTAGAAAAAAAGGCAATAGAAAATAACAGAAAATAACAAAATTCTGTATATTGTGCTAAACATATTATTTTCATTATATATATAAGAAGCTCTTTCTTATTAAAGAGCTTTACCCCTTTTTAAAAGGAGTAAAACCTTTCAACATTACTAATTTTATACTTTTATACTAATATTATACTAAGTATACTTTATATTTATCCCCCCATGATTTGATCTAACTTGTCTCCAGCAGATGATATTTCTTTCAGTGATCCTTGTACACAGATTGCTTTGTCAAAGAGTGTTTGGATCACAGTTAGTACCAACACAAAAATAAAAGATCAAGACTATGTGTTTATATCTAGGGAGGATAGATTCAAACAGATGTCAGCTAGTATATATGTTTGTTCTACAAAAGGCAATTATTTAGTGGATTGTGTTTCTTGATTTTTTTGTATTTTGTCTGTTTGTTTAATAATATGCTCTTGAGGTAGCATCATATAGGCATTTGTCAGAATAGGAACGATTGCAATCTATTAACCAATTCCTCAATTTTATATATAATGTAACAGGAGGAGCAGGATATTTAAACTGGGAATGAAGAGAACTGGTGAAAATGAAGATACGAGATGATGAAATAAAGAGGCAACAAAACCAGAAACATTTACAAAACCAAACATGTTGCACATGGTACAGCCCAAAGCTTGTGTAGAGTGGGATTGCGTGCATCCTTTCCTCTGGCGCCTCCCCATCCCTACTGCTGGTACCCAGAGTGCCCACCTTAACTCTTTTCCAGTCTCCTTGTCATGCGTCAGACTGTTCTCAAGAGACATGCAAATTAAGGGATGCACATTCCTTGAGTAAGTGGGACCATTCTTACTTTGCCCATGGATCCTATGCCTCCTTGATAGGGTAGTGTGCAGAAGGCAGGAGTATGGTCAGTATTATTGCATTATTGTAAGATGTGTTGTTCTACATTCATACTAGTAAATTTAACATGATCAGTATATTGTTTACATTTTTTTCCCACACACTCTGGGTAAGACTGTACTTGTGTTGTGCACTTTTAGTTTGAGAAGATTAGCAACATTTGGGTTAATCACTGGAACCCATATCTACAGACAGCAGGGGGGATAATTTAGCATCGTGAGTAACCATACAAACAGCATTAAGGAACCTCAGAGACAAGAAGATACGAGTTGTTTTAGTGCAAATGGGCTCCAAAGAACTATGGCATTGTGATGATAACATAGTCTCACAGTGAAAGAGATTTGACAATAAAGAACAGAGGAAGTTCCTAGACCTGAACAGGAAGAGATGGCATCTGGACATTATGAAGAATCTTCACAAGAACTGACTGGACAGTAAACAAATAAGTACTTCTTTTCTACCTCTTCTAAATTATTATCAATAACTTACTAATCTTCATAAGGACTTCATCAGTTTTGTAATGTATTTTAAGATCAAGCAGATTATATAGGTAGGGATTCTGCAAAAATATTTTTCCCAGGGCCTCACACTGCTAGGGTAGCCCCCAGTTGCCTAAGTACTTTTGATTGTAATTTCAGATTTTGTTGCTGAAGTTTTGATAGGTCCATTTTAAAACTGAAGAGAAAATGATGAATAAAACAAAAATGAAAAAGGTTGACTTTGCTGAACTTCCATTACAGGACTTTTTAGTCAGAGTCGGGCTTCGGAGTTAGTTAAGGTTGGACTTGAAGACATTAAGTGAAGTAGAGCCTTCACTTTGCTATTTTTGTGTGACCCTGCTGCTCACTGCAGCAGGTCTGTTAATTTATCTCTAAAATGGAATAGTCACAAGATCTCTTTTCATAAGGTTGTATATAAAGAATAATTTTATAAAAAAATAGTATGTTTGGCACATAGTAAGAATTCAATTCTGGCTAGATTATTTTTGCATATTTTTATTAAACAGAGAAGGCTAATGCAGCAAGATTGAATGCTTAAGATAGTGTATGATTAGTCAATAATCTGTTTATTATTATTTTTTACCAGAAAGCTAGATATTTGATTTTATATTTTGCTTGAAAAAAATAAGGTTGGTCTTAATCTTTAGTAAGTCCACATTCAATATTATGGTTTTTTTTTTTTTTTAAAGATTTTATTTATTTATTTGACAGAAAGATCACAAGTAGGCAGAGAGGCAGGCAGAGAGAGAGGGGGAAGTGGAAGCAGGCTCCCTACTGAGCAGAGAGCCCAATGCGGGGCTCTATCCCAGGACCCCGAGACCATGACCTGAGCTGAAGGCAGAGGCTTTAACCCACTGAGCCACCCAGGCGCCCCTCAATATTATGTTTTGTTTAATATTTTTATGCAGACTCATACTTGGGGTTGACTCATTAGTATAATTTCCCCAGGAATCAACTGATATTTTTAAAAAAGATTTAAAAAATTTATTTCTTAGAGAGCATGACATGCACCAGCTGGGGAAGGGGTAAAGGGAGAGGGACAAGTAGACTCCTGCTGAGGGGAGCCCTGAAGTGTAGGGCTTCATCTCAGGACCCTGAGATCATAACCTGGCCAAAGTCAGACACTTAACTGACTGGTCCACCCAGGTACCCCTCAACTGATATTCTTGAACTGTAGGTAGTGACTCAGATATAGCAGGAAAGTAGAAAGAGGTTTCTGTCTTCTGCTCTTCTAAAATATGTCAGGCTTATTTGAATGAAGTCAACACTAAATGAATTCCACTCTCTCTTTCATTTAATTCAGGTTTCTTGTAATGAATTTCTGCCCCATTTTTTTGAGGGGCTGAAGTTCTGGCCAACATCTGATGTCTCTTCTTATATTTTTGGAATTTCCCTATAATTAGTCGTGGAGAAAGGCAGAACCCATCTTGCATAAGATAGAGGCTGAGAATGCTTGATGTTTGCTGTCCCAGGGTTCCTTTCATCTAGGATCTGAACACATAACTACATTCGACCAATCAGACAAATGTGTCATCCTCTAGCTTTGAATAAGAAGTTATTTTTTTAAAAGCTTTTATGTATTTATTAGAGAGAGCACAAGCAGGTGGAGGGGCAGAGGGAGAGGGAGAAGCAGACTCCTCGTTGACCAGGGAGTTGGATGTGGGGCTCGATTCTAGGACCCTGAGACTGAGGGTCCTAGACCTGAGCCAGAGACAGACGTTTAACTGACTGAGCCACCCAGGTGCCCCAGAAGTTGTTGATTCAAAAGAGCAGACACTGGAGAAAATACGTTTGGTGATGGATACTGCTACTACTAGCAGTAGTAGTGGCAATAATACCAAATTTTTGGGCCAGCAAAGGCTTTTAATATCCAGTGCAAGAAGCTGTGGTAGAGTAGCCCATGGCATTCAGCCTTAAGTAGTAGGAAGTGACTTCTCTGGATTGGTTTTGTGGAATGGCTTGGCTATACTTCCTTGCCCTCATTTGCACCTGTTCTGTAACTTACAGAATTGTGAGTAAACTTTCCACTTTTCAACAAATCTGTTGTTTGAAATTATAAGCCCTGATTGAAGAGTGTCCCATGCTTCTCAATTTTTCTAGTTTGTTTTTATGCTGGTGCCCTTCCCTGATTTTTTTTTTTTTCCCCTTTAAGGCCTCCTTTGATGCCCCTCTTATCCTGACCTCCCCTTGTCCTTCTCTCTGATCATCCCTCCTAGTGGGAGATGGGAACAGACAGTGTGATAAGCTTTGCTGTCACACATTTTACCTTGAGATACCTTGAGAACTAGCCTTGCCGGCACTTGGATGTGACCATTTCTTGCTTTAGGTCACTGAATGATGTGTGAAGCAGAAGCCACTATACCTGAGTAAATAAAGCTTGTTTTTTTGTTCACAGGTTTTGTGATGTTGTTTCATTTACATTCTGTGACAATTTCATTACTTTCTATGGGGAGATTTTGTCATGCAAATGGCGTGCATCTATTTTTAGGTCATTTCCTTTGTTGAACTGTTTCATGGTGCAGCTTCAATTGTTTAGAGACATGTAGTCCTAGAATACTTTAATTTTATTGACATTCCCTCCCCAACCTTGCCTGAAAATTTCTGGGAAATTAAAGATTGTTAATGTAAGAGGACTAACTCCTGATGCTTTCAATTTTAGTACTTGTACTGGTTTGTTTCAACCAAAATTCTAACTAATTTAGAATTATGGAAAAGTTATTATGCTGACATTTAAACTCATTTGGTGGTAAATGTGGTAAAGCTCTCTTCAAATACCATGAGGAAGAAAAGTAGTAACAAAAATCATTTTATGGGTTTTCAGTTATTTTTTTCCCTAAGGCAGTAATGGTGACACGTTTTGAACACTGAAAAACAGAACATCACCTTCAAAGTCAGACCCTAGGCAGTTATTTTGGATAGTAAATCTTGTTCTAAAACTAGGAAAACATTGCTTTCTTTTTATTTATTTAGTTATATATATTTTTTAACAGTTTGTTTTCTTTTAAAATCCATACGCAGAGTTAGTAATGTATACTGTCATATGCAGAAATCATGGACTTCTACATAAAGAGACCCATTGAAGCAGTTATACAACTCATAGTGTGAAAATGAAGTAGCAACTCAGGGAGAAAGCTTCACTCAACTATTATCTTTTTTTTTTTTTAAGAGAAAGTCATTATATAGGTCATTAGAGTTGGCTCTTTAGCTATCCGGTGAAAAACATGGTGAAGAGGGCATATTAGCTTTCTATTGCTTTTGTAACAAATTACCACAAATTTGGGGGCTTAAAACAACACAAATTATTATCTTGCATTTCTGTGGGGTAGAAGTCTGGCACAAGTCACGGGGCTAAAAATCAGCTTGTTAGTTGGGCTGCATTTCTTTCTGGATCCTCAAGGGCAAAATCTGTTTCCTTGCCTTTTTTGTTTCTAGAGACTGTTCTTATTCCTTAGATCCTGGCTTCCATCCTCCATCTTCAAAGCCAGCAATACGGTATCTCCATAATAAGTTTGTTAGAGTCACATCTTTGACTCTGAGTTATGCTTCTAATTTTAAGAAATCTTGTGATTACATTAGATCCACCTGGATAATCTCCCTATTTTAAGGTCAGCTGATGAACAGACTTATCCATCTGCAAATTTAATTCCCCTTTGCCATATAATGTAACATTTACGAACTCCAGGGATTAGGACACAGACATCTTTGGGGAGGGGGCACACATAATTGTATGTACCATAGTGTGAGATGATGATATGTAGTTATGAGTAAACAGGTGGAAATGCTAGAGCCTCCTAAGTATAATTCTTAGGGGGAAACCCTAGAAATGCGATGAAGATGGCACAGGGTCCGATATACAAAGGCTGCTCCATGGGGGCATGACCTGGATTGTGGTAGAGAGCAGACTCGTGGGCCCAACCGCAGACCTGCTGATCCCAGACTTACAGTTTAGCAAGATCCTCTGGTGAGATTCACTTGCATATTAACATGTGAGAAGCAAGGTTCTAGGAGAGGGGCTGTTTCCTTCCTTCAACTAGAAAAGCTTCAGTTGTATCTGCTTTAGTTATTAGACTACCGCTAAGTTTCCACTTGAAGAATTTGAAAGGGAACTGAAAGGAGTTTGAAAGTCACTGCTGTTTGAGAGGCTGAGGACCCTCCTCTCAGTCATTGCTGCTCTCACTTTAAGTCCATTGTTGACCTCCTGCTTCCAGAAGAATCAGAATTTTCTTTGGAGGGGGAAAGAAATTTCTTTGGAGTGGGAGATGAAAAGTAACAGAACATGTAGATTATTTAATTTTCAGAAGATGAAAAGAAGGGTATTGAGAATCTCAGTCCCTAACAAAAGTGTAGAATGGAGTGGTAAAAAAATTGTGAGTACTTTGGGGAATTTTGGAGAATTGTTACATCACAAGGCTTCAAAATGAGTTCACGGTGAACATGGCATAAAAAATTGTATGTCCTTTTGTAGTAGAGTGGCTAACATGGGAAGCCAGGAGAATATGGGTCCAACATATCTTAATTTTCATTTGTGAATCAATTGATCAAATGTAAGATGAATGATGGAAGTGATAAATTCTGGGGTACCTGTGTGGCTCAGTCGGTTAAGCATCTGACTCTTGGTTTCAGCTCAGGTCATGATCTCAAGGTCATGAGATTGAGTCCTGAGTTTGGCTCCCTATTTAGTGCAGAGTCTGTTTGTCCCTCTCCTTTAGCTCCTCCCCCTGCGCTTTCTCTCTCTTTCATAAATAAATGAAACCTTAAAAAAAAAGAAGTGATAAAATCTTATCTGGCTAAAAACATTGCATCTAAGGTGTGTTGCATGATGATTTACAGAGAGCCGAGAGGTAGAAGGCTCACCATACGTATCTGTCCTTCACTGTGCTACTCAGTTTTTTAAAGGCCACCTAAAAAGATGAGAGAGCCAAGTTTTTGTCTCCTAATCTTTGCTTTAAAGGAATAGCAAATAGCATATACAGTTTTGATAGCCAGAATTAAAACTATCATTCCTGAAGGGAATGCTGTGATTAAAGTCAGTGAACTTCATCAGTGTTGAAGTGTCTACATCAGTAGACAGAGGTAGTGATCTGCTTGGAGAGACACAAATTTAGGAGCGCTGGGATTTTAACTGATCATATGCTTCCCATTAGCTAATAGTTTAATACAGCCAGATGAGGGCAGGGATTGCTTGATTTTGAATCCCCAAGGCCTAGCCTAAACCAAGTGCTTAGTAGGTACTTGGTAAATGTTTGCTGAATGCATAATTATTGAATTATAAAAAGCTAGCATTATATTTGGTTGCAGTAATAGAAGGCTATGGAGTCTACAGTATAAGGTGATTCATTCCTAAAATATTACATATGCTTCTGAATTCCATATTTTTAGACTCAGAGTGATAAAATACTATGCAGGAGAAAAAACTGGAAACTTGAAGAAAAAATGAAAACTGTGTCCTATGGGGAACATTATAGTGGAACAAAGAAGAAAAAGGGAAGATTTTAAATAGGCATTATTATAAAATCCTTATGTAAACATGAGGACAGACTTGTTATTATAATAGGCTAGTAAAGAGCAAATTTAGGCGAGCTGTAGAGCTGAAAATTGTAGTTTACTATAAGAATTTTCTAACCAGCTAGGCTGTCAGCTGATGGAATGGGCCTCCTTTGACAGTGAGGCATTTCCTTTCACTGGAGGCTAAATGACCATAAGTTAGGTAGACTGGGTAAAGAAGTCTTCACGGCATGTAAGAATTCCTTAAAAAGATTTCTGATTCTCAAGCTCTTTAGGGCATGGACTGCAGATTTTTGTTTTTAATCTACTGTCCTATTCAGGAAATATTTATTGACTTGGCATTTAATAGCTTTTAAGGAGTTATTATTTCTTCAGTTTGCTTCTGTAAATTTGAATGAGCCAAAGTAAGAGAAGATAAGGGGACCAGGGCATAAAGAACTGGAAGGAACAGGACTCTTCAGGTCATTTGGGAGGTCCAGGAATTTCTAGTTAACTCCTAGCTGCTAAATTTTTATGCTGTCCTCTTATAAATTTCTCTCCTATAGTGAATAAATGAATAAATGAAAAATTCAGAGATACTAATGAAGCAGAATTTCTCTGGGTTTCTTTTAATTTTTAGTAATCACAATAGGTTCGTTTGATTAGAAAACATGTTGTTCAGTCATTCACTCATATCTCTTACTTTGAGGAATAAGACATTTAAGACATATCCTCTAGGGGCGCCTGGGTGACTCAGTGAGTTAAAGCTTCTGCCTTCGGCTCAGGTCATGATCTCAGGGTCCTGGGATCAAGCCCCGCATCGGGCTCTCTGCTCAGCGGGGAGCCTGCTTTCCCCTCTCTCTCTGCCTGCCTCTCTGCCTACTTGTGATCTCTCTCCTCTCTGTCAAATAAATAAATAAATAGAATCTTTAAAAAAAAAAAAAAAGACATATCCTCTAAAACATGGGGACCCAAAACTTACCTTGTAATAGAAAAGTAAATATTTTAAATTCATAGATATAAATCTATAACACTGTTGTTAGCAGTGTTCTGTTGTTATTCAAGGACATGCTTTACTTTTGATGTGATTTGGTAATTAAAACATTACCTCTGCAATGGAATGATTTCCTGAAGGAGATGTGGATTCAGAGACTGGCAAGTATGACGGTAGTATGCTAAGATCCCCAAGGAGTGGAGCATAGCGACAAAAATCTCTTGAAAGGAGATGAGAAATGATGAGGTCAAGTTTTTCTAGGTACATTGCAGTCTCTAGTCATCTTCGTATTAAGTCAAAGAGTAAAGGTATTGTACCACAATCAGACAACATAAAGTTCTGAAAGAATTCTTGGTGAAAAAACTGCTGCAAAAATACATAGAAAAACTAAACAAAAACACTTGAATTTGTGTTTGTCATAACTTTTCTCCTCCTACTTGTCCCTGGTAAATTTAAGGACAAAGCCAGTGTTCTGGTTAAACAAAGAGATTGTTCTGGGCATGACAATGTGAAATAAAAGATTTTCTGTCTAATTCTTCCCATATGTTGGACAAACTAAGTTTATTGTTCAGAATACTTTGGGCAAAAAAGTTAATGAAGTAAAAACAAGTAATGAATCCAGTAAATTCATTATAATTCTGACTCTCCCACTGTCATCTCTTGCTATTAGTTCTTCCATTGCCTTTTTTCTATGGTAGGACTTACATGTCATGTTCATGTATAACTTTACTCAGTTTTTTTTCCAAAAACCAGTTTTTTTCAGATTGCCATTTTTTGAACATTTTACCTTTATAATCAGTTAAAAATATGTTGCCTGCTATGTTACAAGAATATATGTAACATATGTATATAAGCTCTAAGGTATAATGATATAATGCACACCAAGAAATCTGTCATTGAATTAAAAAATGTTACCCATGTTTTACATTTAAACTGGCTGCTTGCTTTTTCTCCTATCCCCTTGATTTCCCCTCTATCCTGAGAGTCAATACAGAGATATATCATTCTCTTGCCTTAAATTAAAAAAATTGTATGTATGCCTAAACAATAGAGTATTATTTTTGCTTGTTTTGAGCTACAAAATTTGTGTCATACTGTACATAGCCTTCTGATGCTCACTTTGTTCACTTAATTATATGTGTAAGAGGCACCTGTGTTGTTGCCAGTCGTAATTTGCTCATCTGTACTATTTTATTATTTCATGTGTGAACACATCACAGTCTCTTTTCTTTTAGATGACCATTTGTTTTTTTGTGATTCTATTTTATTATTTTTTTCTTTTTTTTTCTATTTTATTATTATAAACATTCCTACCGTGAGCCCTTTAGAGCACATGTACAAGAATTTCTCTACTATACACATAAGAATTTCTCTAGGATTGGAAATTCTAGGGTATGGGATATGTACACATTCTGCTTTACAAGGTAATGCCAAACAGTTTCCCCAGGAGGTTGTTCCAATTTACCCTCTCTTCATATTTTATCTGTTATAGTTGACCCTTATCCTCTCTAACACTTGGTAATGTCAGACTTCTCAACTTTTTCCATTCAAGTTTTCACAAAGTATTTTATTATAAATATGAACATTCATAGATAATTTTTTAAGCAAAAGGAGATAGTAATAAAATGGCAATCAGGACAATTAATGTTGTTCATCCATTCAGCAAGTACTTATTGAATGCCTACTGGGTGGCTATCACTGTGAAAAATGTGAGCACATAAAGAAAAGCTATAAAAAGTGTTTTCACTTTAAGGGGATTACAATATACATAAAACTGAAGCATTTAAATACTAGTACAAGATAGCATTATCATTTTTCAGTTTTCTTTCTCCTCTCCCTTCGTATTCTTTGTCTCTATAACTTAGTACTTCTCAAGAAAGAAATTTTCGTGTTTCCTACCTCGAAAGTAACCTTCGAGACTGTCCTGTTTTACTCCTGCCATTCATTCCATCAGCTTACACTTGGACTCCTGCTATAATCTCTTAAGCAGAATGAACAGTTTAATGAATGAAGCTTTTTACATGAGTGGAAAGATATGTAGGGAAGTAGAAGAAAGTGAAGTGTAGGATCTTTGATGGTAGAATAAAATAATTTGAATTTTATCCTTAGACAAGGAGTAGCTAAAGGATTAAAAAATTATATTTTCTCTGTTCCTGATTTACTCATAAAGAATTATGTTTAGAAGGGATTTGCTGAAGCTAAATGTGCAGAGGAAAAAAGGGATATATGTAAATTCCAGGAATATTTCTTTTTCATGGAGGAGATAAGAGTAAAATATCATGTGATATCAAAAACTAGTATCTAAGACAGTGTCTAAGCTAGTATTTTCCATAAGTACAGCAAGTTACCAGACCACAGTATCTTGGGGGAAAAATCAACATTTTTTACTTCTTACCTGACATTAATTATTCTGGATAAATTTAATGCTTACCATGAAGTAGTGCTCTCTTTCTAAATAGTTTGTTGCTTTATTTTTAAACTTTTGTTTTGTATTGTTCTAATGTCAAACATGATTAGCTACTCTTCTAATTTGTATATAACACAAATTCCTACCGAACTCTGTAGCTCAGTATTCACTGATGTAGACTCTTAGTTTACATAGTCAAACATGTTTTTGGATAGGCTAAGAAGTTTAGCACGAAGATACAGAGTCCAGATAAAGTGTGGAATGAATGAGAATTAGGCAGTGGGCTGAATGATATTCATAATGTCCAGTTTCTCTTAGTACTTCTTTATAGCATATATTATATTTAAGTTTTTATGAGACTGTTTTCTCATGAACATCTTTGCTAGTGAGCTTTGATGGCTTAGGGAGTGAGAAGCATTATTACTAAAGATAGTGAATTATAAAATCTAGGACACATACAATTTTTTTAGGTCTGATGAATTTTAAATTATTTTAAGGATGTTTTAGTAATCATGTATTTATCCTATCATCAGTCGAGTAACATTAAATTTGATTGCCAAACAAAATAGTTAGAAAGAACCTTTTATGATTTGCAAGATGGACATTATTAATTCTTCTATGAGTAGAGGCCATTTGTGAGGTACTTATACCTAACAAGAAAGGAATAAAAAACAATTGCTTCTCTTAAAATTAAATAATGCTTATTTTTCTTCATTTTTTGTTTCTACTCTCTCTATATAAACCAAATTAACGTGTAATATTCTGAAATTAATGTCATATCCTTTGGGTACATACATCCCATTTTTACTTTCTCCTTCAGGTTTAACTAGAATGGCAATTAGATGCACATTTAGAGTTGGTACAACTTTAAAATTCTCTTATAAATATACATAAATATAATAACAGTATTTTAAGTGAGTTTTTGGTTATTTTTTTCAGGTGCCTTTCCATCATCCTGAGTTTCTTTTTTTTTTTTTTCCCAAATATGTTTATTTTATTTTTCAGTGTTACAAGATTAATTGTTCATGCACCACACCCAGTGCTCCATGCAATATGTGCCCTCCTCAATACCCACCACCAGGCTCGCCCAACCCCCCACCCCCTCCCCTCCAAAACCCTCAGTCTGTTGTTCAGAGTCCACAGTCTCTCATGGTTCATCTCCCTCTCTGATTTCCCCCCATTCCCCTTTCCCTTCCTTCTCACAATGCCCTCCATGTTTTTCCTTATGCTCAGCACGTGAGACCATAAGATAATTGGCTCTCTCCGCTTGACTTATTTCACTCCACATAATCTCTTCCAGGCCTGTCCATGTTGATACAAC
>CM053608.1:34550461-34601355 GCA_028646535.1 Procyon lotor
CCTTTCCCTTCCTTCTCACAATGCCCTCCATGTTTTTCCTTATGCTCAGCACGTGAGACCATAAGATAATTGGCTCTCTCCGCTTGACTTATTTCACTCCACATAATCTCTTCCAGGCCTGTCCATGTTGATACAACAGTTGGATATTCATCCTTTCTAATGGAGGCATATATTCCATTGTATATATGGACCATATCTTCTTTATCCATTCATCTGTTGAAGGGCATTTTGGTTCTTTCCACAGTTCGGCGATTGTGGCCATTGCTGCTGTGAACATTGGGGTACATGTGGCCCTTCTTTGTAATGCATCTGCTTCTTTGGGGTAAATACCCAGTAGTGCGATGGCAGGGTCATAGGGTAGCTCTATTTTTAATTTCTTGAGGAATCTCCACACTATTTTCCAAAGTGGCTGCACCAGCTTGCAGTCCCACCAACAGTGTATGAGGGTTCTCCTTTCTCCACACTCTCTCCAACATTTGTTGTTTACTGTCCTGTTGATTTTGGCCATTCTAACTGGTGTAAGGTAGTATCTCAGTGTGGTTTTAATTTGAATCTCCCCGATGGCTAAAGATAATGAACATTTTTTCATGTGTCTGTTAGCCATTTGTATGTCTTCTTTGGAGAAGTGTCTGTTTATGTCTTCTGCCCATTTTTCATCATCCTGAGTTTCTTTCTTCTTCTTCTTTTTTTTTAAGGTTTTATTTATTTATTTTAAAGAGAGAGAGACGATGAGAAAGAGAATACAAGCAAGGGGGAGTGGGAGAGGGAGAAGCAGGCTTCCTGCTGAGCAGGGAGCTCCTCCTTCCCAGGACCCTGGGATCATGACCTGGGCCAAAGGCAGATGCTTAATGACTGAGCCACCCAAACGCCCCATCATCCTGAGTTTCATAAGCAGATCCACTGTGGTTCATAATAAATAATAGGAATAAAGGGAAAAGAACATTTTGTGGCAGAAAACTAGTGTGGAAACTTTCATGCTGTAAATAGAGTATGGCATTGTCTGTTGTTTCATTATATAATGTTTATAAATGTAGCTTTAAATAGTAGATATTAACCTTTCAAATATGTACAACGAAACCTAAACATACAGAGAATCTTAAAATTACAATTTAGTTTGCCTTAATCAAGACTAGGACATATTTGCTAATGATTGAAGGAAGTCATTTTATGCTTTTATGAGAACAGTTTATTTTTGGATTTATTCCTTTTTATCTCTATTATCTTCTCCCATCCCCACATAGTCAATAACTCTAGGGTTTTTGATGTGTATCTTTACATTTTGTACATAAAAGTACCTATTTTTGAAATATTTTATACAACTTTCACCATTGAAGTGGCTTTATAGAACTGAACTAAACTGATATTTGTACCTCACTTTTTCTGTTATATTATTCTTGATCTTCTGAAAAAAATCATAGCAAACTTTTTCCTTATTTGGTGTGTGGCCATTCTGTTTTTTTTTTAATGCTTTATTATTTTTTTAAAAAAAATGTAGAAAGTACTAATCAGGAAAGAGAATAGAAAAATAAATCACACATGATTCCACTGCCTAGGGGTGGTTGGTTAACATTTTGGTTTACTTCTTTTTAACCTTTAAAAATGTTAAACTGGTTTTTTAAACTTAGAGTTAAGAATTTTTTTACAAGGAATTTTGTGATTTTTTTTCTTCATGTTCATTATAACATAAGCATTTAAGTCTTTTAAGCATAATTTTATTATATAATATTTCATTTATAGATGTATCATAACTTAATTATTTTCAAATGTTAGACTTTCATTGTCTTAAATTTTTGTTATCAGTAATATTGTATTGAACATTTTTGTAAATAAATATTGTTCTTATATATTAATTACTTTTTTATGACAAATTATTAGACATGTAAATACATTGCCAGGTTGTCTTCAGGTAGGTTCTATCAGTTGTCTTACCAGCAGTGTATGAGGATGCTCGTATTATTAAGATCTTATAAGTATTAAATATAGTCTTCTTTTTTCTTATTTGGTGGGTTAAAGTAGCATCCATTTTTACTTACTTTGCATTTTTCTTTATTAATGTAATTGAACAATTTTTTCAAACATTTATTATCCATTTGCAGTTTTATACATTGTTCACCCATTATCTTTGTTCAATTATCAGTGAGTCTTAGAGTTTTTCTTTTGAGCCCTTTGTTGTATTTGCAAAGTATTGTAAAAATTTTGTTCAGATTTTGTTCAGTTTTTGCATTTTTTGGGTTATCCAAAATTTTTAAACTTTTCTTTTTACTACTTTTATTGCTTTTATTTTAGAAAATTCTCTTCCAGGTTATGTATGTATATTTAACTAAATATAACTCTAATCTGTGTATAATTTATACTTATTGACTATCCAAATTGTATATTTTCAAAAACTCAAGTGTCTCAGCCTTATCTCCTTATCTGTGATTTATGGTGTCTCTTCTGTTGTTATCTGAGATATATTATGGGATTTCTTTATTCCTTTGATCTCTCTATTCTTAGTATACTGCTTAATTATGTGTTTTGTTGTGTATCTACTATATTGCATATATCTGATGGGACTTGCCCTGAAATCTTGGATTTTAGGAAACTTTGCCCAGTGTTCTGCCCTCAATTTTTGGGAATGTTTGGCACCAAGACACTTCTTCACTGCTTCTTTTTCAGTACATGGATGCATCTTCATTGTTTCATCCAAGAACAATAGACTGATAATACTCTAGTTACACCTTAGGAGCTAGAGGACTCTTGGCTATCAAAGCAAGGGAAGGAATCCACAAGGCAGCTGCGAGTGATTATAGCACAAGAAGAGGAAATCTTAGACAGGCCCAGAGGAGTAGGCAAGAATTACCTGCAGCCTCTGAGCCCTCTGTGAGGAAGTAATGAGGGAAAACAACTCTTTGAACCACATCTGGCCTATGACTCAGCTAGGAAGGAAAGGAACAATAGGAAAACATCCTCAGAAACCTTGAGAGAGTTCTGTGAGTATGAAACTGTTGTGCAAATTTAAAAAAATAAATATAATTGTCTTCACTTATTAAGAGGGCTTCAGGTGAGCTGGGGTACTCTAAATTTTAATTCTATATGAACTACCAAAAACAGTTTATTAAGTTATAAAATTACTGTACTTAGATGTGAGTTGAAAAGTAAGATAGTTTCAGTTCCAGATTAGAATTGCATTTTGGATAATAGCTTGGAATGAGAAGTAAATGATCATCATGGGGCACTCTGTCACACATTATGCTTGTGAAAAGGAAGGAGAAAGAGGACTTAATGTCTTACTGTTTGATAAAGTGCAGGCAAGCAGAATTGGAAGCTTAATTGGCACAGAAAAATATCTAAAGGCAAATATTCCTTTGGAGGGGGCAATACTGCTTATTTTTGGCTGCCTAATGGAGGAGCCTTAACTTGAGGACTAAGACTGATTTCTCCACAGGAATGGATTAAGGGAACCCCATATTATCATTGAGTAATTCTCTTTATACTCAGGCTGCTTTTTACCCAGATGTCACTATCCTGAATACGAAGGTTTCTGTAGCTCTCCTTATCATTTCCTGTCTATCCTAAAGAGAGTCAGTGGAGAGGTGTGTGTGTATCTCTATATCTCTACCTCTATCTATATGTGTATCTCCCAATTTTCCATCCCTTACAAAACCTAGCCAGCAGGATACCAAGTAAATAAACAGAGCTAGAATTTTGAGAGTTCATTTAGTTTGATTTTTTTTTTTTTTTAGCATTCCTAATTACCTAGAAAAGATTTTAGCATTATCTTAACAATTGACTTAGTACTGTGTCCCATAAGGCTGAAGGTTAAAGAGAAACAGCAGCATGGACTCCTGATACCACAGTCCGCACGCTCAAGTCCTTCCCACCATAAGAAAGATGATGTTTAAATTTTACCTTTTATAGCCATTCGTTTTCCCACTATGCTAAGCCAAAGGCTCTTGCTGACTAGCTGTGATTTTATTTATGCACATAACTAATTATGTCACTAGCAGATGGTTGCTTGAGATAATGGTTCATAGTAAACCTTCTAACAGTCACATTATTAGACTATAGAAGGGGTAGTCAGTACTACGATAGGATGATGGAAGTTAGTTTTAAGCAACCATTATTAGTAACTAGAACAATATCTCGAATAAGAGAATTTTTAAAATTTGAGGCTTACAGGATTTTAAATTATGGATGGTCTTGAGATATTCTATCAGCCTTCCACCAACTTTCCCCATAACAGAACCCATGGTATGAGGCCTTACTATGGTGTGTGCTAAATAAGAGTGGCTCTCATTAATGCCAGTGTTGGGAGTACTCAATTTTGATGTAAAAATACTAATCTCCCCTAGTGTTTTTATAGAACCTTCTTCTAAAGAGCCAAAGGCTATATCAATACCATTTCATTATGGTAGGCTTAGCTGATTTTAGTTCATCAAGTATGTATCATCTATTAGCCAAATACTGTGCTTGGTGAGGGAGATACAGCGATACATAAGATGTGAGGTTTGTAGTTCAGTGATTCTCAAACTTCAGTGTGCCTAAGACTCATGTGGGGCCTTGTTAAAAATGTACATTTCTGGGGGCGCCTGGGTGGCTCAGTGGGTTTAAAGCCTCTGCCTTCGGCTCACTCAAGTCATGATCTCAGGGTCCTGGGATCAAGCCACATCAGCCTATTTGCTCAGCGGGGAGCCTTCTTCCTCCTTTCTCTGCCTCCCTCTCTGCCTACTTGTGATCTCTCTCTGTCAAATAAATAAATAAAGTCTTCTAAAAAATGTGTATTTCTGGTTTTTTTCCTGATACTAATTCAAAAGGGCTAGGCTGGACTCGGAGGCTGTATTTTTATTATGTATTCCAGGTAATTGTGTGCAGTTTTCAGGCATCACTTGATGAATGTTTAAGGCAGGACACAGACTTTGGGATCAAATTGCCTACATACTTGTTCCCCAGTTACTATCTGTGTGATTAAATGAAAGCTCTTAGTTCCTGAAATCACCAAGTCTTAGTTTCCTTAATAAATTTGACTTTGTAGAATTACTGGGAAGATTGAATGGAAAGGTGTATGGAAAGTTCTTAGCAAAGTGCCTCATGTGGGGTACAAACTCACTAAGTGAATGTCTTTGTTAGTATTAACAAGCAAATCTGGATCAACTTAACTACTTTTGTGCAATCCCGTTGGGAAATGTTGAAAGTAAGATTCTGTGGATAATTGAGGAGTCTAGGAGGAGTTGACTTATGATGAAAGGCAGGAATGAGTCAGCATTTACAACTATAAATTTAAAAGATTTAAAGTGGTCCTGGGAAGAGACACAGCTGAAGAGCATAAAGACCCAAATGCAGAATGAAGTGATTAGAGTATTTGATTCAACTAGAGAAAGGAAAGGGAAATTGCAACAGTTTTCATAATACCTATCGGGGAGGATACTGGCCTTCCTGGCATGTTAGAAGAAACACTAATTTAAAAAATCACTAATATATCATTTTACCAAGAGAAAAAGAAGCTGTTTGCTTGTCCTTTGTTGATAAATAAAAAAAAGAACAAAACAAAACAAAGCAACCTCTTAGGGAACTTTGTTTCCAAGAGCAAAAAAACAAAAAAAATTATGGACTTGGTAAAGAATAGAGCTCATCAGATTAGAGATCCAGATTCTGGGATTACTATTATTTTTCAAATGCCATACATTTGGACTGAGAAAAATAAAACCCTGTATCTGCTTTTCATAACATTTTGTTGTCTTATTAATTCATAATATAATTAAATCAAGTTATTTTATTGCCCTGTTGTTTTATCGTGCATTTATTTTTAATGACACTTTATACACAAACTTTCTATTAAGTGCTGAATAAGGAGTTTCTGAACAAAAAGCTTTTACAAAAGCTTATGTAATTGGGGGTGTATGAGACAATAAAGGTAAATAAAAATCATTAAAAGTGAATTTACTGGAAAAATAACTCATATTTATGAATTACTTACTTAAAACTTGAACCTTATAGTGGAGGACAGGATGATTTTTTTATTGAAACAAGAAAACTCGTTTTGGCCCTAAGCAGCCTGGAAAGCTTTGTGTACCGGTAGATAGCATACCAATCTAAGGCTGCCAAAAGGCAATCAGAAAATCTTCCCATCCCACTTCCCAGATCACACAGTAATATAAAACCCTTGCATAAAAGAACAATGACCAATCAAACCCTTTTTTTTCTCCTTTCACTCCAAAATCCACTCTCCTTTCAAAGCCCTTTCAGCCTACCAGAACTAAACTGACAGTAGCTGACTTTTTTCTTAATGAGACCAAGCTCTGAATAAATAGTATTTTATTAATTCTCTATGTGGTTTTCATCCTTTTGACAATTTTTATTTATTTTTTATTTTTTAAAGATTTTATTTATTTATTTGACAGAGAGAGATCACAAGTAGACATAGAGGCAGGCAGAGGGAGAGGCGGAAGCAGGCTCCCTGCTGAGCAGAGAGCCTAATGAGGGGCTCCATGCGGGGCTCGATCCCAGGACCCTGATATCATGACCTGAGCTGAAGGCAGAGGCTTAAACCACTGAGCCACCAGGCGCCCCCCTTTTGACAATTTAAATAAGGGTTGATTTTCAGTCTTCCTCATTCATGGCCATACTGTGATAGTATATCACTTGAGATCACAGAACTGGTATCATATGATTGTCCCCATACACGTATAGACCCATCACAAAATATGCACACAGATTCTTTCAGAAAGCGGCTTCTTTCAAGAGAAGGAAGATATACAATCCTTCAGTGCTTTAGCAAAAGAACTCCAGAGAAAGCATCTTTGTGTTGGGAGGTTTCGTTCATTTTGGATATCTGTGTCATAACCTCCCTGAATCTTAGATTGTTTCCTAGTTCACTATTAGCCTACCTCTTGCCAGCTTCTTGCTCCCAGGACATGGACCCTGCACTCACACCTTTATTTTCTATCTGTTTTGAGGAAAGAGGAAAGACTAAGGGACAGGAATAGGTCTTAGCTGTGAGAATTGAAAAAAGGTATAGTTAAATAAAGGGTAATTAAAAATCAAGTAATGATTTGTAGCTAAGTGGGTTAGTACTTGTGTGAAACACTATAATGATTTGTAAATATTTTAAAATAAGTAAATTGGTCATTTAGAAGAATGTATGTTGTTTATGCTCAAATTAAGCTAATGCCCTCTCTCCCTGGTGATTATAACATGGAACAGGTTGGGGGTGGGATAGAGGGTACTTGCCAAACTAATCTTACTTATAATTGAGTCATTTCTCCATACTCAATGGCCATCATGACTAAAACTTGTAACACTGGAGGAATTGACATTTAGAGAATTCTGGTGAATGGACTGTTATGTATTTTAGTGGCCCATTTAGAAATGTGAATATGCTATCTGGAAAGAATGACATATTTCAGGTTAGTACTCATTACTCCTTAATATTGATTTGTTTATAGAGTTAAGAGTTTCAAAAGACATGATTCTGAGGGACTGGGAGTAATTGCTCAAAGAGGGAAAAGATTATAAAAGTGCTGTAGGTGAGGGTAGAATGCAAAATTTACTCAGGTTGAAGTTTTGAATACAGCTGACAAAAACATTTCTCAATGTTGTTATTATATGTAGCTTTTTTTCCTTCTTTGAAAAATATTTGGAATCTCTTTCAACTTCCCTTCCCTGCTGTCTTTCCTTCCTCATTCCCTCTCTCCTTTCCTTCCTTCCCTCACTTTTTCCTTTTACATTTAGAGTAGAACCTTAATGATTGTCTCGTTAAGTGGCAAAATTGAGTGTCCATTGGCATAGTTTATCATTCGTTGATCTGAAAGATCAAAATAGTTTTTAAGAACTTTGGCAGACCTCACCAGAGAAAATGTAAGATGGAATAGTTGCCCAGCTCACCTCTGGAGAAGAGGTTTAGCATAAACATGACCTGAGAGGATGAGCAAGCCCCACCCAGATCACAGCAGGCCTGGCTGCAGACTTACTAAATGGCAAGCCAACTTGTCTGGGACCTAGGGAACAACCCATTAAATGAGGTCAGCATTCGTGAGAGAAGAATCCTTGCAAAGGAAAATATATCAAGTTTTGAGCATAGTGTAGTAGGTGCTGAGAATTAAAATACTGTGAGGGGAGCTCTAGAAATGGATTTTTTAACAAGAGATAACACTTAACAAGTGCTTGCACTATTGCAGGTACTGGTCTAAGAATTTACAAGTCTTAACTCATTTATTTCTTACAAGCACCCCATGAGGTAAGTATTAAATTTCATCCCCATGTTATAGATGAGAGATTTCATCAACATTAACAATAGTACAGTGACCCCTCTTGTGCCTGTCTCACAGTTGTCTGTGGGGAAGTTTTTCGGAGGTGCATACTTAGGAGTGGAATTGCTGGGTCACAGGGAATGCACATCTTCACCTCACTAGATGAGATCAAATTGTTTTCCTGAGTGACTGTACCATTTTACCCTCTGAGCCATACCTGAGATCTCCCATTACTTCATATTGTCAGGTTTTTAAACTTTCGCCAATTGCGGGGTATGAAATTGTATCTTATTTAACTCTGATTACTAATGCTTTATTGTAATTTCATATGTTTATTGGCACTTCTGTTTTTCTTTTCTAGGAATTTACTTTTTTTAAATTCTTTGCTCATTTTTATTGAGTTGTACTTTTTATCGATTATACATTATTATGTACTTTGGCTACTAATTTTCTGCTGGTTATTTGCAGGGCAGATAACCTTTTCACGGCTTCCTCCTTTTCTTCTTCTCTCCCTCCCCCTTACTCTCTTTCTTTCATAGTGTCTTTTGCTGTACATTCATTTAAGATTTTAATATAGTCTATTTATCAATTTTTCCCCAGAAGTTTATTCTCCTAATTGTGAATACCTAAATATGTTTTCTTATACACAAGAATCTTATTTTCATCATGTCCATTCCACATATGTGCCTGGCTCTGTTTCTGGGATGTCTTTCTGACCTGTTTTTCTTAAATTCCTCTGCCAATACCACACTGTCTCAATTGCTTTTACTTTATAGTTAGCCAAGATATCAGTAGGGTGATTTTCCATACCTTATTATTTTTCTTCAGTTTTGTATTTATTTATCTTGACTCTTACTGTTTTTCTCCAATATTATATTTAGTATGCTTGGGTCTTTGCTCACTCTTATACATTTGATAATAAGTTTTCTTAACTTCAGTGAAGTGACCTTCCGTGAGTTTGAATGTAACCAAATGATTTAATAGATTAATTTGGGGTGAAGATTTTCATTTACTTACGTCTTCTTCAGTGTTTTCCAGTAATATTTTATCATTTCTTTGTGACATCTTTTGTTAGATTTATCTCTGGTATCTTATTGCTGTTATAAATGGAAACTTTGAAAAACTTTCACTTTTCGGCTCTTTGTTTTTGGTATATGGGAATGCAATTTATTGTCTGCATTGGTTGTTACATCATTAGCCATTCATCTAGCAACATTGCTGAATCCTCTGATTACCTGTTATTTGGCTGTCAGTTCTTTTGGGAAAATGGCAGTTTTATTTTATTCTTTCATATCTCTCTGTCTGTCTGTATCTATTTCTCTCTCCCCCTCTCTCATCTTTTTACTCTTGTCTTACAGAGCTAGCTAGGACCTCTGATACAATTTTATATCGTATTGTTGACAGTGGGCATCCTTAGCCTTATCCCAGGGAACATACTTCTAATGTTGACTATTTAGAGATAGCTTTGCTTTAGGCAAACAGGAAATTTACTCCTATTTTCAGATAGTCCAGATTAGAATGTAATAATAAATGACCTTACCTTAAGTGGGTTTCACAGAAAGGTTTTTTTGTGGCTCATATTTTCATACTTCTTTTCCCTTATGGGTCAGTCATGGCTCTCTTCACCTCACCTCTGCTTCTGTACACTACCATTTACATGGCTGAAGGAAAGAGTTCATGGTGCACAGTGTCATGGTTCCTAAAGTTTCTTCCTGCAGGAAGGGCCACCTCTCTTCTGCTTCCATTTCTTTGACCACAAGAAGTCTAATGGCCATACGGACTGGGAATAAACAATCCTCCTTTAGGGATAGAGTATCATAAAGAGAGACTGCAAATATTTTGAACACTAATATAAGTGCCCACAAAGGATATTTTCAACTTCTTTGATAGCTACGTCTATTTGTGTTTTATAAAGCATTTTGTTCACAATTTTGAATTTATTGCCATGGGGTCATTTTATTCATTCTCTTCTCTTTTCCTAAACCCAAGAATTACCTGAATAAAGAAGTAAACTTCCCTAGTCTTAAAAAGTCTTGTTTAAATAATTAATCTCTTTCTTCACTTAAATAGCTTTTGTGGTGAGAAAAACTTCTCTTATGAAGATAACTTGTTGGCCTTCTCCTCTGTCTTCTGTCTGGTTATAACTATTGTGATGGATATAGGAAAGTGAAAAAATGCACCCTTTTGGGGTGCCTGGGTGGCTCAGTTGTTAAGCGTCTGCCTTTGGCTGAGGTCACGATCCCAGGGTCCTGGGATTGAGCCCCAGATCAGGCTCCCTGCTCCTCAGAAGCCTGCTTCTTCCACTCCCACTCCCACTCCCCTTGCTTGTGATCCCTCTCTCACTGTCTCTCTTTCTCAAATAAATAAATAAAATCTTTAAAAAATACATACTTTTTTTCTTGATATAAAAGCTGTGCCCCTGAGAATTTTGATGTGATGATACAGGGTATTGGATTACTATCTTCTAAGGTTGACATTATTATTGGAGAGGGTACTAGGGAATCTGGAATGGTTTAAGACTATGACTGATTTTTTTTTAGGAAATAATATATTTTTAAAAAATATAGGAAAACCAAAAAGGAAGCATTGGAAGACCCATTTGTCAAAGAATATAGATTATAACTATGGAATGTGAACTAATATAATGATGGGAAAGGGTGTGTGTGTGTGTGGATAAAAAAGAGTTACAGAGGAGCTTAATTATGGTCACTCATCTATGAAAATCTGGATGCTAGTTTTTTGTTATGTCAGGCTTAAGAGGAGTCCAGTCTCCTTCCATGGTGTTCTTGAGCATGATGTTCTTAATATGAGGAGAATAAAATTTTCTAAGATTTTATGAGGAAGATTAATGTCAGTTATCTTTTCACAGCCCAAGACTCTAAGGTACTGTGGTTGTGTAGAGGACTCTGGTATGGCTGGGTTATTGCCAAACAAAAGGCTTGCATTTCAAAGACTGAGATTAGTGTTTTTCATACTCTTCTTTCTCATCTGTTTTATTTCTTCCATCTTTTGAGTAAATAATTGAGAGCCAACTACTTTAGTTATAGGTATTATATTAGACTTATAAAACTGTACAACTCATTTGAGCATTTGCCTCAAAAGATTTACTTTTTTTTTTTATTATGTTCAGCTAAACAACATATAGTACATCATTAATTTTTGATGTAGTGTTCAAGGATTCATTAGTTGGGTACAGCACCCAGTGCTCATCACAACACATGCCCTTCTCAATACCCATCACCTAGGTACCCCATTCCCCGACCCCCTTCTCCTTTATAATATAACCCTTAGTTTGTTTCCTGGAGTCCAGAGTCTCTCATGATTTACTTACTTTTAAAATAACATTCCAGATCTTTGAAAGACAAAAACTTCAGTTTTCAAACATTGTTAAGTGAAAATTACAAAAGTACTTAAGGCATAGTGAAAAGATTCCTGGAGTGTGAGCTAGAATAGTTGAGCACAGACTCTTAATAAGCATCTTTCTAGTCATGGGACTTGAGCACATAGTGTAGTATCTCTGGTTCTCACTATTACCAGTAGTTAAAATAAGTGGGTAAGACCAGATGAAACTCAGAGTAGTTTTTCACTAGGGTTTAAAAAAATAACCCATTTTTTTTGTATGTGTTTTCTTCAAGGTCAGCCTCTTGAGTATAAGAATGAGGAAGTAGGTGGCAAAGAGAGAAGAGTCTGTTCTTTTTTTTTTTCCCCTGAAGATTCCATCCATTTATTTGACACAGAGAGAGAGAAAGAGAGAGAGAGAGAGATCACAAGTAGGCAGAGAGGCAGGCAGAGAGAGAGGGAGAAGCAGGCTCCCCTACCGAGCAGAGAACCTGACGCCGGGCTCCATCCCAGGACTCTGAGATCATGACCTGAGCTGAAGACAGAGGCTTTAACCCACTGAGCCACCCAGGCACCCCAAGAAGAGTCTATCCTTAAAATCAAAGTGACAATATTTTTGGGACAGTTAGCACAAGTCTATAGTTCCTTAGCTAAACATAGAGGTTCTTCCATTGACTGACTTCCATCTGTCTCTCCAATGTTACCTTTTTTTTCATGCTGAGCTAGTGTACCTATAACTTTCCCATATAAGCCTGTTTCAATCCCTCAAGACTATATACACTATTTTCTCTCTCTGCCGTGAATGCTCATCTTTGCCTTATTTGTCTTGTGAGTCCTTTGTCTTTACACCTTAAACTTCTTCAGTCTTCTTCATGAGCAATGCTTATTAATTTCTTTTATATCATAAGTGTTGCCTAGTATATTCTTCTAACATGGCCTTTATCGTGGACTTATTTGTTTGTTGACAGGAGAATACAGATAAAATCTTAGTACACCTGGCACCTAAATTGTATTCAATATATGCTGGTCATTATTATTAGGGTTATTGTTTAAGGGCTTCTTCAGGATAACAATTATGTCTGGTTTATTTTACATTGCTAAGGCACATGAAGAGTCAGGTACATGGTAAGTGCTCAAAAAGCATTTGTTAATTAAGAAAGCTTTAAGAATCAAAATCTCTTCTTCATTACCCTGTTCATTCTTTTTTTTTTTTTTTTAAAGATTTTATTTATTTGACAGAGAGAAACAGCGAGAGAGGGAACACAAGCAGAGGGAATGATAGTGGGAGAAGCAGGCTTCCTGCTGAGCAGGGAGCCCGATGTGGGGCTCGATCCCAGGACTCTGGATCATGACCTGAGCTGAAGGCAGACGCTTAATGACTGAGCCACCCAGGCGACCCTCATTCTTTTTCAATTTGTGTTTTTATACTTTAAGTTTCGATGTGAAAAGGAAATCATTAAGATTCATCTCTCACTTCATTTCTAAATCCAAATACAAATTATTTCCAATTCCAATACAAATTATTTCTGTAATCACAGAAAATACATCTGTTACTTCATTAAAATAATAGCATTCCTATAGTAAGATGATTTTGGATGGTACTTTAAAAGAGGACAAAGTCTTTGCAAAGTTTTTTTTTTCCAGCATACTCATTTTCTATTGCTGTGTAGCAATTTACCACAAACTTAGTGCTTTAAAACATTTAATATTTCACAGTTATTGAAGGCAAAAATGTGAGCTCAGCTGGATCTCTGCTCTCTCAAGACTGAAGTTAAGTGGGCAACTAGCCAAGGCTTTCATCTGGTGGCCTTTCAGGGGAGGCGGTCTGCTCTTAGGATCAGTCGTTAACAGAATGTCTTAACGTTCTGTTCCTTTTGGTTGTAGGACTGAGGTCCCTGTTATCTGTTTGCTGGCTACTGGCTGGAGGTAGTTCTCAGCTTCCAGAGATTATCTGCATTTCTTGGCTCATGTACATTTCATCTTTAAAGTCAACAGTGACATGTGGAACCCTTCTCTTGACTTGCCCTTCTGCCACTGTCTAGAAAAGTTCTTTTCTTTTGTGATTAGATTAGGTTACGTTCAAGCTTGTGTGATCTCCTATCTTAAGGTCAACTGCACTGTATACGATTGTGTAATCATGGGAATGAGATATTATCATTATTCACACATTCTGGGGATTAGGACAGGATGTCTCTGGAAGACCATATAGTTGTATCTATCCTGGTTCACCCTCTGGCCCCATGAAGATTTATAACTGTCCCATGTGTAAAATACATTAATCAAATTTAAGCTCCTCATAAGTCTTATTCCAATACAACATCATCTCAAAATTTAGTCATATCATTTAAAGCATCTAAATCAGTACAGATGAGGCTCCTCATCAGATAAGAATAATTCTTATCATCTGTGGATCTGCAATACTAAATAAACATTTAATCTAAATAAAATGGTGAGGCATCAAAAAGGTAAGAGTTACAGACATTATGGGGAGAAATGGAGAGAAAAAGAAAACAAGAGGGAGTCACTGGTTCAAAGAAATTTTGAAATTCATTTAGGCAGACTCCTGTAGGTTTCAAAGTGTGGGAATAATTCTCTGTGGCTTTCGGCTCTTCCCCTGAGCTCTCAGTTCCATCCCTTGGGCTCTTAACCCACTTTCTGCCAGTAGAACTTCAGGGGACTAAAAATCTTCTTTCATTTTGTAATCGCTGTTCTCTTTCAGTCTATGCTGGCAGTATTTCTCTTGTGGGTCTCCCGTGATACCGTAATTCATCCCATCAGACAGATCTCAAGTCTACAAATTATTTTGAGATAATTCCTTCTCTGTGTTTAGCTTCTTTTGGAGTGGCTGAAGAATATAGCACCGTGTAAGCGCCCTAGAAGCTCTCTGATTTGATTGAGAAGATGTATGAAGTAATATCACTTAATATCTTGACCTTTTGATCTTTCCAAGATTTGAGCAAAGGCCACATATTCAGCCATACACTTAGCTCTTTCTCTGTGCTACACTTTCAGAAACAAGGTCTTTCTTTTAGTAGCTTTCATCATTGGGACAGGCTGAGACTTCCCCCAGTCACCAAATCCTGCTTCCTTTCAGTTTATTCTTCTATCAATTTGTCCCTCTCTTTTCACATTTTACTGTAAGCAGCAAATTAAAAATAGACCCATAAGCTGTTGGCCTGTGGATTAGTCAGGGTCTAGAACTGTGGTTCTGAACATCGGCTCACATTACAAACACCTGGGAAAATAGAAAAATCCTGATATGCAGGTCACACCCCTGAACAGTGAAGTTGGAATCTTTGAGACCTAGGCTTCAGTGTTTTTAAAATCTCCCCCAGCATATACCACTGTGCAACTAGAGTTGAGAAACCACTGGTCAGAAGATTATTGTCCCTCATCATTGGCAAGGGCTGGTGGATTCACTCCAGTGGTCTTTAGAATCACTTACAAACAAAGTCAAATTACTCCGTTACAATAGACTGCAGCTGAGAAAACAAAACGTGCACCACATTATTTAAATAAAAATCCAGCACACATAGGATATGTTTGGCTTCGTAGATCCTCAGAAATGTTATTGTTTCTGTCCTTGCATAATTTTGCTATTGAGTTCCTGTGTATAAGCACATTTTGGGAATAGTGGTTGAAATAAGAAAAATAAGCCATAAAGTTTTCCTTGCACGAACCTGGAGTGATTGGAAGGCTGATTTCTTCACATTGACTTGTCTGATCTTTTCAGGGTTCACAGAATTTCAAGGAGTGGAGCTTTGAGTGTTAGTTCTAACTTATCCTGGTCAGTTCCCTATGAGGTGAGTTTCTTCTCAGTGTTATCCTTCTGATAACTAGGATTACTCCTGTTTCCCACATATGCAGAAAAGTATCAATTTTTAGTCTATCAGTGACTCTTAGAATTGCTTTCTTTTGCTTAAACTAACCACATCAGTTAATGTTCTTACCTGCAAGCAACTGAAAGGGAGTCCGAGTGAATTAAATATAAAAGTGTTTGATAGGATAATGGGAGCTCACAGGACCATGGGAGATCTGAAGAACCAGATTCAAGGCTAAATGTCCAGGAACAATGCCCCAAGCCATGTGGGAGATTTTCTACCTTGGCAAGGTAGGACTTACATGGTGGGAAATTCCTTAGATGTAGGAAGGGTATTCAGAGCATGCAGGGGCAATAGAGAAACATGTCAACTGTTTACTGCTCTTCCTAGAGTCCTGTTTTTATAATTCAGGTTAGTATAAGCAGCATCAATTTTATTTCACTCCAGTGAACATTTATTCAGGGTCTACTGTATCCTCATGATGTAAGCAAGATGAAGATATATTGGTGTAGAAGAGTTTATAGTTTGTGAGGAAAAGTTTCACATGGATTATTTCAATATAGTGTTATAAAATGTAATGCATTGACAGATATATAGGAAACCTTAGTGCCACCAACTGAGAACAAAGTGGGAGAAATTAATATACCATTTCAAAGCTCATTTGCCTTTAAGTAAGGAATAATGAATTAGCTAATGTATGTATTTATGTTTTTTGTATCTCACTAAATGTTATATAAGTTCTTCAAAGGCAAGTATCTATCTTTTAAATTTTGTTACTATTCCAAATCTAGTATATAACTAGACACATAAGTGTCCAAGTATTTTTTGTTGAGTTGAATTATTTTGAAAAATGTATAGTCACAGTGCTCCCAAACATAGCTAACCATACTATGTGTATAATATTATAGAAGAAAATATTATTTTAAATCAACTTGCTGTTTGGCCATCACACTGATGATTAACAGTTATTGGACTGGGAATTGAAAGATTTAAGATTGTTATAGTTTTCAAAAGATTAAGCCTTTCTAATTTAAACTATAGCTAAAATTTATGTGAAAATAAAGTTTAAAAGTTGACATTAACATTGTCATGCTATCAGTTGTTCTTCTGTTTCATATTATTGTTGTTTTTTCATATTTAAAGGACCCTTTTCCAATACTAGGTTTGTGTGACCACTTCATGACTAGGATGGTGGAAATGTCTCAGAGTTTTATTGTTCATACTTGAGATACCAGCAGGTTAAGAAGATGATTATAATATAGATAGGCAAAAATCACGGCTCTCAGGAGAAAAAAGTATGCAAAACTTTTTTTTTTTTTTAGTTTTTTTAGTTTGCAAGAAATAGGAAACCATTGGAAATAGCTTAAGTGAAAAGGAGAATTTATTAAAAGGATACATAGTATCCTGTATTATCAAAAGTAGAAAGCTGGGACTCAAGAATGAAACTAGAATTTGGGATTGGAAATCAAGAATTCAGAGAATTTCTCTGTCTTTCATCTATGCTTCTCTAGATGTCTATACAAGTCTCTGGCAGTGTTACTCTTCAGTGATTTCAGTGTTTAACTTCTGCTGGCTCATGATAAAAGTAATTCTTGCCCTTCAGAATGCCTTCATTTCTTCTTTGCTTCCCCATTCTGTTTTATTGAGATATAATTGACATGTAACATTGTATAAGTTTAAAATGTACATGATGATTTGATAACATAAGTCTATAGTGAAATGATTACCACAATTAGATTAGTTAACATCTCTATCATGTCATATAATTATCTTTTTTTGGATGGGGAATGAAGACATGTATGATGTCGTTTAGCAACTTCCAGGTATCTAATACAGTATTAACTGTAGTCACTATATTGTACATTCAGTTCCCAGAACTATTCATTTTTTAACTGTAAGTTTGTAACCTTTGACCAACATCTCATTTCTCCCACTCCCTAGCCTCTGGCAACCGCCATTCTACTCTATGTTTCTGTGAGTTTGACTCTTTTAGATTCCTGTTGGCCAGAGATTTGACAGTTAAGGTATGACTTTTTCCAGTTATATCTGGAAGCCTATCTTCTTTTCAGCCTTGTCTGTATTCAGGGTCTCAAACATGCAAGCACCTCTCTACTTTTTCTCCCACCTTTGGTAGCCTTTTATGTTTTTCACTGTAGCTTTGGATGGCATTTATATAGTATAAATTCAACATTTGCTTACAGTCATGCTGCAATTTGATGATTTAGCCCCTTTTCCAATAGTGGAATGTTTAGATCTTTATTTCCCAAGCTTTTTTTTTTTTCAGAGTTAACTTTTCTGAAAAGAGCATGTATTTTACTTTTTTTTTTTCTTGGAAGACTTATACAATGTTATTTTAAAAATTCATCTTAAAATTAATTACAAAAGTAATATATGCTTTTAAAAAGTAAAATGTCTAAACACATATAAGGAACATATTCATTATCATCTTCTACCAAACCACTCCTATACATTATTACCCTTTGAGGTAATTGGTATTAATAGAGTATATTCATTAACATCTATCTTCATGTTCGTAAAAGCATGCACATACACAAAACAGTTTGTTCTTTTTTATGTTTTTCTAACTTAATATATCAGATAATATAGCAATATTTTTTTAATTTGTAAAATATTGCATTGTAAGTTGTGCTAAAATATATTCAGCCATTCCTCTATTATGAATATCCAGGTGGTTTCTAATGTTTTTACAATTAAAAATAATGTTGTAACTTTCATATATACATATTCATTTGTCATGGTGTTTTTAACAGAAGTGGGATTCCTAGATATCTAGATTCTGTTGTTAAACAATTATGCAACATCCTCCTCCCCATCACCATAAAGGAAGTATATACATCCTCGTGATTGCTATATGACTTAGTACCTCCTTGTGGTATTATTGAAATTATGGACATAAAATTGTTCATAATATTGATAAACATATGTTCATAATAGTGATGTTATTTTTTAAATTTATGATGTTAATAATTTGCTTGTCATCTTCTGGTTCTGTTGACTCTTTTATTTCTTGACAGTGTTTATTATTATTTCTTCTCTTACTAAAAAGAAAATTCTGATTCTTAATAACATAGTACTCAGATATATATATGATCAAACATAATTCTGGATGTTTTAGCCAGGTTTTTTTTTTTTTTTTTGGTCAGTGTTTTTGGATGAGATTAACATTTGAATCTTTGGGCTTTGGATTGACTGGTGAGTGGATAAAGAAGATCTGAGATATATATAATAATATTATATTATTATATATCAATATAATATATTAAAAATATTAAATATTAAACCAATATATATTATTATACTATATGTTATTACATAATAATATAATCTTATATTATTATATATATAGTAATATATAATATTACTCAGTGGTCAAAAAGAATGAAATCTTGTCATTTGCAACAGTGTGGATGGAACTAGAGTATGTTATGCTAAACGAAATAAGTTAGAGACAAATATATGATCTCATTCATATGTGGAATTTAAGAAACAAAACAGATGAACATAGGGGAAGGGAAGGAGAAATAAAATAAGATTAAAACAGAGAATGAGACAAACCATAGGAGGCTCTTCACTCTGGGAAATAAGCTGAGGGTTGCTGTAGGGGAGGTCGATCGGGGAATGGGCTAAATGGGTGGTGAACATTAAGGAAGGCACTTGTTGGGATGAGCACAGGTTATTGTATGTGGGTGATGAATTCAGGATTCTGCCCCTGAAACCAGTGCTACACTGTTTGTTAACTAACTTGAAATTAAATTAAAAAAATAAAAAATAAATTGTGGGCTTTGGGTAAAGCAGATTGCTCTCCACAATGTGGTGGTTTTCGTCCAATTAGTTGAAGCCCTTGATAGAACAAAGACTGATCTTTCTTGAGCAAGAGAGTTCTGCCAGTAGACAGCCTTCAGACTTGAACTGTGACATTGACTCATCTTTGAGTCTTCAGCCTCATGGCCTTCAGATTTGAACTGTTAACATCAGCTCTTTCATCGTCTCCAGGCTGCTGGGCTGCCCTGCAGATTTTGGACACACCAGCCTTCATAATCATGTGAGCTAATTCTTTAAAACAAATCTCTTTCTATAAATACACATGTCCTGTTGTTTCTGTTTCTCTGGAGAACACCAATGAATTCATGATTTTCAATTGAATAGCAGCCATTGTGTGAAGAACAGTAGAGGCTGAGAGAAATAATATTGATGTTTTAGAATGTGCTTGCATATTTTCTCTGCCAGTTTATTATTGTGGGAGTTTAGTCAATATAATTAGTAGTTGCCCTGGGTTTAAGTTTTGTTGCTGTTATCATTATCCTTATTATACCTTAGGCCTCAAATTCTTCAGTGGTATCCTGTCATTATCTTGTGGTTATTATGGAAGCTGAGGTAGTACATAGTTTATCTCAGTGTTCTTCCTTAACCCTGGGATTTGAACAGTCCTTGTATTTGGTCTTCTCGTCCAGCCTCAATCTTAGGCAGAATGTATCTGGGTCTTAAGAATAGGGACTTCTGGCATTCCTTATCCTCCTTACAGTGGCAGCCAAACTATGTATTATATTTTTGTGAGGGAGGGGTCTAGGGCAGGAAAGAGTTTTCCTCCTCTTTCCCAGTGGAAGCAAACCTTTGTATCAGCACAGGATACTGGATTCGGATTTTCTATCCCTTCCATGGAATTAGCTTTTGCTTCTATCTTTCTAGAAGCATTCAATTTTTGCTTGATTCTCTGGGGTGGGAGATAAGAATTCCTCAACTGCTTAGAAACACTGTTCTGTGCCTGGGCTGTGGTGGCAAGAATTTTTGCTACTTCTTACCCAGTATCTTAAGGTTTTGGATCATGCCGGAAGATGGAAGCAGCAGTGATTTTTTGCTTGTGCCTCAGTGGTGACTGATCACCACCCACAGAAGGTCTCCTTTTGTGACCTTCTGTCACACCATCACACCATCTAGGGTGTGATGCTCCCTGGTCTTCTGCCCTGCCTAGAATCTTTCTTATGAGTACCTAGTAGAGGCCCATGAAAAAGAGTTTGTGAGGATGAACAACCTTCTGTCTAAGGCTCTAAATTATTCTAAACTGTTACATGCCCACATTTGGCCTGTAAGAATTTGTTAAAGTGTTAGCTAATTTATTCTTGCCTTTTTTTTGGCAGCTGCCTCTTCCTTCTGTGCTCTGCCAAAGATGGAAGAGTTCATCTATTTTGAAGAGACTTGTCACATTTTGAAATTCAGTTCAGTTGGTTACCTTGTTACTTGAGGTCTCTGATGGGTTTAAGAAAAATTTTTTGTAGATTATTTACTTTTTTTTTCTATTGTTAGCATGGGAGTAATGCTCTCTCACAGCTTTGTATACTTTAAGCAGAATATTTATTTATTTATTTAGATTTTATTTATTTATTTGACGGAGAGAGAGAGCACAAGCAGGGGGAGGGACAGAAGGAGAGGGAGAACCAGGCTCTCCGTTGATCAGGACTTGGAGCTCTATCCCAGGACCCTGGGATCATGACCTGAGCCGAAGGCAGATGCTTAACTGACTGAGCCACCCAGGTGCCCCAGAATATTAATTATTCAAATAATATATTGTTTTTTAAAGAAATCAAAAGGAGAAAAGTTGCCTTTTATGTTTACCCACACATTTACCATTTTTACTCACTGCTTGTCATTTTTTTCTCTGTGAATTTCCACTAGGCAGCATTTCTGTTTATCCTGAGAAACCTCTTTTAGCATTTCTTAGTTCTGCTGACAACAAACTTTGTCAAATTTTATGTATATAAAAAGGACTTTATTTTGTGTTTGTTTTTTGAAAGATATTTCGCCAGATACAGAGTGCTATATTGGCAGGTCTTGTTTTTTCTTCTTCTCCATTTCAGACCTTTAAAGATGTTATTCCATTATCTTCTGGCTTCAGTTATTATTATTATTTTTACTAGTAGTTACTTGCTATTCTTATCAATGTTTCTGTTTATTTAATGTATTTTTTTTCCTTTGGCTTTCAAGATTAGTCTTTCCTACCTTTATTTTTCAGTAGTTTGATGATCATGTAAGTACTTGTTCTTTCTGTTATCACATAAAAGGTAGATTTAAAAAAACTATTTTGTTTGGGATTTAGTGAGCTTATGGAGTCTGTCAGTTCTCTTCTTTTAAACTTGGAAAAACTTGGTTATTATTTCTTCAAATATTATTCTGCCTTTTTCTCCCTTTGGGACTCCAATGGGATTTGTGTTATACAGCTTAATATTCTTATAGTTCATTGATTCGGTGTTTATTTTTACTGTTTTTCTCTGTGTTAGTGATTGGTCCTTACATTCACAGTTCCTTGCTTTTGCAGAGTTCAATCTACTATTAAATCAATAAATTTTTGATTTGTATATATTGTATTTTTCAGTTCCAGAATTCCAACCTTTTTGATTAAGAGTTGAAAATTCTCTCTTGAAATTCCTCATCACTTTGGTCATTACATCCATCTTGTCCCATAATATCCTTAACATATTTATGATGTATAGTTCTTATTTACTAATTCTTTTTAAAAAATTTTTACTTATTTTGAGAGAGAGAGAGAGTGCATGAGCAGGGAGATGGGCGGGGGGGGGGGGGGGGAGACCGAGAGAATCTGGAACAGATTCTGTGCGGAGCATGAAGCCCCATGTGGGGCTGGATCCCATGTCCCTGAGATCACGATGTGAGCCAAAACCAAGAGTTGAACGCCCAACCAACTGAGCTACCCAGGCTCCTGTCTTGTTTACTAATCCTGACATTTGGGTTGTTTGTGGCTCTACTTCTGTTGATACTTTGTATTAATTATGGGTCAATGTTGCCTGCTTCTTTGCATACCTAATACTAAACATTATTGGTAATAGTTTGTGGGTGATTGATTTATCTATTCTTTTACTTTGAACAGTGTTGAATGTTAAAACTCACTTAAATCACTGGCAAATCACTTGTATCTTATGAGAATTTGTTTAGGCTTTGTTATGGTGGTTTGTTTTTATTTTATTTTAATTTTACTTTTACTTTTATTTTATTTTATTTCATTTTATTTTTAATCCAAGAATATAGCTCATAGTTTTGGGATATAGTCATTATTTGTAAAGCTGACATAACCTCTTGAATTCTGATGGAAAACTAATCTCTTTTGAGCTGGTTGGACTTGAGTTCCAAATTTGTCTTCCCAGAAGTAGACAACTACGGAAATCATTCTAAATAATTTTAGTCTTCCATTTGAGTCCTTAAAATCTCAACTTACACTCTAAAATTTAGACTCATCCAAATATTTAACAGGTATTTGTAAGCAGAGTGTAGGGCTCACCACTCTGTGGTTCCCTCATGTCTAGGATTTTTCTTTCAATTTCTGTCTGGTCAATCAACCCTGAACTTTGACCTATCACTCCTCAGCAAAGTAAGACTATTACTTTCTGCCTGAGTGTGAACATGCATGCACAGAACAAACGAGAATGTCCTTGAGAAAAAAATCCAGTCAAATGTGGATTTCTCTTATTTTGCTTCTCTTCTGTAATGGGCCATTCATTGTCTTTCTAGTTTCTCCTTGCTTTTGTAGGACTGACATTTTCAAAGTAGTTTTGAACAAATAGAGCAGTTTTGATATAATTGCAAAGCATAACCATTTCTTCCCTAAAATATGTAAAATAAGAACACAGTACTGAACGAAGAATTTTTCTCCTATATGTGCCATCAAACTATTTCTTATGCCTTTTTCCCCAAAGCTTCTTAGGATAGGGGTTTTTGTTAAGCCTGAACTTTCAAAGCTTACAATTATCTTCCTTTACTTGATTTTTGATACCATGAATAGTAGTATACGTTATAATATTCATAACTAATCACTTTTTTGTGCTTAGTCTGTTCCAGGCACTATGGTGACTATTTTAAGACTGTTATTTCCTTCAACTTCATAGTAACCTAATGAGTTAGGTACTATTCTTCCCATCTTACATAGGAGGAACTGAGGCCTAATGATTTCCAGTACTTTGTTTAGGATCATAAAAAATATGATAAGACCAGGAGGCAAGTCTAAGTCCATAATACTCCAAAGCCCATGCTTGTAACTAATCAGTATGTTTGATAAAATGAATAATTTGTTTATGATTTTATTATAATTTCTTGTAGTAGGAAGACATTTTTTTCCTACCTTAAAAGATTATATTTGCCTTGGATTTTACAGAAGCGCAGGCAAATATAAACCATAATGAAAACTATTATTTTATTTGGTTAGTCAGATTTACCTTATTTGTGGTTTAATTGCATAATTTTTATTTAAAAGCTTTATTTTTTTGTCTGTTTTGGTTTCAGTGTCAAAATCTGAGAGGATTAAACTAATGATGTTAAATGCAGAGTGGTTCAGGAGGAGAAGCATTTGCCTAGCATATGTCCAGATGATGATGGTTCAGCTGTAAGCTATTCAAATTACAAGGTGTCTTCATCTTTTAATAGCTACCATCACCTCACTAAATGATAGTAAGGAGCCATATTTTACTTGCTTTACTAAATGATGTGTTGCAACAAAATTATTTATGACAGGCAGCAAAATCCTTCATTTTTAGTGGAGAAAAGCACTTTGAGGTTTCAGCATAGCTTCTAGAAGCAACCTTTAATGAGAAGTCCAAAGGACCCTTGTAGAAGATACTCATGAAAGAATCATGCTTGTCATTGGTTTCTCAAGGTTCTTCCATCGTGAACCTAAATTACTACTCCCAACTATCTACACACATTTGCCTTACTTTTTCCTCCACTGTTCACCAAAACAAAGGATAAAGTAGTTTTCCTCACTGATTAAAAAAAAAAAAAAAATACTGTTGCTATTTGCCAAGGACCCATTCTCAGTTCATTGCTTTATTTTCTTGCAGCCCCAGTTCTCATAATGTTTGCTCACTAGACTGACTATTGCTTGTTTCACCAGTAGATAATATTTAGTTAATAGTAAAATGCTTTAAAATTTTTTTTTTTAAAAGATTTTATTTATTTATTTGACAGAGAGAGAGAAATCACAAGTAGGCAGAGAGGCAGGCAGAGAGAGAGGGGGAAGCAGGCTCTCTGCTGAGCAGAGAGCCTTATGCTGGGCTCGTTCTCAGGACCCTGGGACCATGACCTGAGCTGAAGGCAGAGGCTTTAACCCACTGAGTCACCCAGACACCCCAAAATGCTTTAAAGTTGATCAAAATATAAGCATGCCTTAACAATAAAGTTAAAAATTTTAGATAGTTAACAAAATATTTAAATCTTTGTTTTCATAATTCAGTCATGAATCATTTATGACATAAGGCATATAGATATTAAAGAAAAGGGAAAATAACATGAATTTAAATAGCATTAGAAGGTTAGCTTTTAAAATTTAATAGTGATGTCAACTCTCAGAAGGGTATGTTATCTTGGTAGGAGAGTCTGCATTGTGTGAATGGAGGTTTTTGTTTTTGGATTCCCCTGGAGAAGATTTATTGGGGATCCAGACTCAAATAAAGGCAGCTGGAGGGAAAGTAGCAAGCACAAAGCAGTTTATTAAAGGGAAAGTGCAGACACAAGGTGGGAGAGTGGGCAGGTCTTGCAAGGTGGAACTGGCCCTAGGTTGTTTAGGGATTGGATATTTGTTGCAGTCTCTCTGGGCTGGGAGGAGCTGTGATACGCACTTGGGTGGTCTCTAAGGGAGGCTGCTTCCAGTCATTTGGGGAACTCCTCCCACAGGTTGGGAGGGGGACTTTTTGACTCTTCAAGGTTTGTACCAGAACATCACGGCTGCCTTTCTGTATCAGAGGGGCTATAAACACAATGCAAATTCATTATACTGAGGTTAGGGGTTACTCTGCGGCAGAGATGGAAGAGGAAAGACAGTGCCTTCTTTGCACCTGTGGCTCTTGATTTGTTAGCCCCAAGATGTTGGAAGCCACAAGATCTGGATGTTGTGTCTCTGGGCTTTTAATATGTAGCTTATTTATCAACATCCTTGCCTTGCAGCTCATTTCTCTATCATTCCTCTTCAAGGACTTGGGACTCTGCCTATGAGTGTTCCTTTCACTGCATATATCTAGCTTCAACCTAACAGTTGTATTGTTTATTATAATCATTTTCAAATGGTTATATTGTTTCACTGGAAATTTTGCTAGAATAGATACAGTCCAATCTATATATAAGAAAATTGTATTTGCTGTTAGGTATTTATCTGTAATTTAGCTGTTAAGTATTGGCCAATACATTTTCATATATTTTATTAAGTTTCTCTAAATTGTCTTACTAGTTTGAGAGTGTTACAACCCTATTGTCATTTGTAATTAGAGTGTGTATTATTAGCATATTAAAATCATGTTAGAAGACATTTTAACAAAAAAATTTATTCATAGTCCTAGAAATTAGCATGTTTTATTTTTACTTATCCTTTCTTGTTATAATATACATGTATACAAATATTTTAAAAGAATTATATGTAACTGTAGTAGATGTGGACCAGTTTAGCAAACAGATTTTAACTGCTTATTTTCTATGAAAATTTTGCATTTTGCGTTTCATTCATCTCTGTTGTTGCAATGGGTCGGGCTGGAATTAGATCCTCTCTATCCCTCCTGGTGTTTCTTCTAATTTTCTCTGGTTTATGCCAGAGTTCTGGGGTCTTACCCAGTGATGTGTGTGTGTGTGTGTGTGTGTGTGTGTACAGTGACTTTATCTGTTCTAGAAATGACAGTCTTTGTTCCCAGAAGTATGACTCATTCAGTTCTGGCAGCTTTCTGTCACTTCATTGCCAAACTTGGAACGTAGGAATTGTTTGAAAGACTGCATTTCTGCTTATGTGTACCATAAAGCCATTTATTTCTTGAGTCTTGTTTTCTTTTCCCTTGGTACTGTCTTAAAGCAGAAAACATGCTTTTTTCTCTCAGGACCTAAAACTTCTATTTCTTGCTTTGTTTTCCCTTTGTTGCAACCAGGGAGATTAAGAGGTTGGGAGGGAGGCTCAGTCTCATCCCCCAAATCAGTATTAGGCTGGAAGTCTTACTGGTAGCGCTGGGCAATTGAGTGTTGAGTGTAGGCTAATGATTTCCATCTTCCTCTTCTGTGTCACCTGCATTTTAACTTCTCCTGCATTTAACTTCTTTATGGTAGATCGCACCTTGGACTAGCCTTGTGGTTAAATGAGAATGCGTAAGGGAAGCTGCTCCTGGGCAGTAACTAATGGAAGGGAAAGAAAAAAGAGAGGAAAGAGGAAAGTTTCCAATTAATGGAATTGTGAGGGAAGATGGGAACTTGGAGAGTTTTTCTATCCAGTCAGGCAGGGTGAGGTTTCATAATATTCCGTGTATTCAAACATGCATGCATGGAAACTTAATAGGAACCTAGTAGAGCATGAATTCCGTCATGCTGCAGGTTCTTCTTGAAGTACATCTGCAAATAATAAAACCTGAAAAATTTGGCTGAGAGAGTCATACCTTACTAAATATCTGTGTGCTTTCTTGCAGTTAGATGGGGACCAGGTGTCTAATTCTGGTGACGGGCAGAATTGATGCATGCACATTTTAGGCCTGTCCTGGAATGGTTCTTTAGGACCTCTAGCTATGTCTTCTGTTGCCACAGCAATCCTGGAAGCCATAAATTGAGGTGGAAAGAGCCTGAATCCTTGATTTACCACATGAAAGAGAGATGCTTCTAAGGGTTCCCTAAATAATATCAGGAGATGATAAAAAATCCCAAACTTGGAATGTTAGGGCACTGATACTTGGAGTTTATTTGCTATTGTAGCATTGGCTATCCCAATGTAGCTAAAATAGTTTGGAAAGTAAGATGAGTGTACTTTGCGACTGCCATTCTGGTACATGGACCTTTGTATCATAAAACTATTCACCACAAAAGTTTTTTTCTTTAAAAAAAGTGATATCTATTCTTTTGTTCTAAAATTATAAATCATTTACTATAGGACAAGTTCTTGACAGAAAAGCTAAAAGCCAAATTGTTACGCCTTTCTGCCAATTGAAGAATGACTTGGGATAAAGACAAAGCATGTTAGAAATGATAACTTAGTGGAGAAATATGATTCTGTTAGAAAAAATAAAAGATTTATGAATAGCATTTTGATGACATGTCTATTCCATAAAATAAGATTTTCTCAAGATCTGGAGTTCATTCAGATAGAGGTAGTTTTTTTGTCATTAAAAAGTGATTTAAATGTTCTCTGTTATTTCAGTAAAGTTCAACATCTAATACAGAGAAGTCTTACATGAAAACCCATATTTTATGATTATCTGGTGTGGTTATTGCCCCAAACCTGAAAGATAGTCTAGAGGATCTCAATGTTTTGGAATATAGAAAGTCTTAGAAGTTCCTTTGGTCAGTTTATAAGTTACAGGAATTCAATTTAGGGAGTTAATCTTTTTCTCTGAATAAGAATTTAGATTTTCTGGTTCCTCTTCTGCATCCCTCCTTTCCTTTCCTTCTCTTTCTTTTCCCGTTTTCTTTTTTTCTCTTTCCTTTCCCATTTTCCTTCCCTTCTTTTTGTTCTGTATTCCTTTGAGTGTAGAGGAGTTTGTTCTCTCTTTTCATAAACACTTAAAATTAAGGTCCTACAAAATACTTTTAAAGTATTTGAAATAATTATTTAAAATCTATTTAGTTTTTCCCACTGAAATCATTTTGCAACATTAAAATAGTGTTAGAAGTATATTCCTGGGCTCTTCCAGCTTGTCACAATGTTATTATTTCTGTGACTTCTGTTTTATTCACAAAGGAATTTATTTATTTAGAACTTTCTTAGGCAATTGACTTGTGTTCTCTTATTTTAGTGAAGTCATATTATCTTTCTACACTTTATAATAAAATCTCATTACAACTCACAGAGATACTTAAAACAAATTGGAAAGCATACCTTTAAGATTATTCTTAACAGGAATTGTAGCTGTACTTTCACAGATACTATAATTAGCATTTTAGGCATCCATGGTAGATACTGAGTGGGAATTTAAGTAAGAAGGTTATTCTGTGACAACTGTGGAAAAAGGAATAAGCCAACTGAGGGTGATAAAATACATTTAATGCCAGAATTTAATGCCTCTAACCTTCCCTTATAACTTGATCAGATGTACAGTGGCAGACATACTAATAGGAAGGAGTAGTGGTGGTGGTAGAATGTTAGTATTGAAGTTAGCCCTCAAAATATAATCACATATAGTCACAGTTATTTTTTTAAAGATCCTCAGATAGCCAGTAAGTCATCAAGACAATTGTTTTTGTTTGTTTTTCTTTGCATTTGGCATTACTTCCCTTTCCCTCGGTTGATGAAGAACAAGGCTTTATTTATGTTGGGGGAACAAGTTCAATATGGAGATCTCTCTCCCTCCCTCTTCTCCCTTTCCCCACCCCCACCCCCCCACCCATCCCACTCCCTTTCTTTGGCCTAATGCATTTTTCTGAGAAATGACATTTTAAGGTCAACAAAAAGACCTGGGCTCCAGACGTCAGTATGGAGGCAGTGTGAAGAGAAATCGGCCATGAGCGTGACTTAGCAGTGACGACTTTCATTTATTTATTCCTTTTCATAAGCTAAGCTGAAGCTGTGAGCAAGTAAGGGAAATGGGGTGGACAGCTCGCCCTTCTGGTCCAAGGACTGGTCAGTCTCTCTGTCTTGGCCTCTGTTCACTACTAGCCAGTGTGTCTTGTGACCTCTGCTCATGATGCTTCACGTTGTATTGGTGTTACTTTATGGTCAGTGTGTGGTGGTCTGCAGCCAGCTCCACACACTCTAGAGATACATAGGGAGTTGATTCTCAGTTTCAATTTGGCAGACCAGGTTTACATGCTAAAGTCTTAGGTACTATGACTCTGCTATAGACACTATGACTACTGTCAGCAGTTAAATCAGCCATATTAAAATTGGTTACAATTAATGTTATAATTCATTGAATGACTAGATATATAACCTTTTATGAGTCATATAATTCCAAGTTGATATATTTCAGAACCTGTTGACATCTTCTAAAACATGTTGACAGGCTTTGAGGTAAACATTTATGAAAGAAAAGAATGTGCTTACCAGCAAGGAATATTTATGGCTAGAAACCCAGTTTTAAACACAACAGACACATTTATACTTGAACATTAAAATAAAGGATGAGAATCTTTTATCAGCTTCATTTTACACGTAACGTAACTAAGTAAAAAAACACGCATGACATGACTGCTTTACAGGTCATCATGCTCTACTGCTATGAACCCAGCAAAATTTCTGCAAAGGGACATGTCTTGAAATCAAGTTTAACATATTTTCCTCTTCAAAATATAATTTGCCTCAAGTTCTGGAAATCTCAAGGGATGTTTCCTTGGTTTTAGGAGATGGGCTGAATCCTAACTTGCTATCACATTTTCTGGGTCATATTTATTTATCTCTTTGGCTTTGGGACTTTCTGGGTGTCTCAGTTGCCTCCACCAAGACTTTCTCATATTGAAACATCGAAAGAATTAAGAAAAGAAAGAAAAGTTATATCTGCATTTTCTTGGCAAAACTCTTTACTTGTTAGCAGCTAGTTAACATTTTGTCACTGGAAACTTGAGTTCCTATTCTTCCTACAAACTGAGAAAGGCTTTTTGTCCCTTTACTTTCCAGAAAAGGCATGGACAGTTTTTTTTGTTTTTGTTTTTGGAAATTTTGCTCTTGAAATTGGTTCTCCTTCAGTTTTAACAATATTTTAAAGACAATGAGAGGCAAAACTTTAGTTTATCCTTCCTTACTTGGAGTGCCATTTCTTTGACATTTCCCTCTCTACATTCCCAATGACATATTCTTTTAAATGCTTTATTTTAAGCAGATCTAATAGTCATTCACATTTGACTTTATTTGCTTTTTTTTTCTGTGTTTCTCCTCTGTCCATCAATTTATAAACTTTTTCAAGGTTTTGTTTTAGTTCTTTTCTTGTTTTTACTCTTGTACTTTTTTTTTCTTTTAAAGATTTTATTTATTTATTTGACAGAGAGAGAGATCACAAGTAGCCAGAGAGGCAGGCAGAGAGAGGGGGGGAAGCAGGCTCCCTGCTGAGCAGAGAACCCGATGCGATGTGGGGCTCAATCCCAGGACCCTGAAATCATAACCTGAGCTGAAGGCAGAGGCTTTAACCCACTGAGCCACCCAGGCACCCCTTTACTCTTGTACTTTGATCCTTATCAATCTTATATCTGCCTGTGACTTAATATTACAGTCATCTTTGCTCGAGTGCCTCAAAGCATCTCATTCCAACGTATTCAAAATCAAATTCGTGATCTTTCCTAAGCATCCCCACCATAACTAACTAACTAACTAACTAACTAACTAACTAACTAACTAACTAAACTAACTATCTAACTAACACAGACACCTTGACCATTTTTCAGGGTTCTGTGTCTCAGAGAATCAAATATCATTTGCCAAGTTGTGCAAATCAGAAATCCAAGAGCTTTCTTTTTAAAAAAATTTATTTAAATTCAGCTAATTAACATATAGTGTATTATTAGTTTCAGAGGTAGAGTTCAGTGATTCATTAGTTGTATGTAACACCCAGTGCTCATTACATCACGAGCCCTCCTTAATGCCCATCATCCAGTTACTCCATCCCTCACACCCCTCCCCTCTAGCAACCCTCAGTTTGTTCCCTATAGTTAAGAGTCTCTTATGCTTTGTTTCCCTCTCTGATTTCATCTTGTTTTATTTTTCCCTCCCTCCCCCTATGATCCTCTGTTTCTTAAATTGCACATATGTGTGAAATCATGTGATAATGGTCTTTCTCTGATATATAAGAGCTTTTTTAATGCTGCCCTTTCTTTCGTACTCATTTCTATTCCTTTTAAATATTTCTTGAATACATCATTTTTTGCCTCACCTCTATTTTCACAGCCACCACCTCATCTCTTACCAGGATTTTTAAGTCAACTCCTTACTATGACAGAGGCACTTCTCAGATCTCACTGTAAGAGAGAACCAACCATAAAAAGTACAATTAACTGATGTTGCCTCTAGGATTTACCTTTAGCAGCCCGGGCCAATGACTAATCACAGAAGAGGTGGTTGGACTTGGTCTGTTATGACCAGCGTGGAACTCCTCTATCAGCAGTCTTTGCGCTGAAGCTCTTTGTTGGGCTGAGTAAGACTTTGTCAAAGCAGCTTAGCAGTATAAGGTTCTTCCTACCCAATCCTGGGTAGAAATGCTGACATTTCTCTTTTATAGGTTTCAGACTCATGTTGCAGTCCAAAATCTTTTTCTGGGTATTCCAGCTCCCCTCCCCCTTTTTTCCCCATGTGCATCACCCTCAATAAATTCCTTGTGTTTCTAAGTCCGTCTTGGCATCTGCTTCTTGGAGGACCTGAACCGACACACTTTCAGACTCCTCTCCCATTATCCATTCTTGCTCCTCTTTCAATTTCATGATGCAGTCAGAATACTGTTTTGTTACCCTGTTTATTCCTTGGTTAAAACCTTTCATTGGCTTCCTGTTGTCCCTAAGGCAGTGATTAAAATCATTAACGTGGTGTATAAAGCCCTGTCAATTCTGGCTTTGCCTCCTACTCCAACCTTATCTCGTCCCAAGCTCCACACTGGTTTTCTTTTAGATTCTTGAACGTTTTCTTCCTTTCCCATACATTCCTACTACCTGCACACTCTTCTCCCCTCAGGTAACTTCCTTTAATTTTTCAAGATACAACTGTTATATTTCTCTCTTAGAGAAGTTCGAACAGATGGGCTGTATCATGTCTTCATGTTTTAAACTATCATAATGGTATGTATGTTTCCATCACAAAACCTATCATAGCTCTGATTTAACATTTATCCATAGCACTTTGATTAGAAATTACCCTCCCTGCCAGTGAATTGAGAGTTTCATGATGACAGTGGCTATCCTTTTGCTTCGCAGTTCATAGATGGATGTCTTCTCATTGTGTCCTCACACAGTAGAGGGGCAAGTGAGTTCTCCGGAGTCTTTTTTATGAGGGTATTACTCCCATTCATAAATGCTCTTCCCTCATGTCCTAATCACGTCCCAAAGGTCCCACATCCTAACATCATCCTTTTGAAGGTTAGGTTTTGTCATATGAATTTTGGGGCACACAAATATTCAGTCTATTACAGTAATAAAGCTTTGATCTGTAAACCTGAAATTATCTGTATTCTAATAACTCTTTCACTGGGCCTAGACTTGAGTCCTATGAAATTTAGTATTAAGGCCTAAATATGCAACCCATTTATAATGTATTATATGGTTTTGATGAGATGGTTTTAATGGCAGAATTTTTGGATTCCAAAATAGTGGCCCAAATGTCAATGGTATATTCACAATCAGGTTTTGCTGTCCTTTCCTGAACTGACTGCTCGTCTAGAAATCAAATCTCAAATTAGTGGTATTTACTCCTGCCCAAATATATATATTATCCTCAAAGGAAATAATAAGTTTTAAAAAAAGATTTGAAATTTCTGGGTAGTCTTTAAACAAAACTAAAATCTATTTTTTTGAGAAGTCTCTATTCAAGATCAAAAACATGTAATTAGGAGATAGGCTTCAATTTCCAGAAGTAATCTTTAGCAACTGATTGAAGAATGTCTATTTGAAGAATACATAATACTTTGAAATTATAATTTGCTTAATATTGACTCCTTTGAGCATGCTGCACATTACCAGCTTAGGTTCTAAATCCTATACAGATGTTCCCTCACATTCTGTTTACAAATCAAACCAGCCAGCCCCACTATTAACTCCTCAGCAATTTTGATGTATTTATGTATGTGTGTGCACATAAAATGTGTAGCTCAAATTTACATTTCCAATTAAAAATATGTCCAGATATCCGTATTGTTTAGGTAAAAGAAGAAGTCATTATGTAAAATGTTTTCTAGTAGAAATAAAAAAAAAATCATGTCTGCTTGGATATAATATAAAAGTGTATGTGATGGAAAATCTTAGTACCATAGGTTACCCCCAAATGCTAAATTATTGTTTACTGTTCCTGCATAAGTGGTAGGATATATAATGATTAAGATCTAGGTTGTAGAATTAGGCCAGCCTCGGTTAAAATCACTTGCTATGTATGTGACCTTGGGCAATTTAGTTAATATCTTCGACTAACTTTTCTGAAAATGGGGATACATTAGACTACCCTTATAGAAATAAGGTAGAGCTTAAATGGGACAATGTATGAAAAAACTTAGCTTAGTTCCTAGAATATGCTTGCAATTAAAGTTTTTACTACTTTTATTAACTCTTCAAAAAAGAGATTTCCAATCTTTGTTTCCAGTCTTTGTTTAGAGTAATGATTAGATTTATCATTCTGAAGCCTCAGGTTCCTCTAATTTTGCTCTAAATTCCTTTTTCTCTTTTATTTCACTAATTTATTTATAGGAATAGTATAAGTATATAGAGGATGGATTAGCTCAGAATAAACTAGAAGTTGATTCTCTCTTACATAATTAGTCCAGAAGTAGGTGGATGGTCCAAGGCAGGAGTTAGCCCTGTTCAATGAGGTCATCTAGGAGTTTGATTTCCTTGCATTTTTTTGTCCACTATCCTTTAGAATGATGTTTTCTCTAACATGACTAGAGATGCTTTACTGGCACCTTGTCTGTGTCCTAGCTTAAGACAAGGGAAGGAGAAAGTAGAGATCAAGCATCTTCCTTTTAGAGGATTAACCCACAGCTGGCATATTTCAGTTCTATTTATATCCCACTGATTGAATGTAGTCACATGGGGACATCTGTCTCTAAGAAAGGTTGCAAAAGATAGTCTCTAGTTGTGTGACCCTGTTCCAGGAAAAATGCCGGGGTTCTAGTACTTAAACGAAAGGGTCAGATAGTAGTCTCTGCCACAAATAATGTGATATAGTGCAAAAGTGCTCTTGGACCAGGACACAACTGGGAATGTGATGTGAATCAGTTCAAAGCAGTCTTATGCCCTTGAGTATCCACAGGTCTCTACTTTCTCTAGGTTTCACTGTCTTACTGCTTTACACTACCTAGGATATTCCTTAATCCTTCATTAGGTGACATAATAATAATTAACATTTATTGAGCCCATGCTATATGCTGGACTAATCTAAGTATTTTACATGTGTCATCTCCTTTATGTATTCATATATTCCCCAAAACTCTGTGAGGTAGGTACTATTATTACTCTTAGCTTTACAAACAAGGAAACTGAAGCATGGAAAAGTCAAATAATTTGTACTGTTGGAATTTAATCTTGGGCTTCTTAACTCTAGTGTTGATGTGAAAAGTAGCAACTAATTTAACTCCTTAACTGGAAGTTTAATTCTTACTTCTGTCATAGCAAATAACCACACACTTGGGGGCTTACAGTCACACACATTTATTATCTTACAGTTTTGGAGGAAATATGAAATGGGTTCATGGGGCTAAAATGAAGATGTTCAAAGAGCTAGTTCCTTATGGAGGTTCTTGGGGGAGAAGAGGTTTCCTTGCCTTTCCAGTTTGTAGAGGCCACTGGCATTCCTTTCTTGTGTGCCCCCTCTCCTCCAACCCCCAGAGTGGGTGATCCCATGGCTCCAAAATTTGCTTCCATCATCTCATCTCCCTCTTGCTTTCCTGCTTCCCTCTTAGACTTGTAAGGACCTGGTGATTCCAAATAGGCCTACCTGGATAATGCAGGATAATCTTCCCATCTCAAAATCCTTAATCACATCTGCAAAGTCTCTTTTGCCATGTAAGGTAACATTTTCACAAGTTACAGGAATTTAGATAGGGACATGTTTTAGGAGCCATTATTCTTACCACAAATGCTTTTTTGAAGGATGTCATTGATTTATTAACAAATACAATGGACTTCTTCAGACTTTACCACTTTTGACCTACCTGTAACATTTGATATTGTCTACTACATATTCTCATACCCATCCTTAATTTCCTAATTACAACTTACCTGAATTTCTGCTCTCCTTGATGACTGCTTTTGTCTTTCTTACTCCTTTTCTTTTCCTCTTCAGTGTAGGTGTTTCCCAAGGACCTGCTTTAATTCTACATCCTATTTTATAACACAGTCTGTAACCAATATAACACATATTTGTATCCCCAACTCTGGTTTTGTTCTTGAATTTTAATACATTTACCAAATGTCTGGTAGATATCTTTTCCTGACTCTTCTGACCTTTCAGATTCAGCTTTTCAAACTGAAATTATGGTCTACCTTCTTAAATATGATGTTCCTCTGTGTTTACTAATTTTGTTGATGCCCCTTCATGTTCACAGTCATTTGTCTCATGAACTCATGTTCTCTGAGACACATCTAGGTCACTTGGTCCTCAAAATGCATGGATTCTATTTGTATAATATGTAATTCTCATTCCTCCCAATTGCTGCATTTCCACTGCCATTCTTATAGTTCTCTTGCCAGGTTTATTTCATCAGCATACCAATTTATTTTATTTTATACATGGCCACCAGATTTACGTGTCTAAAACTGAGCTCTAGTCGTATTACACCCTTGTTTACAGAATTGCCCAACTTTCCAGAACCTCCTTCCTCTACCTTCAATATTATCTATTCCTATGCATTTATATAGTCTTTGTTTCTGGCAAATTAGTCTCTTTGTTTCCTGTTCATCTTGTACTTTTTAATCTCTGCCCTCCTGCTCATAATTTTCTTATACTTGAAACATCTTACTTAACCATTTAAATGGTTTTTAAGAATTTAGGTTCTTTAGAATTTAGGTTAATATACTATTTCTATCATGAAGTCTTCTGATAGTTTTTCAATTATCAGATTATTTACTGATCTTTTATTAAATTTAGCGCTTTACTCATTTGTACAATTATTTTTAAAAGTATCATTGAGTAGAAGATGGTATTTTGTTCATCACCCAAAAAAGTGTTTAAGAAATATTCCTAAAGGCATGAATCTATAATATAAGAAGGTAAGAAGAGCCATGATTTTCATCCTGGGGAGTCAGAGAGGAGTATCAGAATCTTGCACATGTGTAATTGTTTCAAAAGATATATTAAATCTTATAAAATACTTGGAAAAATTAAAAACCTATTTTTAAAGTTGAAATAATGGGAGAGGACATATTTTTAGTTATTTCTGCTGTTTCTTGTAGCTAATGCCAGTCTGGACTTTGAGCTGACTCCTTGGGTTTGGTTTCTGGCTAGGCCAGGAAATTAGGCAAGTTACTCAATCTCCCTGTTCCTCATATTTTTCCTCTAAAAGGCTGAGAAATAATAACTATACACACACACAGCAGTATGTGGCATGTGGTAAGTTTCTAATACATATATCCACAATTATTGGCTATCATTATTATTTCTTGAAAATGGTCATATCTTTAAAAGGTTGGGAAGTGCTAGACTAGGTGGTCTTTATCATGACTGAATCCCTAGAATTCTATCATTTTCACACCAAATATCTGTGCCTAATCTATGTCCTTGTATGGCTTTATATACAAATAGTCAAAATTATAGCTAATTTATAAATACTTATAATATTATTAAGCATTATGAGTTTTGAGACTTACTCATTTTGATTGATTTTAGCTTTTTACAGTTTGTAGCATTAAGCCGTATAAAGAACACAGATAAGTTTATCATTATTATTATTATTAGAACAAATTCTCCCTCTATTGTTTATCTAGTTTAGAGTATAGACCTGTTCTACAGTACTTATTGCTCTTATTGGTGTGTGTATGTGGGTTTAGTGCATTAAGTTCACACAAAATATAAGTAATTATGCCATGCTTTATAGGTTGCTCACAGTTGAGAAGCCTACTTTTCTCCCTGTGCTGTTTTATTTGCGACTTTGAGTGAAATAGTTTCATTTTTGTGATTTTTACATCTGAGTTATGTGTCAGCTAGACTAAATAGACCATATTAGGATGGCTACTCTAGGAAGAATTAGGGAAACATCTGTTTACACTCTAAAAATAAGCCAGTATTTGTTAGGTGAGCACTGCATTGCAAATAGGAAATCATCTGCTAAAAATTTTCACTTTAAGATTGAAGCTGCTGGTGAAAGATACTTATTTGGTAGTATGTTTGCATATTCACACTGTAAGTAAGAGTATCATTTTATTCATGCAGAAGTTGTTAGAACTAAGATATGCAGTTATAATACATAAAATCTTTATATTCTGAGTAATTATTGTGGTATGAAGCAGTGAATAAAGAACATAAACTTGCAGTTGTTTTTTTAAAAATTAATAAACATTGTGTTGATTCCTTGCTACCTAATCAAGATGAGATACAGTCTCAGTAAATATTATCTTGTTATTGATTCAAATTCAAAATGAACTTACAGAAATGTGAAATGCTGAACTCTTTGGTCTATAATGACTTCTTTGCTTTCATTTTTCATGTTATTAGATTACAAATATAGAATTTTTTAGTCTTTATTCAAATTTTGCTGAGGGTAACTTACTAAAGAACCAGGCTTATAGAAATCTCCCGATTTTTTAAATGACAAACTAACAAATTTAATGCCTAAACCAAATGATTTGGTATACTTTAATTATAGATTTGTCATTGGTGGTGTCGCTCGTAGGTAAAAACAAATATGATTTATTTTTTCAACCCACTATTAAAGACCATTAACAGCTATGAAAATGGTTTATTTTATAAATAAATGTTTTCAACATAGACATTGTTATATCATTGATGAATATCATAACGAATTTTCAAATCATGAGCATGTGAAATAATTCATCCATATTTTAATTTTTTCATTATGTTGTATAATAAAAACACACAACCGAATATATAACAGTGGTTCTCAACTTTGGCCACACAATTGAATCTCTTGGGGAGCTTTGAAAAAATTAACATAGGAATGAAGTTGAGATAATCTCTAGGAATAAAGTTGAGATGTTTATGATTTTTAACAGCTCCCAAGGAGATTCCAATGTTCATTCAGGTTTGAGAATCATTGGGACAAATACTTTGACTTTACCTATTGTGTTGACATATGGGAATATACATACTACCTACATATATAAAATACACAAATTTACATATACACTGAGAGATAAGAAAGTAATAAATTCTGTTCCTTACTTTTGCATGTGTAACTTTTACTATGATAAGGCTAACATTTAATGAGCTAAATGCCCATGACTGTTATTGGTGTCCTTATTGAATTTTTAAAAAAATGTTACAATGCTTTTATGGCTTATGTATTCTCTCCACTTTAATGATGAAGAAACTGAGGCACAGGGTTGCCAAGTTACTTGTCCAGTGTCATACCAGTGATAAGTTGTAGAGTAAGAATTTGAAGATGAGCCCTCTGAGTACAGATTTTGTTGATCATTTTGCCACATTGCATTTAATATTAATTTATAAGTTACTAATTAGGTCATTAAAAGAGGAAAACAGTTAATTGGATGATGATTAAGACTGCTGCGAAAATAGAAATAACATAATCAGAAATATTTATTGCTGTTTATATGTCACTTGGTATAAGAAAATTAATTTACTGAAATTATTTTAGGTTTTAAATACTTTAAAAAATTAAATATATCCTGGTTTAAAAGATAAAGTCCAACTAATATGAAGAAATTTCAGAGAGCCTCCAGAAGGATTCTAACAGGGAACTTTCTCATTTACTCTTTTTTAGGGAACTATAGGCCCATGTATCAAATCTGTTTACCACAAATGCTCCTGGTCCTCTGATTTCAGAAAAATATTTGTAGAATTAGGATAGAGTTCTTGGAAGCCTGTAGATGGCAGCAACTTCCTACTGTTGGGTATTTGCTGTTCATAAGCACTTTCAGCTGAAAAGCAGATTGAAACTAGATGTGGAACTGCAACCTGTGGTGGCCATGTACAAGTGGACGCAAGTGGAGATAGACTCTCTATTTGGCTTTCCAAAAGCAATTTTCTGTGACTGGTTTTGAAAAGCTATGGCATGCCTTTTATTTAAATATGGATTGAATCACATTTGTCTGGATCTGAAAGGAAAAGCTGAAGCAAAGTCAGGGCATTGTCAGCAAAAGCAATATCCGGGAGCATTTTGTTATTCTTTGACATTGCATGTAGGGTTATACCGTTTTTCTAAATACAGTGATTGACATGATTTATGTGGAATTCCAAAAGCGATGATCCAGTAAATTTACTAACAGTTCCAGTAGATTTGCTCCACGAATTCCACATCTGATGATTGCCTTCTGCTCTTGGCATTTTCTGCCTAATATACCAGTAATATGGTTCAAATCGAGAGTTTTATTTTGTCAAATCATTCAGTGGCGAGGCTAGTGAAGCCTTTTACTGTGTATTAAACAATCAAAGCCACGGATGATTCAGATTGCCTTGCTTTCGAAGGCTTTATTAGAGTTGTCAAGGAAAACAGTCATCCATCCTCCTGTTGCCCTTCAAACAAATCTACTTAAATATCTTGGAGGCTTCTTATTTTTCTGTTAAATATCATAGAAATATGAAGATTGCTATAATTATGGCAATTCCATGTGATCAACATCTCCTTTTGGATTGATTAACTGATATTGATGAGAAAGGATAGCTCATTAGGCCCACCAGATTTTTGGAACTTCTGCAGTACTGTTTGAGTTTAAAGAAACAGAGAGAAACATTTTGTGAATATTACCTTACGTGCGTTGTCCTCTGACAGTCAGATAAGTTTTGTCATAACTGTGTTATCTGGGCTTGTTCTGACATCTGTTTTTTTGTTTTTTTTTTGTCAGTGGGACAGAATCCAAATAAATATTTTTGGGAGCAGGACACCTTGTTCAAAAGTGGACAAGTCCAAGTAAAGTAAATATTCATGTTCACTAAAATCAAATGCGAGATGAGATGAGCCAAAAATATTTATGGGAGCTCATTTTCTTTATGTAATTGGTCCTAAAGGGAAGATGAAAGCTAAAGAGCTCCAGGGATTTGCCCCATAATTAGTCTTACACTGTCATAGATACAATACATTGTCATACATACAATACATGGATACATAAATTGATGCACAATTTATATAATAGAATGCCTTTATAATTCTGACATGTAAGAGAAAGAGAAGCATCTGTTTTCTGTTAATTTATTGAAGAAATTTCTTTATATAACCATCTCTAGGGATATGATTAACACCACAAAATCATTTTATAGTAAAATGCTTAATGGACTAACTCTATGATAGAAATGTCATCCAACCATTTTTAATTGTTTGAAATAAAGGAGACTATCAGGATAGTCAGTTTCTGTCATTTATAGAAGTGTTTAAAGAACCAGAGAAAACTATCCTTACTTTCTCTATACTTACTGGCTTTGTGTTCAACAACAAAGCTGAAATAGTGAGTATTAGTGGTCCAGAGGAATTTGATTTTAGTGCAATAGATAAAAAATTTTAAAGGCTATTTGTTAGAGCTGTAAGCCATAACTGGATATCAGAAACTTGAAATTCATGAATTCATATTATAAATATTTGCTTTATGCAGCAATATACTAGTGAATAAGGGAGACATGTTTCTCACCCCTATGGAATCTGGGGTCTTCCAGGGGAGAGATTAAAAAACTAATATTACAAAGTAATTTAAAAAATTAAATCCATAGTTTTTATATTGAAAATTAAATCTGTTTTTTTATATTGAAACTTAAATCCATGGTTTTTATATTTCAGTGTATCATGAAGATAGTCAAAAGAAAGGTCTACTGTAATGTGGGGACTTAAAAGAAGACTCCTTTAGAGTTAATTTTTAATTCTTTATCTAAAATAAAATAGGATTTTGACATACTTTGCCTCTTTCTACTGATGAATGGAAACTCTACTTTTGCATATGGTTATGGGACAACTCAAAGAACAGAATATGCAGGAATTAGGAAAAAAGTTGATGTTCTCTGTTACCAAAAACATGGACATGTTGGTGCTGTGCTGTGGGTTCTTTTTTTTTTTTTTTTTAAGATTTTATTTATTTATTTGACAGAGAGAGAGAGATCACAAGTAGGCAGAGAGGCAGGCAGAGAGAGAGGGAAGCAGTCTCCCTACTTAGCAGAAAGCCTGATGCGGGGCTCGATCCCAGGACCCTGAGACCTTGAGATCATGACCTACCCTGAGACCTTGAGATCATGACCTGAGCTGAAGGCAGAGGCTTGAACCCACTGAGCCACCCAGCTGCCCCATGTACTGTGGGTTCTTAATAACAGATCTCTCACACATGTGAGATGGACATTTATTTAAATGAGAGAGGATATATTTATTTTTTAGAAAAGAATTTAACTTCCATTTAAATAAATTAAATTTGATTTTTAAGTTACTTTGTAAGATGATGCACAGCAGAATCATACAAGTGGATTAAGTTTTCCTGAAAATAGACAGGCTGAAATTTAATGGAATATTTCCTAGGAAACGGCATGTTGGATTTGGGTAAATATAAATCTGTAGAAAAACAAGTCAGGAAAATATGTGATGCTCAGTTCTGTGTACGTTTGTCTAATTCTTGTGAAAATGAGATCAGACTCGTAAAGCATCAACACTTTATCCCAGAGCCTGAAGGAGACAAAAAGCTATTCACACTTTTTAGATTGAGTTCTTGTAATTTCCAAAATACAAGGGATTGGTTAACAGTGATAGAATGTGATTTTAATAGTGGAATAGTTTTTTTAAAGCTCAAAAGTTTTTGGAAATGTTTGAAAGTGAGAAAAAGAAAGGCTGTCAAAAATAAATTCAATGGGTGGGGAGAAACACACACACAGGAAGGAGAAACATAAAATGACAAATAATCAAAATGACAAATTTCAGTTTTTGAACATGCAGATAAGAAAACTGTCCTTTTGATGCTAGAAATCTTTCACTCTTTTTTTTTTTTTTTGAGATTTTATTTATTTATTTGACAGAGAGAGAGAGATCACAAGTAGGCAGAGAGAGGGGGAAGCAGGCTCCCCACCAAGCAGAGAGCCCGATGCGGGGCTCAATCTCAGGACCCCGAGATCATGACCTGAGCCGGAGGCTTTAACCACTGAGCCACCGAGGTGCCCCGAAATCTATCACTCTTAAAATATATGCAAAAATGCACTAACTCTCCATGTTTCAGACATGATACATACTTTTTAGTAAAAATTGCTGTTTTTTCTACTCTGTGCATGATGTATTCTCAAATCTTGTTAGCCAAGTTAACAGATGTCTGCTTATTAGTCTTATCAAGGTTTCTTTCTTTTTTTTTTTTTAAAGATTTTATTTATTTGACAGAGAGAAACACAGTGAGAGAGGGAACATAAGCAGAGGGAATGGTAGTGGGAGAAGCAGGCTTCCCGCCGAGCAGGGAGCCCGATGTGGGGCTTGATCCCAGGACCCTGGGATCATGACCTGAGCCAAAGGCAGACGCTTAATAACTGAGCCACCCAGGCGCCCCTAGTCTTATCAAGGTTTCTTTGATGATGTGTGTTATTTTCCTATACAGAATTTTGTTTCTTAAAACATAAATCTCTATAATTTGTTCTGAAGTTAATATTAGCCTAGGTAAACTATTCTAATGCTATTCAGATCCCTCTTAAATCGAACATGAGTAAAAAATATGGCAAAACTGATTCTTATCATTTTCATTTTTTTTTTTTTTTAAAAGATTTTATTTATTTGACACAGAGAGAGAGATCACAAGTAGGCAGAGAGGCAGGCAGAGAGAGGGGGAAGCAGGCTCCCTGCTGAGCAGAGAGCCCGATGCGGGGCTCGATCCCAGGGCCCTGAGATCATGACCTGAGCCGAAGGCAGAGGCTTTAACCCACTGAGCCACCCAGGCGCCCCTCATTTTCATTTTGTTGCAGAAGTTTTTCTACTGGCTACTTAAGAATTTTCTTGATTTGATTTGTATTTAGTTCCTAGAAATCTCTTCTTCAAAGAGATTTTCAGTCAAAGCACTTGTGGTCCTGATGATGTGTGGGGTATACAGATTCCTGCTCAAAATAGACAAATTTGAGGATGTTTTGTGCATATTAATAATGATGGAAATGTTTTCCTTGATATTTACCAGTTGTCTACTGTACTCAAACATAGTGCTACTGATGGTGTTTAATGCATTGGACTTATTTGTTGAGGTGAAGAAAATAATCAAGGAAAGATTTACTAAGTCTTTGAACCCATAAACCATTTTAAAAGTTATTATTATGCAAAGAATAGCAACCATCTGTTTTCTATCTTCATTGAAGCCAGAACATGAGAAAATAAACTTAAATTGCAGAATGAGGTAGTTAGGTTAGAGTAACTGAGAAATTTCCTGACAGTGTTGTTAAACACTAAAATGAATCAGGAAGAGAGATTGTGAAATCTTAGATTCCTTTTCCTTATTATTAAAAAAAAATGCCCCCCTCCTTTCATTCTGCTAGTTGGCTTGTAAGCTGATAGACTTCTCAAGATTTACTTATCTCTACCAATGATTTCACAAATGTGTTTCTTTCAAGGGTTAATGTCAGAGGGAGGGCTGTGAAAAACTAATAATAAATAATAGCCAAGATTTGTTGGATTTTTATTATGTGGTAAGCTCTGTGTGAAGAACTTTGCAATCACTTTCCCATTCACATATGGTAGCTGAATGGGTAGATGAATAAGGTAGCTTAATCTATATGGATTCCCTGTATGTTCAACATTCAAGTTGATGATAGCTACACACACACTGAAGAACTCATTCCTGGCAGCAGCCTTTTATGTCTCTTGAACTTACTATAAAGATCGAAAAGTCACTTCAAAAACAGCAGTAATTCCCTTTTTTGAGAGGGACAGAATGCAGCATGGGAGATGACTTGGCCAGGTTGCTTTAGATGTGTTTATATGGCACAGAGAACTTATCAGTTTCGTGGAGCTGTATGAGGGAACTCATTATTTCCAAAGCTCCATGTTCTCTCTGGATGATAACATGATTATGAGTACTTGTGGGCTGAGAGTGTGCCGTGATTAATTCAGTGAGCTGAAGATCATTGTGTTTTCCTTCCAAAAGGCAGAATGCATTTCTGTAAAAAAATGGATCTGAGTGGCTGTCAGTATTCATAATATAGGAATGGTTCCAGACCTTTGAAGCCCAAATACCAACATTCATCTCATTGCCATCCTTTCCTTCTTTGCAACAAAATCTTCACGCTAGGTTTTCAGAATGGGTACGTCTCAGATCTTCCCTGAATTTGCCAGTTCTGTGTAATGAGCTTATTTTTGCTTTTGTTCCTTTGATTGTAAACTTGAGCAACAGAAATAGGTCTTGATTTCACAATCTTGTAAGTATGCCCAACAGTTTAATCAGTGGGAGATGCAGTAAGCTCCACTGAAAAATAAATATGGTGAAAACACGTAAGTTGGCAGACAGTTTGTTAGAATCTCTTGAATTGATGAAAGGAAAGAACATTTTCCACTTTTGATAAGGCTTCCCAAATGCACTCATTTTCTTTAGCTATTCTTACACTACTGTTTTTGTTTCCATCATTTCTAGCCCAAGTTTCATGAATATTAGAATTTCTCAAGGGTGAGAGTGATTAACAAGAAGTCCAGAACTCTTGAGTTCTAATCAAGGCTTGCCATTTGAGTCACCAGGATTAAATTGATCCAGGCTTCAAGACTGAAACAGATTTTCTTTGTGGCTTTTACATTGTTTTAAGCAATTATGTGTGTGTGTGTGTGTGTGTGTGTGTGTGTGGTTATTTATATATTATTTATATATCATATATAATCATATATATAATCATATATATATTTTAGAAGAAGAGCAATCAAAAACAACATAGAGGTATGAATAAAACCAGATATTTCCATGGTTTAGGTAATTCACAGAATGTAAATTAAGCACCTTTAAAAAAATGAATGAATATTTTATTAAGTTTTGTCATTGCCTTCTTGGCTTTGTTTAAATTTTTTTCTTTTTCCTTGTTTTTAAAATAGTTGGTAGAACTCTGTCCTCCTCAGCTATGTGGGCAAGTGGCCTTTAAACCTTTTTGGCTTACAAGAGGGCAGTATAAACCTAGTTTTGGCACTATAGTTAGATACTCCTATTAGCAGTATGAATTTGGACAAGATTATAACCTCCTTTTGCTTGCCCATGAATATGGGGATAATAACGATACTTAACACAGGGAGTTGTGAGGATCTGGTGAGATAATTCAGATAAAATCACAAACACAGATAAAATCACAAACACAGTCTATCCCGTATGCTATTGTGATTTTTAAAAAAAAAATTGTTTAGTAAACTTCTTATTTATTTATTTTTTTTAAAGATTTTATTTATTTGACAGCGAGAAACACAGCGAGAGAGGGAACACAAGCAGAGGGAATGGTAGCGGGAGAAGCAGGCTTCCCGCTAAGCAGGGAGCCTGATGCGGGGCTTGATCCCAGGACCCTGAGATCATGACCTGAGCCGAAGGCAGACGCTTAACGACTGAGCCACCCAGGCGCCCCTAAACTTCTTATTTTGGAATAACTTTAATTTATAAAAAAGTTGCAAAGATAGTACAGAGTTCTCATACCTTCATTATCTGTGTTCCCCTGTTACTATTTTACATAACTAAGGGACATTTGTCACAACTAAGAAACCAACATTGATACAGATTTTATTCAGATTTAAATGGTTTTTCTCACTAATGCTTTTTGCTATTCTAGGATTCTGTCTTGGAATAGAAATTGCATTTATTCAACATAAGTACATAGTCTGTTCTGGGTTGTGAGATTGCTCCTTAATTTTCATGACCTTAACAATTTTGAAGATTATTGGTCTTTTGTAGAATGTCTCTCAATTTGAGTTTGTCTAATATTTTCTAATAGCTAGACTGGGGTTATGGGTTTTAGGGAAGAATCCCAGAGTTGAAGTGCCATTCTTAGTATATTCCATAACTCATATAAGGAAGTATGTGCTATCGACATGACTTATCACTGTAGATATTGACATTGATCACCTGGTAGAAGTAGTGTTTTTCAGGTTTCTCCATGGTAAAATTACTTTCCCTCCCTTTTCACATTCTATGCTTTGGAAGCGAATAATTAAATCCAGCCTACTTTCAAGGGGCAGAGGTAATACTATTGTAAAGTAATTACTATTATAATTATAATAATACTATTATTATATAGTTATAATAATACTATTATTATATATTATAATATACTATAATTATAATAATACTATAATTACTATAATACTATTTCAAGGTAATACTATTTAAGATTATTCATTTGCTAATCAGCAGAACCAAAGGCATAATGTAGTGCTTTGACTTTCTTAGGAAAAAAGGTGTAAATAAAATTGAATAAAACTATGGATCTCCTGACCTTTATTGAGTCACTGTCCCATGATGGAGTATGACATTTGGAGTAGGAATAAGCTGTTATTATTTTCACGTCCATCAGTTGGGATGAATGGGAGCAGAGCTGATAAAGGCCAGTTTTATGCTGACATGATAAAGTGAGTTAATTCACATCCTCATGAAGGCATTGAACAAGATCTTAAAATAGTGACTCAATATGTCATACCATCATGCTTGCCGTATCCAGGTGTGTAGTCCTTTTTATGTTCAGTTTACACAAACCTTGGAAGAAGTAACAATGATTTGACTAATGTGTACAACCCTTGACTTGGACCATAACTAATTTATCTCCCATTATTAATTATTGAGCATTTATTATGTGCTTAAAACTTTTTAGGTATTTTTAATACTTGAGCCTGCTGTTAAAATAATTTTATAAAATAAGTGTTAATAGCCTTATTTTATAAGGAAATTGAGACTTACAGAGGTCAAGTAACTTGACCATACCAGTAGTAAGAGTTGGCTCTAGAAGTTAATATGTGTTTCTTCATTCCAAAGTGCATGATTGTTCCACTCTGTGTGAATTACATATAAATGAAATATAATTTAAAAGTTCTGTCATAACAGCAAAAAGTTTGAGAGTATGGGTTTTTTTATAGTTAATTTAATAATATCATTAAGATTTTTGCTATTACAATTTAAGATTAATAGTATTTCATTTGTGTATAGCAATATAAAAGTAATTTGGTGGTCATGCTATCCCCAGATTCAAGTAAATTTTGAATATTATTGCATTGCCAAAATTCTTCAGGTAGATAAAAAATTCATTACATTAAAAAGCATTCAGCTGAAGGTGCTGCTGGAAGCAGTCTTATTTCATTTTCCTCAGAGTACACACTTGCTGTTAATTTTGTTTTTGTATTGAAAGTCAGCATCAAAAAAATGTTTAACATTCAAGGTACAGGGGAAAATCAAATCAAAGATCTGTCCTGAATAGTATTTGAAAGAAGTTAATCTTTAGGCATCCTGTTCCTAGTTCTCAAAGTTACTTAAAAGAGAAAAATGAGTGTAGAAAAATGCACAAACTCCTATAAAACTTTACAAAGTTATTTTTCCTGGTAGCTGAACCAAGAGCTGAATTATGCCCAAATATATAGGTGAAAAGTCCATTCCTTGTACTCATTCGAATAAACCTCACTAGTTGAACATGAACCAGAATAATTGGTCACTTCTGTATTTCTGGTTTTCTTTTAGAAATGGTTTTATGTAACCTGACATTATTCAGAGTCATTATGGGCCACAGTAAAGATTGCTATTTAGAAGACAAGTGATTTGAGGTACAAAGGAAAGGTGACTATTTCATACATCTGATGGGAAGTTTTGACAAGTAAAACAAAAATAACTGAGGAGGCATGGAAGTGACATCTGTGGAAATCTTTAAAAGCAAAATAGTTTCTCATTGGTTTTGAATGGTCCAGATTTTCAATGTCTTTTCCTAAATCCATCCATCTGGGATTCTATAATAGAGCACAAGGCAAAAAGTTTAAAGTTGGTGACTTTTTTGGGGGAGTCGCCTGAGTGGCTCAGTCAGTTACGCATCTGCCTTCAGCTCGTCATGATCCTGGGAGCCTGGGATCTAGCTGTGTCAGGCTCCCCCACTTATCTAGGTCCTTCTTGCAAAATGGAAAAAATAACAGTCTTTAAAACCTTGGTGTGAGGTGGAGTCCATATTTTTTTTTTTTTAAAGATTTTATTTATTTGACAGAAACACAGCGAGAGAGGGAACACAAGTAGAGGGAATGGTAGTGGGAGAAGCAGGCTTCCTGCTGAGCAGGGAGCCCGATGTGGGGCTTGATCCCAGGACCCTGGGATCATGACCTGGGCCGAAGGCAGACGCTTAACGACTGAGCCACCCAGGTGCCCCTGGAATCCATATTTTTAAAAAGAAACCCTTAGCAGGAGCCAGTGCATCTGGATAGGGAACATTTTGGGTGATTAAACTATAAAATCATTAAAAATCTACTTATTTCTAATGTCTTTCTCTGGCTGATTTTTTAAAAGTGTTTATTTAAATTCCAGTTAGTCAATAATATACAGTATGATAGTTTCAGGTGTACAATATGATTCACCACTTCCATAGGACACCTGGTGCGCATCACAACAGGGGCACTCCTTAATCCCCATCACCTGCTTAACCTGTCCTCCTAAAGCAATCTACACATTTAAATGCAATCCCTGTCAAAATTTCAAAAGCATTTTTCACAGAACTAGAACAAATAATTCTAAAATTTGTATGGAACCACAAAAGACTTGAATAGCCAAAGCAACCTTGAAAAAGAAAAGCAAAGCTGAAGAAATCACATATCCAGACTTCAAGTTATGATTGCTATTTTATTTATTTTTTTAACGATATATATTTTTATTTTTATTTTTATTTTTTTTTAAAGATTTTATTTATTTATTTGACAGAGAGAGATCACAAGTAAGCAGAGACAGGCAGAGAGAGGGGGAAGCAGGCTTACTGCTGAGCAGAGAGCCCTATGCGGGGCTCGATCCCAGGACCCTGAGATCATGACCTGAGCCGAAGGCAGAGGCATTAACCCACTGAGCCACCCAGGTGCCCCTAATGATATATATTTTTAAAGATTTTATTTATTTGAGAGAAAGAGTGTGTGCATGCACATGAGCATGGCGGAGGGGGAAGGGCAGAGGGAAAGGGAGAAGCAGGCTCCCCACTGAGCAGGGAGCCCCATGTGGTGCGGGGCTGGATCCCAGGACCCTTGGATCATTACCTGAACCAAAGGCAGACGCCATCCAGGTACCCCTATGATTGATTGATATTTTAAAAACTAGCTACAAGAAACAAGGACAACTTATTCATTTAATAATAATTATTATGTACTTAGTATGAACCAGGTACTGGCTCACAGTGGTCAAAATCAGGCTACTCTTGTAGAGGGACTACTCTGATGAAGCTTATATTCTAGAAGTATGATGCAGTGATAAGAAAACACATATACACACACATGACCATACACAGAAGTAAATATTCGTCAAGTGGTAGTAAGTGGAAAGAATTAAAAATAAGAAAATAAAGTGTATAAAATGATGGGATTGGCAGGAGGTTGATGACGAAGATGACAACAAACTTTTTTTCCCTTTATTTCTTAGAGTAGTTTTAGGTTCACAGCAAAATTGAATGCAAAGTACAGAGATTTCCCATGTAAGCCCTGACCCCACATGAGCACAGCCTCTCCAATTCTGTCAACATCGCATACCAAAGGGTAGCATTTGTTACAGTTGTTCAAGCTGCATTGAGACATCATCACCCAAATTCCATAGTTTATATTATAGCTCACACTTTTTATTGTACAGGCCACCATTATGGTATCATATAGAACAGTTTCATTGCCCTGAAAATCCTCTGTGTTCTACATGTTTATCCTTCTCCCCTCCCAACTCCTTGCAATCTTGATCCTTTCACTGTCTTCATAGTTTTTTTTTTTCCAGAATGTCATGTATTTGAAGCCACACAGTAGGTAGCCTTTTCAGCCTGGCTTTTTTTTTCAGTCAGCAATTTGCATTTAAATGTCCTCCAGATCTTTTCATGGCTTGATAGGTCATTTATTTTTAAGGCTGAGTAATATTATATTAATGCACTACAGTTTATTTGTCCATTTATCTACTGAAGGACAATTTCGTTGTTTCTAAGTTTTTTCAATTATGAATAAAGCTACTATAAATATCTGTGTGCAGGTTTTTGTGTGAACATAAATTTTCAGTTCATTTGGGTTAGTATCAGTGTGATTGCTGTTGTAAGAGTATATTTAGTTTTTTTTTTTTTTTTTTTAAGATTTTATTTGTTTATTTGAAAGCAAGCGAAGAGAGAGCATGAATGGGAGAAAGGAGAGGAAGAAACAGACTCCCCTGCTGATCAGGGAGCCCAATGCGTGGCTCAACCCTGGGATCATGACCTGAGCCGAAGACAGACACTTAACCAACAGAGCCACCCAGGCGCCCTGTACGTTTAGTTTTTTGGTTTTTTTTTAAAGATTTTATTTTTTTGACACAAGTAGGCAGAGAAGCAGGCAGAGAGAGAAAGGAGGAAGCAGGCTCCCTGCTGAGAGAGAGCCTGATGCGGGGCTCAATCCCAGGACCCTGAGATCATGACCTGAGCCAAAGGCAGAGGCTTTAACCCGCTGAGCCACCCAGGCGCCCCGTAAGTTTAGTTTTGTAAGAGACTGCCAGACTGTCTCCCAAAGTGGTTGTATCATTTTGCATTCCCACCAGCAATGAATGGGAGAGTTCCTGTTGCTCTCCATTCTCACCAGCATTTGCTATTGCCAGCCAGTGTTTTGGATTA
>CM053608.1:34601855-34624712 GCA_028646535.1 Procyon lotor
TCAAGATGATAATTATAATAATTCAAATCTGTAAAACATCCTTGAATGCGATCATTAATAAAACAGTGAAATAAAATGCTCCTAGTATTTTCTAGAAATTATTTATTACCAAATGAAGAAATATATTCATATAGCACTAAATATCAATAATAAGTATGCAGTAGTTTCTCTTAATCTGCCTCAACTCTTCTGAATTTGTACAAGAAGAACATTTCAGAATCAAAATGATTTTTAATGACTGAGCAGCTAATCAAGCTTTAATAAAGTCCCTTCAGGACTAATTAGGGGATATCAACCTTCCATCCTCCCTAATGAGACATTTGTTAAGTCTTAGAACTATTTAACTTCCTAAACTTGAAAGCCACATATATCTGTCAGAGTTCAACCACTTAATTGAAATAATATTTTATATTTTACCTTTAAAGTGTTAAGAAAAATCCCCAGCATTAAAAATTCAGTGTCAGTGTAAGTTAACAGGGAGCTGTATGAAAGAAGTTAAAACAGATCTCCAAATAACAGAAGATAAGACTAGCCTATAAAGATTCAAAGGAATGTTTTAATAATTCAGCCTCCTATTGTGTACCTTTTTAATTATTTAGCACCAAAATCCAAGTCCATTTCTAAACCACATTCCTTTAACTATGTTCTTTAGTCTGTTTTTACAAAGTGATTCAAAGTCCATATAATTTTTTAAATGATTACATAACACATGTGGAAAGATGTGGTCACTTGTAATCCATCCTGTGCCTAAATAATACTGACCACCTGAAAATGAATCAAAGGTTGGGTTACAAGCACTCTATTCTCATCATAACTGATCAAGTTGGTAGTGTGCTCAGTTTCACCCTGAAACAAGCAATATGAAATCAAGGAACCATGTTAAGAAATAAACATTTGTTCTTAATTCCTTTTCAGAATATGCTAAAAAATTAACAGATATGAACGTTTCATTTTAAGAGCTAAAGTAATATCTATATGTGAGACGTGTTATGAAAGATTTTCAATTTTTTCTCTGTAAACATTTGTGTGGATAAGACAAAACAATTAGGTCATCTTTGAAGAAAAATAACTGAAAAGATCCTGTCCTCAGGCCTCTACTATGAAGGCTTAGATAAACCTTGTGCTTTTTAAGATCATGTCATAATGCTATACATTGACTTGATTGACATTTAAATTTAAAATTTTGAGGAATTGATCTTTCATACACTTTTACTCTCCTTTCTCTCTCATCAAAATTATTATCATTAAGAATAAACCAAACTGTGCTTTTAAGAAAATAAGGAAATATTTATAGATGCTGTTCTCAGATACATACTTTAGTCAAGATAAATCCCTCTAAAACCAAGTTTTCAAATTTTGAAAGGTCACAAAACTTTATCATGTGCCTTATTTTTATAATATCTCCATCTGAAAAGTAAAGATGTATATACCCACTGCATCAAAATCAATTAAAACTTTTTAATTATCTAGCATTTAAAGTTGTTAAAGATCATGTGCAACAGACATTTTTATCTCAATGGTTTGTGATCTTTAGTCTTGTCTGCTAAAAAGTCCAATTGTTACCAGCTGTCTTTGCATACCAGGATTGCATAAAGTTAATGTTTTCAAAGTCTATGTTTTCTGTGCCTCATTAGACTACATATGTAGAATACTAAATTAAATACTATGTCCTTCTCCTTAAAGGAGAATATTATTTGGTATCTAAATAAAGTTCAACATAGGAAATAAAAGTTGAATGTGTGTTAGCCATGTAAAAATTTAGAAATCAGTATTAGAAGTTTTTACTTCTGGGTGCCTAGGTGGCTCAGTCAGTTAAGCATCTACCTTCGGCTCAGGTCATGATCCCAGGGCTTTGGGACAGGGTTCCGCATGGGGCTCCCTGCTCAGCAGGGAATCTGCTTCTCCCCCTCCCTCAGCCCCTCCCTCCTGTTCATGTGCACACTCTCTTTCACGTTCTCTCTCTCTCTATCTCTCAAACAAATAAATAAAATCTTTTTTAAAAAGTTTTACTTTTAGGGGCGCCTGGGTGGCTCAGTCATTAAGTGTCTGCCTTCGGCCCAGGTCATGATCCTAGGGTCCTGGGATCAAGCCCCGCATTGGGCTCCCTGCTTGGCAGGAAGTCTGCTTCTCCCGCTACCATTCCCTCTGCTCATGTTCTCTCTCTCCCTGTGTTTCTCGCTGTCAAATAAATAAAATCTTTAAAAAAAAAAAAAAGTTTTTACTTTTAGAAACCTAAAAACAATAATTGCAGCAATGAAGGTATAGGGTTGTGCTGGTTTATTTTCATATTTAGGTGCTAACTGGTAAAATTTGGAGGTAATGTACCAGGGAGGAACAGCTAGGAATACTTCTTTGTGGTTTACCTTGCATAGTGCAAGACACCCATAAGCATGAGAAGACAATGCAGACTGCACCACAAAATAAAGGAAAATTTAAACACTGAGCGGCAATTGATAAATCTATTAAATAACACGGTCACTATTAATATGGTAGCACCTTCTACCCCCAATCCATAGTCATTTCTACCCTACACTCATTATATGATAGTGAAAATAAATAGAACTTGTCTAGGTTTTCAAGATGAGGAGTAGGCTACAACGATCTCAGTGAGTTTGGAGCAGTATAAATTGGTAGTTCCCAAAAGAAGCTCAGAAAATAAAAACTTGGTTTTGATTTTTAAAAAAGAAAAAATCACAAAATAAAGCACAGGCAAGACTAGGGGAGCAATTCAGATGCAGAACTTTCTGAGAACCCCTAAAACAATATGATACCACAAGAGGGACCTTTTATAGTATACTCATATGAGGCTGTGGGCCTCTACGGTAAGATGTCAGGATGCTGACTCAGAAAATCTACCAATAGTTTTTCCATGTTCACATGTATCTACAAGAGTTTTACATAAATTTCTTTTTCTTTAAAGAATAATATGATAGGGGCTCTTGGGTGGCTCAGCTGGCTAAGTGTCCGACTCTTGATTTTGGTTCAGGTCATGATCTCAGGGTCTTGGGATCAGAGCCCCAGATCTAGTTCTAGCTCAGCAGGGAGTCTGCGTGTCTCCCAGTCCCTCTGCCCCTCCCCCTACTTCTACTCTCTCTCTCTCTCTCTCTCTCTCTCCCCCCTCTCTCTCCCCCTCTCCCTCTCCCTCTCCCTCTCTCTCAATAAATAAATCTTTAAAAAAAAGAGCAATATGATAGAAGTAACCCTAACTTAAACCATACTATAAAGCTATTGTAATTAAATTTTCATAATGATGTAAAGACAGAAATAATAAAACAGAAAAGACACAATAGATACTTAATATGAATTTTAATAATATGTCAAATAATCCAAAGAGGTCAAAAAACAAAGATAGAAAAGAACTTTCAATAAAGGGCTCTAAGATAATTAACTATTTGGCAGAAAAATTATTTTAGATCATGTTCTCATATCATAAATCAAACAAAATTTCAAGTGATAAAAAATGTTAAAATAAAACAGAAGAAAACAGTGACATTTTACTAACCCCTGAACAGGAAGGACACTCCTTAAGTTTAAATTGGTAAGAGAAGTCATAAAGGAACAATATATATGACTCTATGGAAAAGTCAAATTTCAGTGCATAAGCAAAAACAAAAGTAAATTAATTCTTGAAAGGATTGAAATATTGTCTTCAAACACAGAGCATCATTAGGAATTCTTCCCATAAACTGATAGCTTTTCACATCCTCAAATTTGTCCTCTGCTTCCTGGGAGGTAAAAGTTCTATTTCCCTATATGTGACTCCCAACTCTTTGTGCTGATAGTACAAATCAAAACAGTAATTTAGAGATATAATTCAGTTAGATACTAGCATAATAAAATCTCTTTTTAGAAAAACACTTCGGGGCACTTGGGTGGCTCAGTGGGTTAAAGCCTCTGCCTTCAGCTCAGGTCATGGTCTCAGGGTCCTGGAATCAAGCCCCGCATCGGGCTCTCTGCTCAGTGGGGAGTCTGCTTTCCCCTCTCTCTCTGCCTGCCTCTCGGCCTACTTGTGATCTCTCTCCTCTCTGTCAAATAAATAAATAAAAATCTTTAAATTAAAAAAAAAAGAAAAACACTTCATAAGCAACTCTTTAGCTTATACAATTTTCATTCAATACTATTGAAATACAAATTGTGCACATAGCAATAACTATTATTAGCAGTTTATATCTCCAAGTCAGGAGTCTTGGAACACTCAGTAGAAATCATTTTATTTTTCATTTATCTTCCTTAGGGAAGAACACCCTTTGCATTCTATATTTTGTATATATATTTTGTGTTTATATATACATATATATGTGTATATATATAGTGTAAATAAAATATACATATGGGTGGTAGTAAACTTTTAAAGAGATGTTTTTTAAAAAACATACTTTTTCAACTAAAAAGAGGATTTTACACATTAGGAAAAAAGTTTTTTTGTCTGAACCTTTGCCACATGAAGATCAAATTAAGGGTGTCCACCTGACATTGTTTTATAAAAGTACATCAATTTAATGCATACTAGACTAGAAGTAGTCAAAATAATCTTCATAATAAATGCTTTGCTTTACTTTTATCTGCATTTCAAGTCCAATGTGTGGATTAGACTTCAAAATTATGAGACAGCTTGATTAGCAATAGTTCTAGAAATTCATGGATCTAAACTAAGAACAATCACTAATCAAGCATACAATTTATGATGCAATTGTGCATTATCTCATTGAGACCTTAACATTTGCCTTTTTTTTTTTAAGGATTAAAGAACAAAAGAGAAGAGTAATTTCTTTCTTTGCAATAAATCCAGGCTGGAGAACCTTATCAACAAAGCTCACATCAGTGATAGAAATACGTGTACCCTGGGATTATGGTAACTCCAACTGACACCTGTAGCAACATCACCACTGTAGGTCTTATATAGCCAGCATTAGTTCAGTAGGAAAGCTTGGGAGGACCTATCAAGTGTCAGGAAATTTGGTGACAGTGAAATAATATCATCGTCAGATTGCCCTTGGTCAGACAGATGCATGTATATGTCAGGCACTGTGCATAGAGTTAACTGCATTTTAATTTAATCTTTACCATAATCTTAGGAGTCATGGACTCTCATTGTTAGCATTTTAGAGATGAGGAAACTGAAGCTTAGCAGAGGTAAGTAATTTGCCCAAAGTCACATAGGTGACATTAAAAATGACACTAAAAATGGTGACACTAAATCTAACCCCAGAACCCAAGTACTTAATTACTATTTTATTCTAGACATTCTCACTCACTACTGATTGACTTAAAGTAACACAAGGCTATTTTTTTGTGAAAACCGAAAGGAAAAATGCAATCCATTTTCAATATGTTTTTTAAATTATAGTCAATCAATTGATACATGTGCAAATATGTAAAAAAGGACATAAATTTGTAGATTTAGTCTATGTTGAGGATCAAATCATGGAAGATATTTTGAAAATCATTCAAATGCAGCAAAATTACTGATCATTGGGTTTTTATGATTGTTCCATTATTCAATCACTAGGAAATTTTCTATGAATATATGATGCTTAAGTATTAAGAATTACTCTTTTTAACTTGTTATTTTTTTACACATATATTTTTTTTAAAGATTTTATTTATTTATTTATTTGACGGAGAGAGAGAGAGACCGCACAAGCAGGGGGAGCAGCAGGCAGAGGGAGAGGGAGAATTCAGGGCTCGATTCAGGGCTCAATCCAAGAACCCTTGGATCATGACCTGAGCCGAAGGCAGATGCTTAATCAACTGAGCCACCCAGGCACCCCCTACACACACATATTTTTTAATCCTTATAGAAGCTTGAGGTAAATTTTGCTATTATACATATTTTATATACAGGAAAAATAAGTACTCTTTTTAACTTTGATTCACAGGACTTTGATCTTAAACTAAAAAATCCCATATGCAATTTCCAGCATAGCATACCATGGTATCTCATAGGATAACCTGATATAGGTAACAAAGACCATGATATTATTAGCCCTTTAGAAATAAAGATTTGTTTTTACTCAGGAAAACAAAATTTTTATTTTAATAAACAGCAAAGAAAAGTGATCCCCCCCAAAAAAAAGAAAAAGAAAAGTGATCCCAAACACAAAGAATTTAAAAAGCACTGTGTATCAGCAGAATGATCTATAATCTGATGCCAGCATGTTTTTTTAGCAGTTACAGCCTCCTTCTGTTAGAATTCTTATTTTTGGATGAATGATCAATTGTTTCATGTTGATTTTCCCCAGCAAGCTATAGGTTCACCCCAGCTGCAAAAATTTTCTAAACTCTGAGCAAAGGCTCCATATGAGATACCAGGATATGATCTTTCAAACACAAACAGTATAACTCTGTAGGAATCTACTCAGGAATTTGGGAAAGGAACTTTGTGAGAGAGGTAAGTTAGTAGCATTTATGACTCCTTGCAAATCTGACCCAAAAAAGTGGCTAAAGTCCACATATAAGGACTATACTACTAAGTTTATTTATTTTACAAAAACTTCTCCTAGATTAAATACATATTACTATCTATGCTACAAAAAAAAAAAAAAATTAAGTCAAAAACTTGGAACAAATTGTTCAGGGGCCACCCTGTGTTAGTGCCAAGCTGAATATATACTTTCTAGTCTTATAACCTAACATCAATAAATGCTCAGGGTATCCTAGGCAAATACTGTTAACACACAGATTTTCTCCAATAAATTGGATTTATTCTCTGTCATCTTTCCAAAAGAGATCGTTGTTGAATGTGTAGAAATTTGAATAGAGTGGAAAATGTAAGAAACAATTTGACATGTGTTTGCATAATTATCATCCCCTTAGAGAAGTCTGGTGAAAATAAGATCAAATTTATTTCCTTTGGCCTTGTCAAATTCTTCAAGGATTATAACCAGTTGCTTCCTAAACTACCAGAAAATTCAAGTAGAAGTGGATCTTGCATCCTGAACATGACTCAAAAGGGCTCTACACCAAGATGATATCAGTATCAGGACTCCACTGCTCCATTTATAACAATCATGCTACAAAGTATGTAAATAATCCTACTCCCCTCTCACAGCTCTTTCATTTTCCCTCAACCAAAGCCCCTTCATTTATTCCATTAATTTATCATAAAAACATATCCTCTATTACAAAATGAAACTTCATTACATAAATGGGTTTACAAGGCGGAGGCTTTTAACTATCCCCTAATCTCCTTTCTCCCTTCCTTTTAAGAACACTCTTCTGCTGAAGGTGTGGTCACTTAACTAGAGACTACATTTCCCAACATCCTTTGCAGCTATGTCTACCCGTGTATTTGGTTCCTTGATAATAGCATCCTAACAGGAGTAATGTGTGTAACTTCAGCCTTATCTCTTTAAAGAGAAAACAACTTGAGGCATCTGGGTGGCTCTGTCCATTAAGCATCTGACTATTGGTTTCAGCTTAGGTCATGATCTCAGCATTGTGAAACTGAGCCGGGAGGGGAGGGGAGGGGCTGGGGGGGCCTCCAAGCCCAGCATGGATTCTGCTTGAGATTCTCTCCTTTTCCCTCTACTCCTTTCCCCACTCCCATGTTCTCTCTCTCTCTAAGTATATAAAATCTTTAAAAAGAGAGAGAGAGAAAATGATTTGCCTTTTATTTCTCTATTTCATTTCTCACAGTCTAGAGATGAAACAGTGGTGAGCCTGTGCCCCCCAAGCAATCAAGGACAGCCTCAGGGAATAGCAGAATAATATAGAAAGAACCTGGGTTCCTAAATGAGTCATCAGCCTTCCTCTGGTCAGCTACATTAAATATCTATTTTGTTTGAGCCACTGTGTTTTGGGATTTGTCTCTTTAGGATTGCCTCTTGCCTGTATGTAAAAATTACAGACAATTATTCAAATTAGAACTTTCTCCTTTTTCCTACTACTTTCATATGTGTTGAAACACTGATGCTGGTTACAATTTTGCCCAGATATGTAGCAAAAGACTATTATGGGGTCAGTGTGTTTCCTCTTTAGACAAGCAAAAGCTATTTTATGGTATATACCTGAGCCACTGGGCTTAAACAACCTTGGTGCATTCAGACTGCAACCTGTTAGCTCTATGACATTTTTTTTTTAAATTTCAGTATACCATCAACATTATTTGAAGTTTTTCTTCACTGTTCTTGTTACTGAAACCCACGTTTGGCTGCCCAATGCTCAAAAGGCCAATACTCAAGAGAGAAGTTTTGACTAGAAAGGAATTCGGGCTTTATTCAGTATGCCAGTCATGTGGGGAAGAGGTGGACTCATAACCAAAAGTCAACTCCAACATTTCTGCCTGGCCCAGAGATTTTTAAAGGGGTTTAGGACTGTTAATCAATTAAGGGAGTGCGGTAGTCTGTAACATTTCTTGATTATGTGCAGACCCGATGGTGTCAGCTACAGATGTTATCGCAGTGCTTAGGTTGTGCAAAGGGGTCTGGTTCCTTGGTGCAGGGCGGGATGGGGGGTACATTGTGCAAAAGGATTGGGATTCCTCAGTGCCCTAGGAGTAGTGCTGGAGAATCTGGTGATGTGCAGAAGTGCTCTGTTGTTCTGTTCTTTGCAGGAAAGAATGCATGATCTATAGATACACAAAGAAAGGTTTAATCAGTCACAGGGGTTAGGGGTGTTTGCTAAAGTTTAAAGACTACTAGGTTGGCCAGAGAGACAGAGGCAGCTTCATTTTTGCACTGAGTCTTATTTCTGCCATTTTGATTATCACCATAAAACATTTGTATGTCTTATTACCATTCTCTACATGCATCTGTCTGACCAAGGGCAATCTGACAATGATACTATTACACTGAGAGTCACCAAATTTCCTGACACTTGATAGGTCCTCCTAAGCTCTCCTACTGAACTAATGCTGGCTATATAAGACCTACAGTGGTGATGTTGCTACAGGTGTTAGTTGAAGTTACCATAACCCCAGGGTACACGGATTTCTATCACTGATGTGAGCTTTGTTGATAAGGTTCTCCAGCCTGGATTTATTGCAAAGAAAGAAATTACTCTTCTCTTTTGTTCTTTAATCCTTAAAAAAAAAAAATAAGGCAAATGTTAAGGTCTCAATGAGATAATGCACAATTGCATCAAAAAATTTTATGTAATATTATCTGTGCTTTCAAATTTTTCTTACAACCACGAAAGAAAAGCCTTTCCTTTCATCTGTAGCCTCACAAAGCAGAGTATTTTCAAAGGGGAACGAACCTTAAGGACTATATTTTCCTAGTTTTTCAACTGTGTTCCTGGTACCCTACAACTCCAGAAAAGTAGCTTACAGTATGCCTAAAGTCAGGTAGGGGAAGAGGCTCAATGGGAGGCACAAGGGTCTCCACATATCCCTACACACACTGCCTTGAAATGAAGCAGGTTTTCTTTTTTTTTTTTTTAAGATTTTATCTATTTATTTGACAGAAAGAGAGAGAGAGAGATCACAAGCAGGCAGAGAGGCAGGCAGAGGGAGAGGGGTAAGAGCAGTCTAGACCACTTGGAAGCAGAAGGCAGGCGGGGGGAAGGTTTGAGTCCAGCAGGAAGCAGCAGCTTGTAACCCCTCCCAGCGAGGCTGGCGAGGTAGAGGGAGGCCGGGATGGTGAGGATCGGAAAGGAACCTCGGGCCCCAGGCTCCCCGGGCAAGGGGCTCTGCCCCCACCTCAGACCCTGAGTGGTGCCTTTAGGAAGCCCAGGCCCCGAGGCGGCCCCACCAACCCTGAGCCCGCAGAAGGCCCTGGCGGCCGAAGGAAGAGCAGCCCAACAGCCCCCTGTCTAGCAGATGTGTGCCAGGGGAATTCCTCTCACTTCTACCACGTTTGGAGTTTTTTGCAACAGAAGGAAAGAGCTGAGTCAAGTGCACCAGGCTTGGCCCCCTGGGCACAGCCTGAGATTCTGATTACGTATATTTACATAATCACCACTCTCTCTGCTCAGCAGAGAGCCTGATGCGGGGCTCAATCCTAGGACCCTGAAATCATGACCTGAGCCAAAGGCAGAGGCTCAACCCACTGAGCCACCCAGGTCCCCCTGAAGCAGGTTTTCCTTCACCTTTTAATATGTTAGGGTTCAGTCTGAGATTTCAATTTTAAAATGAGCCTCCTAAATTTGCAAAGCACTGATCTAGTCCAAACCAGATGAGGTAAGAGGCCAAGAGAGTGAGATTTACCTATGAAAAGAGAGATGATTGGTGGTGAAGCTAAGATGTGATCCAGTTGCCAGCACACAGAGGTGCAAGAACACCATGGCTCCAGGGGTCCCAAACAGACCAGGTTTGGCCACTAGCTGCTGACAAAATCCAAAGATAGAGAAAACAAGTGGTGGTGAAAAAGAAAGGCGTTTATTTCAGTGAGGCCAACACCAGGAAGATAGCAGAGTAACATTTCAAAGACTGTCTCCAAATGCCAACACTACTTCCAGGTTTATATAAGGAAAATGTGGGCCAAAGGTGGGTGGATGTGTGCAGACAGGCAGAGAAGGTTAAATAGATCACTGTCCTGGAGTTAATCACGGGTAGGGTTTTGCTGGCCCAGGGCAGTCATGTTGCTTGAGGGGGTTAGTTTTGGTTCCCATCAAGGGAGATTTTGCCCTGAAGGTTTTACACCTAAGTGCATTCAGGTTAAAATGGAGGCAGCCGAAGTCCTCTTCAAATCCTAGTCCTTTGACATCTGGTCCAGAATTTTCATACCAAAGCCAGAGCTTATTTAAGAAAATGTGGCCACGCAAGCACATACATTTAAAATTACACAGCTGCTCTGGTGCTCGTGTGACTATAGAAGTTTCAACATCAGCTTCAAATTTCTCTATAACTTCCATTTGGCTTATAGTTCAGAATAGTGCTAGATATTTTAATTTCTGTATCCAATAATTAAGACATTGGTATATTGGTATTAACATTTTTATATTTTAGTAAAGCAACTTTTTTAATTAAAATGAAATTATGACAAGAATAAAAATAAAAAAATCTTTAAAGAAAGGAAATTTTGATGATGCAGAATACACAGGACTGTAGATGAGAAAAAGTGATTTCAAATATCGCTCTGCCAACCAGAGCGATAGCTTTGTGCCCTTTCTTTGCCAGTCATATCATCTTGACATGCCTCAAGCTTTTGTTTTTAATAAGGTTAATCTATACAACTCACAAGCTTTCTTCCAGATCTAAAAACCTAAGGTTCTCTTTCCCAGGTGAACTCTCTTGGTCTCCAGATCAAAAAATAAAACATGTAACTATTGACTGTACATCTCTGTGCCCAATGTATATATGTGTACATTAATAATGTATGCATCCAAATCAAAAGAATCAAGCTTTTCATTTTATGGCTCTACTTCATGTGCTTCACACTTTTTAAAATAAACTATAATTTACATTAAACAAATTCACCTGTTTAAGGGTGCAGTTCTGTGAATTTTGACGTATATTTACATAATCACCACTCAAATGCTAAAAATTTCCATCATGCCAAAAAATTCCCACACACCTCTACAGTCAACCCCACATCATCCCTATTCCATAGCAACTACTACTCTGTTTTTCTGTCCCTGTAGTTTTACCTTTGCGTCTTTACATTATGTATTTCTTTTTAATCTTAAGCCTGCTTACGTTCTTACTTTTATCTATATAGCTCTGCAAGTTAAATATACACTACACCTACCCTGATGGTTGCCTTATATCTTGTTTAATTTCAACAACACCTCCATGATGCAGGCAATCCTGCACCTATTTTATATATGAGAAAACTGAGCCTCACAGAAAGAAGTAACTTCTCAGAGTCACTCAGCTAGTCAACAATGGGGCCTAGCTCCCTAATGACCACAGCATCTCAATACAGCTTCTAGTCCAGCCTACCTCCAGACTTCTTTTATGTGACAGCAAAATTAACTTTCATTTCTTTGAGACTGTGTTGAGTATCCTATTACATGAAGCCAAATCTAACCTCATTTCTTTTGGATCCTCTTTTTTGGAACACCCTCTTCTCAGGAGACATGCCACTTATCTCTACAGCAAGGTTACCAGACCCAGGGAAATATTATAGTTTAATTCATGGCATTATATTTTTGGAGCCCTGATTGTTGTCATAGGTTCTGTCATGCATATTGTCCAGATGGTTTCAACACACCAATATTTCAAGTGAATGTCCTTGGGAAAGCCTCTGGGAGTAGGGAAAGCAAGTGGATTCCAAGGATGTGCACATTCCAAGGACAGGGTAGGAGGTGATGAACCTCCAATTGCCAAGATCCATCTCACGCCAGTTGGTAGTCAGGTCCTCTTCCAACAAGAATGCACTTTGACCTATGGCAACAATCAGGGCTCCAAAAGCATAACACCAAGAATCATATTTTCATTTTTAATTTGCCAGATGAACGCCCATTTTCCAATTCAACTTGTGCTACATATTTGTGAAATTGCTAAGTCTTGATTTTAGCATACATATTAAAAGTACACTTATGCCATACTCATATTCACAGAAGTAGGTTTGCCTTAACAAAAGCAACCCTGATGCTCACAGATGGAAGACTTCTTCTTTTAATCCCTTCAGAATATCACGGTATAGTGGAACACCACTCCCTAAACCAGTTTTCTTACTCTTCAGTCTCCTGACATAAGAAAAATAATGTCTACCATAGGAAAGAAGGCTGGAATGGCCTATACGTTTTTTTTTATTTTTTAAGGTTTTTTATTTTTGTATTTGACAGAGAGGAGAGATCACAAGTAGGCAGAGAGGCAGACAGAGAGAGGGGGGGAAACAGGCTCCCTGCTGAGCAGAGAGCCTGATATGGGGCTCGATCCCAGGACCCTGAGATCATGATCTAAGCCAAAGGCAGAGGCTTCAACCCACTGAGCCACCCAAGGCGCCCCTGGCCTATAAGTTTTAAAAAAAAGATACTTATGTGGGGAAGAACTAAAGCCTGCATTTTAAAAATGTACTTTCACATGTGCATTTATATTAAACAATCTGATGAAAATTCATAAATATTTACTTCACATTGCAATCTACATACATATTTTTATATAAAATAGAGGAAGAATATATTTAAAACATCAAACCATTATAAGAACATACACAAGCAAGCTACTTGAATGAACAGATTAAACACAAGGGAAATTGCTCATTTTTAGTGTTGACTCACTAAGTAAAGGAAGGGAAATAATGTTATCTGGTTTATTAGATGATAACATAAATAATCTTGTAGAAATGTAAAGGAAGTCATAATACATACATATCCCAGGGAAGAAATTTTTCTCAACTCTCTGTATAAGTAGAATTGTGTTTTTTGTGACCAATGGCTTTGTTTTTAGCTGATGGAATTCCTGACTCTTGGGCCTGATTACATTTTCCTTTTTTTTTGGCTGGTAAAGCTTAGAGACATATTTATGTACCCCTAGCATAAGCAGATATAAATTCATGACCTATATTTTATGTTCTAACATCATTCTAAAGGTCATCTTTTCTCTCTAGTCTTATTTTCCTTTTGCTTATGTTAAATCATTCATCTTTTTAAATGTAGGTATTCCTGTACTATTTCTTATCTGTGGAACAACACAAATTCTAAATTAATTAATTAATAAAGTATACTAACGTTGGTATTTTTAGTTTCCCACTTAAGACACTTAATGTAATACAAACATTCGAACAGAATATGAATGATAATTATCATCTTAACTCTATGAGATCAATAATCAAAAGGATATTTATAGGGTCCTTGGCTGTCAGTGGTATAAATTCTATTTAACTCATAAGGAAATAGAGACCTGAGAAAACAAATAAGTCAATGGTTCAAAAATTTAAAATGTGATATTAATGCATGTTACTGACTCCAAGTTCAGTCTAACATTGTCAGTTGGTCAACAGAATTAAAGTCAGCTTTACTATCTTAGCAGTGTAGATATATTTAAATATAACCATAAAAATGGGTTTCAGTTCAATTTCTTTTTAATTTCCCCCCCAGTTTTATTGAGAAACAACGGAAATAATTACATAAGTTTAAGACATACAGTATGAGGATATGATTTACATATATTATGAAACAATTAAAACAGGTTCAGCTAACACTCATCTTCTCATATAGATACAGTAAAAAGAAAGGGAGAAAAGTTTTTTCTTCTGATGATGACTCTTAGGATTCATTCTCTTAACTTTCCTATGTATAATATAGCAGTGTTAGCTACAGTTATCACATTGTACATTACACCCATAGTACTTATTAATCTATTAACTGGTACTATGTACCTTTTGACCACCTTCCTTTAATCTTCCCTCCCCCCACACTTTGCCTCTGGTAACCACAAGTCTGATCTCTTTTTCTATGAGTTTGGTGAGGTATGGGAAGGGTTTGGGGGGGTTGTTTTGTTTTTAAAATTCCACATATAAGTGAGATCATACAGTATTTGTCTTTCTCTGACTTATTTTACTTAGCATAATGCCTTCAAGGTCCATCCAAAGTCCATTCACAAATGGTAGGATTTTCTTTTTTATGGCTGAATAATATTCCATGGTATATACATACGACAACTTCTATATCCATTAATCCATTCATGGACACTTAGATTATTTCCATGTCTTGGCTGTTGTAAATGATGTTGCTATGAACATAGGGGTGCCAATTATTTTAAAGTTAGTGTTTTTGCTTCCTTCAGATATATTCCCAGAAGCAGAATTGCTAGAGCATATGGTAGTCTATTTTTAACTTTTTAAGGATCTTCCATACTGTTTTTCCATAGTGGCTGTACCAATTTACAATCCTACCAACAGTGCACAAGTGTTCCCTTTTCTCCATTCTCTTACCAGTATTTGTGATCACTTGTCTTTTTTATGATGGCCATTTAACAGGTATGAGGTAATATCTCATTGTAGTTTTATTTTGCACTTCTCTAGTGACTAGTGATGTTGAACATCAATTTTCCTGTACCTATTGTATATCTTCTTTGGAGAAATGTCTATTCAGGTCCTTTGCCCATTTTTAATTTGAGTTATTTGGTTTTTTTTGCTATTGAGTTGTATAAGTTCTCCATATATCTTAAATATTAACTCCTATCAGATATATGGTTTAGAATTATTTTTTCCATTCCATAAGTTTTCTTTTCACTTTGTTTATAATTTCTTTTGATGAAACCATCTTTTTGGTTTGATGTAGCCCCATTTGTTTAACTTACTTCTTGTGCTTTAGGTGTCATACCCAAAAAATCATTATTAAGACCCATATCAAGGAGCTTTATTCTTAGCTTTCTTCTAGGAGTTTCATGGTTTCAGGCCTTTAAAGACATTTAAGTTTTTAATCCATGCTGAGTTTTTGTGTGTTGTATAAGATATGGGTCCATTTTCATTCTTTTACATGTGAATATTCAATTATCCAGCACCATTTATTAGAAAGACTGTCTTTTCTCCATTCAGTATTCTTGGCTCCAGTTCAATTTCTTTTTACAGATGAATTCAAATTAAGAGGGAAATACATCTGCTATAATATTTGTGTGGATATATGAATCACTATAACAATATTTTACATAGAATAAAATAAATCAAAATGCTTAATGCTGATACAGTTTTCACTGACACTGTAGAAGCAAAGAGGAGGGAAAATGTTTTTTCTTTTTAGAATCCTTTGCCTTTGGGGCACTGGGCTGGCTCAGTGGGTAGAGCACGCAACTCTTGATGTCACAGTCATGAGTTCAAGCCCAATGTTGGGTGTGGAGCCTATTTAATTAAAAAAAAAAAAGTTAAAAAAAAAAAAAACAGAACTACTTTGCCTTTGTGTTAGGCCCCTAGGCAATCTGGCTCTAAAGCTTTCTGTCTTATGTGCAAACTTTCAATATGATTAAACTGAAAACAGCTTAACTGGAGACTTTCCAATGTACACCTCCTCTAGATCAATTATTACATGTTAGTTGTTTTAAGTATCTTCTCTCACTTTCAAAGATGTCCTGATGTGAATGACAAACTATGTGGTCACCGAAAATATGATGGATTTCAGTAGTTCTCAAAAATGGTAGATAGAGTAAGACCCTTACTCCCAAAGGATCATGATTCTGTCTCTGGGAGAAAATTAAAGATGCAAAAAAAAAAAAAAGAGAAGGATCACTCTCTGAATACTGTGATGAAAACTGCTCCATGTTTTCATAAACTGTCACTTTAATAATCTAGGCTTAGAGCATATTTAAGAATTTCTATAAATGTGCCTGAAAATAATTCCAGTAAAATTTAACATTTATTAACTCCCTAACTTCTAAGTGTGCCAGGCATTGTACTAAACACTTTATTTGGGGCGCCTGGGTGGCTCAGTCGTTAAGCGTCTGCCTTTGGCTCAGGTCATGACCCCAGGGTCCTGGGATCAAGTCCTGCATCGGGCTCCCTGCTCGGCAGGAAGCCTGCTTCTCCCGCTACCATTCCCTCTGCTTGTGTTCCCTCTCTCGCTGTGTTTCTCTCTGTCAAACAAATAAAATCTTTAAAAGAAAAAAAAATAAACACTTTATTTACATTATCTCATTTATTTCTTAACATAGCCTTGTATATATTATTACTACTAACCCTAATTTACAGATCAGAAAATTGAAGCTTACAGAGGATAAGCAATTTATCCAAGGTTAAGCAGACAGTAAGCAGCAGAGCCAGAATTCAAACCTAAAATTAACACTCAGGCCAGAGGTCTCTACAAATAACTAAACATATCTCACAAATATTTGTTATCCCCTTGTGTAGTATTATAACATCAGTAAAGCCTTGTCTCACCTGTTTCCACCATCTCCCCCACAACACCTACAATTAATCCCAGAAATTTTATCTTGAGAGGGACATTCCTTCCTGGTCTATTTAGCTAGGTGTGGTAGTCATTGTAGGGTTGACGTTCTTGGTTTATTTTTCTCTTCACCTATTTGAACAGTCCTTGATTTAAATTTACAGATTCACGTGGTTCTGATGAAACTGACTCTACCTTCCAATCTAAGAATGAACCATATGATCAAAAACACCTAATTCTGTGCATTCTTTCCTTTGACCATAAGGACCAGTCCAAAGATGGGCAAGTAACAAAACCTGAAAGCCTCATTATTTATAGTAGAATACTGGGATTTATTCTCATGCTAGGCATGAACAAAAACATACATAGTTCTGGGAGCTGCTGGTATCCATTTAGGGGTCTTAAAGATAGAAGTAACACCACAGAATGCAGAGCAAAGAAATGGAAAGAAATTAAGTCCTAGGCAGCATTTGATAATTCATTGGATTAACCTTCACCTGTCTTTGGCATTGTAGTTATATGAGTAACTCAATTGCTTAAGCCAATTTGAATTAGGCTATTACTTGCAACTGAACTGACCTGAATTAATACACAAGGGAAAACATCAGCAAAATGGGCCTTTGGGGTGGCCAGGTCTCTTAGAAGGAGTAACGTTTAGAAAGGTAAGATATGACACATCCCAATTTTACCAAGGGCTGGCAAAACTACAATACTTTATAGGTCACTGTGACTTCCCTCCATGTAGTCAGGTTACCTACAAAATTATTTTTAAAAGCTAAATTTCTCTATTTCCTTTTAGCTTATAAAGACTAGTTCCATATCTTATGTCGTTCTATTCTCATAACAATGGTAAAAGATAGGTATTACAATTTCTGTTTTATAGACTTAAAAAACTGAGGTGATTTTTCCAAGATAATGAATCTAAGTGGCTAAAAACTAGGACTCAAAATCAACTCTTCTGAATCAAACTTTTTTTTTTAAATTTCTGTTACCCCAAGCAGAACTGGATTTCACCTACAAATAAAATTGAATGATGGATGTTAGTTCTCTAAGACAGCTGAAAACAATGGTAGGTGCTACCAGTGTACTGGTTCTTGCAGCGTTTCCCAGGGATACAAAAAATAAAGGATGCTTATGAAAGAAATACATCCTCAATTATCTATATCCTACCTTTAATGCCTGTTAATAATAGCCTTATATTCTGCCCCTGAATCGTCTAAGTGGAATGTGTCTCATTTCCCCCTTGTTAATTCATCTTATAAACGGATTCTTCACATTCAGAAAGACCTCTCTGATAGTCTGGTTTTTCCCACTCCTGCCATTAAGTAGAAACAGTCCAAATTTCTAAATAATCATACCAACAGTTTAAAAATAATAGCATTTTATGCCTTTCAGCAGTGCTTGATAAAGGTATCATTATTAGGATTATTGTATAGATGAGGAGATAAAGTCTTAGTAAGATTAAGTCACTTTCCCGAGGGAGGCCACACGTTTACTAAGTGACAAAGCTGGGATGATATCCCAGATCTGCTGGATTTCAAACACAGTGCTCTTCAACAGCTATGTTACAATAACACCCCCTGCCTCAGGCCATTTTTGCCCAACCCATATTTTGTTAGAATTCCACTCCTCCTTGGGGCACCTGGGTGGCTCAGTCGGTTAAGCGGCTGCCTTTAGCTCAGGTCATGATCCCAGGGTCCTGGGATGGAGTCCCGCGTCGGGTCGGGCTCCCTGCTCAGTGGAGAGCCTGCTTCTCCCTCTTCTCTGCCTGCTGCTCTACTTGTGCTCTTTCTATCTCTCTGTCAAATAAATAAATAAATAATCTTTTTAAAAAAGAATTCCATTCCTCCAGTGTTGGCGTGCTCCTCTCACACTGTCCAGCTCAACACCTCCCATACCACACCCCCATCACGAGATCTGGCAACTGTAGTTTCTAATATTTCTATTTCTTCTCTGCCAAACCAAAACTAACTTTTCTTCTCATGACCTACCCTGAGACTTGTAATGAGTGATAATAGGTAATCAGACAAATTAATCATTGCTAATGTGTTGATATTTAGTGTGTAACATCTTCTCAGTGAAAATAACATACTAAGCATTTAAAGTACATGTTACAATATGGTGATTAAGGGACACTGTAAACACTAGAAACATGTCAGGGGGGCTGGAGAGTTAGCAGAAGGGCAGTATTCCAGGTCAGCTTTATTCCGACGCCTGTAAAAACTACTTCCTAAGTCTCTCGGTCCATTGCTATTAAAACAACTGCAGCTACGGTCCACCCATCATGAACTGTATGTATGAGAATTGCTCAAGCAGAATAATATGGACAAAAACCTTCAGTGTAGTCCCCCAAAAAATATAAGAATAGCAATATGTTTGCATCAGCTGAAATAAAGAACTCACCTGTTCTACCTTCACCTCATTGAACCATATACATGCAGAAAATAAACTGTGGGATATTTTACATGTTTGTTGACTTTGTGAGAAAGTAAGCACAGCTAAGTGAAGAAAGTCTGTAAGATTAAACATTTGAATCAATGGTCAATAATATATCACATTCGATACTCCAGAATAATGTTGTAAATCATTTCTAGATTTTACCTGCTTTGCAAAAATTCCATTTAGACCGTAATATTTTTAGTGTCCTATACTCATATCCTAAAACCATTTTTATTCCTCAGAAGCAATCTCCCCATTTCTGTCACTGCTTCTCAAATCACTAAGCCAAGAGACCATACCTTATAGCCATAAGAATGCAGATGCCCAAAAGAATGCAAGAAAAGCAAAGGTTATTCCATTTATTTTAGTGCCATGACTAAATCACTTTGGCCTGTAGCTTGACTTTCACTGGCTTGTTTGTTTGCTTGCTTGTTTGTTTGTTTGTTTGTTTCACTGGCTTTTTAATGAGATTTGCATCTCTGCCCATTTGTGCTAGAGCTTATTTTCATGAGAACGTCAGTTCTCATATCAACTTGTCTGCAAGCATTTTCTGCAGAGATGGGGATAGCACTACCCAGAGGGAAGTTGTCAAATCACTCCAGTAGACAGGTGCCATCAATAAGAAGGCCAATGTCCAAATCAAATTTTTGGCAAAAACTGGCAAAAAAAAAGTGCCAAAAATTCTGATTTATCCATCACAGCAGGAATGATACTGCTGTTCAGAAACTCTTCAATTTTTTTCTATAGGTTGACACTATTCTAAGATATCTTCCAAAGATCCACAACCAACTGCATGGCCTTCTATACACTAGTGGACTGGGACTCAGGATGCAGCTGAGGACATACCTAGCCAATAGGACTTACTTAATTCCTGTTATATCAGGGTGGACCAGAAGTTAGTATCCCCTCTCAAAAGTCAGGAGAATATGCAGTCTTTAGAAAGGCATCAAATAATATTATTGCACTTCACTTCATTCAAAATGTTCTGGTGTTAATTCCATAATGCCTATAAGGTTGTTTAGCTCATTTAGAGCTACTCTACATACATACAGTGCTTGTGACAACAGCTGTTGAATGTTTTGCCTACTTGTCCTATGGTGTTCAGATAACTGTTCCCTAAGAAATATCTTTCTTCTCCAATACCCAGTAATGCCTTCGATTCTTGTGTTGTTTCTCTGACCATGGCCAAAAAGAGATATCCTGAGTTTAGTGGATATTTAAACTATCACTGAATCTTGTCAGTTCTGCCTTCTCTTTCTCTTGATGCTCCATTTCTCTCCATCACCATCACTACCATCCTCATCAAAGCTAAAGTTCTCTCACCCATATTTCTGCAATATCTTCGTAACTGATCCCCTTTCTCCTGATCACACCCAATTCCATCCACTTCTCACTCTGCGACTGACTTTTTATTATGTCATGTTTCCACCCCATTAAGTTTAACTTCCCATTTTCTTAGGATAAAGTTAAACAAAGTCTTAACAAGAACTACAAAGCACAAGAGAATCAGGGCTGTCTACCACCTCTCTACTATCAACTTTTCTGCTTTTCTGATTTTTCTCCTCCTCATACTCATCATGGTCCCCCTTGCCTCCAGAACCTTGAAATACCTATCTCTACCTACTCTCAATCCCAGCTGCCCCATCATCCAGCATCCTTCCAGCACTATACTGGTTCACTTCTACTCCTGTAGTCTCAGCTTTAACTCTACCTCCCAAGGAGTCTTTCTAGGACCACTGGTTCCATGTTACATTCCTGTGATGCATTCTGATTGTACTCTGTATTTCACCTTTCTTAATACTCTTTAACAGTTGAAATGATTTGTTATCTATAGTTCCTACTAGGTCCTAAGTTCTGTGATATCAAGAATTCTGTCGGCATCATACTTGACAAGATATATACCCAGTATTGTGATTCCTATTAAATTTGCAGAACTCAATGTGCTACTTTAAGTAAAAATGGAATGAATGTAGAATCAAAAGAGCATCTTGAAGCCAGTTATGCATTCTGCATGGAAAAAATTCATCCAAATACACGTAAATATTTATGGATATAATAATATACCTTTAGTGTTACAATGTGTGCTCCATGCTGATTGCTTAGAGAAAAAAAAAGTTTAGAGAGGGAAAAGTAAAATTGTGTGTTTCTGTGTGTGTGCATGTACACATATAAGGTTAAAATACCTATTTTAAATACATAGTAAGTGTATAAGTGCTTCCATTTCTAACTTATCTAATTTGTTTGGGATCATTCTCCTCTTTGCTTTTTTTATCATCTCATCCCTTCACTGTGGATTTTTCCATCAATTTACTGAATATCTTAGCAGAAATCATTTGTTTACTTAGTGACAGGTACATTCACGTTTAAAATTTTCCAGAGCTGATCCCCGAACAATATGTTCCTCAGAGAGAGACTTTACTTGATAAAACAACAGCGGGTTCAGTTTAAAGATAGTAGGCAGAACATCAAAGAAATGAGTGGAGAAATAACAAGGCTGATGAACCAGGAGTTTCTAAAATATACCTGATTTCTTAAATATGTTTTTGCTCTACATATTATTTAAAGAAATATACACAATGGCACATTTTCATTTTAGTTTTGGGCTTTAATTTTTACTATGAAAATATTGCCTCATAAACAAAATTAAAGAGAATGACTCAATGAATCCTATATACCCATCAACCAGATTCAATAATTATCACATTTTGCTACATTGTTCCATTTTTGTTTTCCACCTATTCCTAGACATTGTATCATTTCTACTTTACATAATTCAGTATTCAAGTCTAATATATATAAATACACTAATGATATATAATTATATAAATATATGATCACACTACCATTCTCACAACAAACAAAAACAATAATTCCTTGATAACATCTCTTTAAATTAAAGTTGATTTGTTTGAATCAAGATCCAAATAAGACCTATGTGCTACATTTGGTTGTCATTTTTCTCAAATCTATTTTAATCCAGAGAGGTTCCTCCTCCAGTTTTTATTCTTATGTTTGACTTACTACACAGGTCTGTTTTCCATGGAATGCATGACATACTGGACTTTCCTCAACACTTGTTTTCCTATCCTTGTAATTTATTTTTAAATTTTATTTTAAAATGAAATACACCTCGAGAGGAGGCAAGATGGCAGAGGTGTAGGAGGCACAGAGAGCCCTGGGAATCAGAAGTCCAGCTAAAGAGGAGGAAATCACTCTAAAAGCCGGCAAACGCAACAGCAGAGAGAAGAGAATAAGAACAGCAATTCCAGGAGCAGAAAATTGACCACGTTCAGGAGGTAGGACGTGTGGAAAAAGTGAATTTAAAGCGACGGGAAGAGAGACCCCGGGGGGAGGGGCCGGCTCCCAGCAGCTGCAGAGCCGCGGAGCACAAAATCCGGAACTTCTAGTCCGCTCCACTGAGGGACATCGCTCTAGAGACTAACCGGGGGTTCAGCCCTCGGGGGAACAGTGTGGTTTCAGGACCCCTGGGGTCACCAAGGGACCAGGGGAGCCCAAATGTGGCAGAGCTACCAGGTATTGGGGCGGAGAAGCCGGCGGCAGAGAAGGAGCCGCGCAGCGCCACATAGGCCTACCTTGGACTATAGGAACTGAGACATATAGTCCACATAGGGCTGCCGCACTTCAAGCGGGGACCCCACGGGAGGCAGCTCCGGAGACACCCCCTCCTTCCTCCTCCGGGAGGAGCGGTGC
>CM053608.1:34644650-34660924 GCA_028646535.1 Procyon lotor
GAGGAAGGGGACACCCGCCTAGCCAGCCAGATCAGCCGAATCAACCCTGGCGATCAATGGGGTGACAGATGTCGCAGCCAGATCGCCCTCACATCCTCTTCTTTCAATTTCTATAATTAATTTAAAAGTTATCAGTCTTGATTTTTTGTTTTCTTGCTGTTTTGTAAATCTTACATAGCCCATGGTTAAAAACAGTATAACTCAGGGGCACCTGGGTGGCTCAGTGGGTTAAAGCCTCTGCCTTCAGCTCAGGTCATGATCCGGGTCCTGGGATGGAGCCCCGCATCGGGCTCTCTGCTCATTGGGGATCCTGCTTCCCCCTCTCTCTCTGCCTGCCTCTCTGCCTACTTGTGATCTCTTCCTCTCTGTCAAATAAATAAACAAATCTTTAAAAAAAAAAAAAAACAGTATAACTCAAACCTAAAGTAAAAATAAACTTGAATGTGTGTATAGGACAGTGAGCCTGACAAGAACAGGTGGAATAAAAGGAAAAAGACTAGGACTTATTATGTGGTAGAAGTTAAAGGATAGGAGTACCAAGAGGTAAGTGGTCAGTAAAGATAAATGTGCAAGAGAGAAACCAAAAAGAATGAAGTAACAAAGAATGGCACTAAATCTAAAAATTATATTATGGGTAGTAGTAATGAAAAAAATTTCAGAAGAGAGGATCACTTGAAAAGAAGTTCATGTAACTGATCAGTGGAGTTAAGTCATAGTTATATTTATCATACATAATGATTCACTATTATACCCTAATCATTGTCCAGCTGTTCCTTTGAATATAGCATAATTTTATTTTTTTCTTTCTAAAAACAGCTCAATTAATATATAATACATATTTTTACTTTTAGATGCATATTTCCTGGAACTAAGATTGCTTAGAAGTATATTAATCCTACTCTGACAATTTCTTTTTACTTCAATTTTTTTAACTATAGCTTAAGTAACAATGAATTAAACTTTTGTTAAAAATAGAAAATATATAATGACCTATTTTCCTAAAATCATTTTATATCATATTTCTTTATCTCAGTGAAAGCAGTATTATTGTTTGTCTAATTATATAAATAGTATTTACCCAAAATAAAACTTTCAAAAGACATTCACCATTTAAAGAAAGTAAAAGTCACCTGAATCCCACCATTCAGGAAAACCATTATAAACATTATGGAGTCTATTATTTCATACATTTCTTTAACAATACCTTTAACATTAGTTGTCATTTATATAACTCTCATCTATTTATTAAATAACATATCTAGTAGAGTTTATTATATTGTTATATAGTATAATGTACACATCACTCCATTAACCCTTATATAAGACTGTTCTCGTCTGTGACTTCTATATCCATTTGTGTGACTGAAACTATAACAGCATCTGAAAGTCATTTCTTACTGCATACTTAATATGTATAATCATTTAGGTGCTCTAGGTAATGGTTATCTGCTACAAATCAGGTTAGATTTACTGATAGAGAGTGGAAAAGGCAAAAGAATCTCCCGATGAAAGAGTAAGATAATAATATATTTTATGGAACTGAATTTACTGAGTTATATGATTTTTATTTATTTGTTAACATGCTCAAGATTTTTTTAAGTGTTATGTTGTAGCAATATACTCTTATTCATTTATCCAACGAACATTTAATGTCTACTTTAAAAATCAAAAATCAAGGGGCACCTGGGTGGCTCAGTGGGTTGGGGCCACTGCCTTCGGCTCAGGTCATGATCTCAGGGTCCTGGGATTGAGCCCCACATCGGGCTCTCTGCTCAGCGGGGAGCCTGCTTCCCCTTTTAACAAAAAAAAAAAAAAATCAAAAATCAAAACAAAACATAGAAAACTTCACTGTTTTATAGCTAAAATAACCTCAAAAGATACTAAGTAACTCAAAAATTTACAAGGATTGAGGAACTATCCAGAATCAAAGTTTCATCTACCTTCAAAACTTGGCTAATTAACAAGCCAAGATCTAGTACAATGTCATATTTACACATCTAGGATTAGATTACCCAAAAAGTAATCAATTATTGTGTAATAAATGAAAATTGTATTATATTAAAGGTAGAAATGATAGAATAAGGTTAATTGATATTTATTGGGCTCTTTTACACAAATCATCTCCTCATCCTAATCCTCATCTAACCCCTTTCCCAGAAAAGAAGTATTGTCTCATTTTTACAGAGAAGAAAACAAAGAAAATAAATTATGTGACCAGTCTCACAACTAAGGCTATGACAGAATATTCAAACCCAGATCCATCTGACATAAAATCTCAAATTTCCACTATTCCATGTAGTTCCTAGATGAAAAATATATATATCAGACCTTAGAAACTCTTCCTACACCCTATGATAAAGCTCTATAGACTGGCAGAAAGGTCTATTCTGGTTGTTTGACCACCCACATGGATTGGACATATCTGCCAGGGAGTACTTAATGGATCTTTAAAGTAGCTTAAGTAACTATACCAACCATGACTTTTCCATCTATGTAAACACCTTGTAAAAATACATTTCAAAGTTGATAAGGGGGGGCAGCCTGGGTGTCTGTCAGTTAAGCATCCAACTCTTGATTTCAGCTCAGGTCATGATCGAAGGTCATGGGACAAAGCCTGAAATAGGGCTCCATGCTCAACACGGAGTCTGCTTGTCCTTCTCCTTCTGCTCCTCCCCCATTTGCTCTCTCTCTTTCTCAAATAAGTAAATAAAATCTTTTAAAAAAAGTTGATAAGGGAACTATGTTTTCTATTTGATAGTTTTAAATAAACACAATGCATTAATATAAAAGCTAAATCAAAATCTTGTAAGAAGCACAAAAGCTAAAAGCTTCTACTGATTAGGGAAGGGAAGTTGAAGATTGAGTAGGAAAGGTCAATGGGAATGAACCTTTATTAAAGACCTGCAACACGCCAGGTACTTTGACATTATCTCATTAATCCTCATTAAAAAAAAAAAAAAAACTTTCTTATGAGGAAATAAATGTTTATATGCTTACTACAAAGGTAGACTCACAATCTGGTATCCACAGTCTGAATCTCAGCCACAGGTATCTTTAGAATACTTTAATTACTTGCCAAATTTAAAAAACAGAGGATTGAACACAGAAACTATATATCCACCTTCTCTGAGACATCAAAATATCTAATAATACTGAGGATGGAAATAAGTGATACCGTTTGGATAAGGCACAGACACTCAGATCACCAAATCCCTATCCTGACAATTTCACTCAATTCAGTTTTGCCAGATCACCGTAGGCATGGCATTTAGATTTGTGATCTGGCTTTGAGTAAATTGTCAAGATTATATTTCTAGTAAGGCACAAGGTTTAAAATCAAAACCACGTCTGTTTCTCTCCAAAGACCATATGCACATTTATGGCTCCTGGTAAAGTCTTTTTGCGTATAGAGAAAAACATTGAAATTTTCCATAAGTGATTCTGATTTTCTTCTGCCTTTTAAAAATCATTGCTGGTGCTCGCTTCGGCAGCACATATACTAAAATAAAAATCATTGCTGATAGCATTTTCCTGATTATCAAAATTTTATCTTAACCATTTTTATTTTTAGCTCAATTACTCACTTTTCCCATATATTGTATACAGACTCAAGTCAAAATAAATTCAGAGAATCGCGGATTAATATCAGTATTTTTCTACCTCATTTAGGTATGTCTTTAATTCTATAAAAAGTACAAGTAACACTGAAAAGCTTTATTTAATTCAATGAAAGCTGTAAATAATATACTTTATGTATCAGTAAAATGAACCAAATTTTTATAGTGTTTAAACTTTTTACTAAAACTAACTAGCTTAGGGTTCTGTGTTGCCCCCCAAGTACCTTTATGATTTAAGAGAACTTCAAAGGAACCCACAGTTAATATCTAAGTATTGCTGACACAATGGAGAAATAATTCAATATATATACATTTAACAATGAGCGTTAAGAATGTAAGTGCAAAAAGCATGATATTCAGACAGTCATGGGCATAGATATGCTCTTCAGCTTAAAGAGGGTAGGCTTCTCAAGATGGGCAACTTAAACGAGTTTATTCCACAACCTGGAAACTCCTATATTATCATTGAGGATCTTGAAAGAGATGGTACCAATAGGAGCCATAGCATTTTTTTCAATACATCTGCAAAGTTTATTTGGCTACTATTTAAATACAGATGAGCCAAGAAAACTAATGAATTACTGTCGTTGGTATTAAGTCTTCCATACCTTCTATGAGCACACTGCTATTAAAACTAGTCCCAGATGGCTGGCTTTGCATTTCTTCATTTTTATGCTGGAAAAACTATGTCGTTTTGTTCTTAAATAAATTAAAACCATCTTACCACTGGAAAAGCTACTAGTTTACAAAACAAATAAAATATAACCAAATAACATTTTCATAAGGAATAATCATAAAATATTACTGTTGACCTCACAAAGAGACAAATCTCCCCATGTTGAAATATAATTACAGGCACTAAGTAGTAACATTGACCTTTCAAATCTGTTTTGGAAAAATAAAAGAATATAGACTCAAGTAAAAAATCTCCACAGTAAGATTAGGTTAATGAATTTTAAATTATTTTAGAAAGCCACATAAGCCCAGAATATTTTAGTTACTCTGATATTAATATTTTAACACACAACCATAAAATTATACTCCAAATGCTTTTCATTTGTATACATTTTTGACAATAGATCATTAGTTTCATCTAACAAAGTTAAAATGTATATGAATTTTTTTAATAATATTTGGAGTTTATTGGGCACCTGGGTGGCTCAGTCAGTTGAGCATGTGACTCTTGTTTTGGCTCAGGTCGTGATCACACAGGCCCTGAGATCTATTGCCACCCCCAACCAGGTATCAGAATCCAGCCTCCACAGTGGGGAGTCAGCTTGAAGAGTATCTTCCTCTGCCCCTCCCCCTACTCTCTAAATCAATCAATAAATCTGAAAAAATAATAATGTTTTGAGGAAAAGCACACTATCAGTTAGAGTTGGATAGAACCTCTTTACCTTTTAGAATGCTCTATAGTTCCAGGATTATGAGTGTCTTGATAAAGCAGAAATTTCTTTTAATTGCTTGCTTTTTTACTTTCTGTACGTAGCCCTCAACTTAAAATCTTCCCACATCTTCCTTAACAGTGTCTACCTATAATAACCAGAAACTATGTAAAAACAGTGAGCTAATAACATAGCCAAAATATTTTCCTTTTTGTTTTTTAAGATTTTATTTATTTATTTGACAGAGAGAGCACAAGCAGGGGGAACAGCAGGTAGAAAGAGAGGAAGAAGAAGGCTCCCCAAGGAGCAGGGAGTGCAATGCTGGGCTTGATCCCAGGATGCTGGGATCATGACCTGAGCAAGGCAAATGATTAACTCACTGAGCCACCCAAGAACCCCAAAATATTTTATGTAACTTTTATATATAATCAATCAGTGTTCTGAAAAGCAGATAAAAATTCATTTGTTTTTATTTTTTAGATGATATTTTCAATTTTTTTCCACCTACCCCACTAGAAACATTTATATAATGTTGAATAGCTGAAATTACGTGTTTTCTGAGTTTGTTTCACCCCAATATTATGAGTAATATAGATTAATACTGCTTTAAGAGGTGCCTGGGTGACTGAGTTGATTGAGCATGCAACTCTTGGTTTCAGTTCAGGTCATGGTCGCCCCGTGGTGGGATCGAGCTCCAGTATTCAGTGCGGAGTCTGTTTCAGATTCTTTCTCCCTCCCCCTCTGCTCCCCTCTGCTTGATCTCTCTCTCTCAAATAATCTTTTTAAAAATAAATAAATAAATAAAATTGCTTTAATAGGTATGCTTAATTTCTTTATATAGATCTATAGCTAAGCATTAGTAACTCCTCTAGTTTACCTATCAAATTGACTTTCAAAATAAAATTATTTTTATGACATAATTTCCATTTTTAAGGAACTTGGTAAAATGTAAAACAAATGTATTCATTTAAAATCCCTTTAAAAATATATCTTTCTCGGGGCTCCTGCGTGGCTCAGTCGGTTAAGAGGTTGCCTTCGGCTCAGGTCATGATCCCAGGGTCCTGGGACTGAGCCCCACATCAGGCTCCCTGTTCAGCAGAGGCCCTGCTTCTCCCTCTCCCTCTGTCTGCTGCTCTGCCTACTTGTGCTCTCTCTCTATCAAATAAATAAATAAAATCTTTAAATGGTTGATGCTCATTCATGGATGAATTATAGAGAAGGAAATGCCAACATCATTCTCCTTCAAGGATGGAAATCTTAATTCTTTGGTAATAGAATGATGGTACTAGTGATGTTGAAAATATAATACCAATAAATTCCAGCTCCTAGACTGCCATAATAATAAATCAGAAGGGGGTGCCTGGATGGCTCAGTGGGTTAAAGCCTCTGCCTTCAGCTCAGGTCATGATCTCAGGGTCCTGGGATCAAGTCCTACATCAGGCTCTCTGCTCAGCAGGAAGCCTGCTTCCGCTCTCTATCTGCCTACTTGTGATCTCTCTCTGTCAAATAAATAAATAAAATCTTAAAAAAAATCAGAAGTTATTTTTAAAATACTGGAAGCATGGGCACCTCATAAATTATTAAAATGTCATAGTCAGACCTGATAATGTATGTCTCAAACACATAAATGCAAAAATACTTAGACCAATGAACTACTATAACCTATTATACAGGCTTCAGATTACTGAATGAATAAACAACAGAGGATCCCAAAAACTGGTTGCACTCTTAGATCACAATATTAAAAGAGTTTAAAGGATCTCCTTAAAGTTTCCTAATAACTAAAGTAAGAAATGAACGTCCCATTAATTACTAGAATAAATTGTTATAACTTTAATAAATCTGAGAATCTGGAAAACATGAATGGCTGTCTTAGAGATAACAATTTTGTCTAAAATGTTGGAAAGTGTGTGACTCTGAATTAGTACACACAAAAATAGAATGGCTTTTGCTTTCTTTTTTGTTTTTAGATAGAATCCAAAAGTAGTCTGAGAACAATCAAAAGTCTTGGTGAGAAACATGAATGAAATGGAGGAAAAGTGGATTTGATTGCCAATTCTACCCCTCACAAGTTCTGTGCTCAGGGATAAATTAGTGAACCTTACTAGACTTCATTCAGTGGAAGTAACATAAAATCATTTGATAATTACTGAACATCCGCCTCTACAGAACACCATTCTAGTGCTAGAAGTTTAGCAATGAACAAGACAGACAAGATCCATGATATCATGGGGCTTAAACTGTTTTTGTTGTCAGGGGAGGGAAAACAATAACAAGTTAGCAAATTAGAAAGATAATTTTATGTATTTATATTGTAGGTAAGCAAGAAATAAAAGTAAATGGTGAGTTAAAAAAAAGAGTCTGAGACCTTCTTTAGATGAAATATTATGGAAGACCTTGCTGAGAAAGAAATATTTCAGGTGAAACAGGAGGAAAACCCTCCTACACAAAGATCAGAAGACAGAATGGTCCAAAGAGAGGATATATGCATTTCATTACACATCTATCAGTAACTCTAACCCAAAGGAAAAGCATTTGTTTATCAATGATTCCTCTACCATAATTCCTACATCGGACATCTTTGAACATAAAAAGCACAAGTATATAACTTACATCTATTATTCTCATCACTTTGTGATAAATTATTAAGGACCATGGCATATAATATTGATAGCATCCTTGAAAATCTGGCTATTGATCCCAGAAAACAATGTATAGGTGAAAAGTCCATATGACAGGAAAAGCAAAGATTAAACAGGCCAAGAGGAAAAAAGGAGGAAATGGTTCTAGTCCAGAGAAGAGATAGGGAAGAGGATTTTAAGAATTGTGGTCCAAAGAGGACACATGAAATAGAATCCAGTCCATGTTTATCTACTAACTCACTCAATGTGAAAAGAAGGAAGAAAAGGGGGGTGTGTAATACTAGATATTTTTAGTATATTGTATGATTTATCCCTTACTACAATCCTATTTGAACTACTTGTATCTCTACTTAGCAACTAAGCTTGCATGACTACATGACCTTGGAGAACTCATTTTCTTAACAGGATTGACTATGTGATCTCAAAGTTTCCCATTTAATTCTAAAAGCCTATGATTCTGAAAATAGGAAAATTATCTATGTAAGATATAAATGGATATATAATGGATATAAAGGTCTTAAAAAATAATTGGCCATATGACTTGTCAATCTTTAAAAGGAGAGACGTCAAGAATATTTGGTGAGGAATTGCAGTCTTAAAAACATAAAACTCAGTTTCTTGGGAGGTGGATGAAGAATGGAATATTCAGACAGAGAAGACATGTAAAGAGGCCCTAGGAGATCTGCAGGGAAATCTGAATAGCCATCCAAACTAATCAAGTTTTATCCAAACCAAATATCCAGGCCTTTTGAAGTTTGCCAGATACTAATCAAATCCCCAGTAAACGCTTAGTATTTCAGTTTTAAATAACATCAAACCAACTATCATGTAATGTAATGAGTAAAGCCAAATCTGGATTTTTGTCTTAGAGCTACACAGACACACAAAAATTTGTATAAAGTAGCACTAGCCATATAAAAAATTTAAGATACTTTTAATTATTCTTATGTTATTTAACTCTTCAAATCACCCCAGTGATTTTTAAAAGAGGTTAAGAAAACTAGCTTTCCATAAAAAAATGAATTACTAATAATAACTGTCTGGAAAATTAATAGTTAAGGAAGACTTTGCAAGTACTGTTTTAAACTCTATTGTAAACAACACAAAAACTTAAAATTTACTAATGAGGAATTAGTTGCCCAAGGTTCATATATTATGTTGTTGCACTAGTGGACAAATTTTGAACCTGAAGTAAATTAATAATAGTACTACATTTATCTTAATGCATTTTATTCTCCTTTAAATTATAACAATATTTCGTCACATAAAAACTGTGATAGCAATCAGCTTTCTGCAGTTATGGTAAATCAACTTGTTGGCCAATTTTCTTTAAAAAAATCTTCAAAAATCTCAATAAAATGATGAAAGTATTACAATATAATCTTCACATATTTTATTGATTTAAAATAAATGTATTGACACAAAATGCTATTACTGTCTTTTTTTCCACTTTTAATGAACTCATTTCTTTTCCTTGAAACAAAATTAATGATATGTCAGAATGGAAAAACATTCGGTTTTGCTAAAGAAAAAAAATTTATTCTTACTAAAACACACATGTTCTCTTTTTCCCCAATGCAAGTTCCATATGTACATTATGTTAAAATGAGAAAAAAAGAAAAAAGCAAGTCTATGCATTTGTGTGCATGTGTAAACTTATCTAGAAAGGCAAAGGAAAAAGCACTAAGAATTCAGAGAAGATGGGGATCATGTTGCTGTGAAGGGGAAAGGGCCAGGGCATGGAAGAAGAACTCAAATGACACCACTAACAGGACTCTCAGTCACTTGCTATTATACTTTTATATTTGAATTCTCTACACAGTATTCATCAAATATTTTCTTGTTTATTTAATTATTACTGATTGGTTGCTCAATTTCTATCTGATTCCACAGAATATAAAATTCATGAGAGCAAACACTTTACCTCTCATATTCATCATGTATCATCCTCAAGTGGTTGGAAAATAATTGGCCTTTAATCTGGCAATGAGTGAATGTATTACTGGAAATGTATTACAGGAAAATTGAGACCCACAAAGCTTAAAATATATAAGAAGCAAAAATATATAAGAAGCAAAAGAAGTAAACTAAAGTAACTAAATGTTTACTAAAGTAAACATTTTGGTCACACCAAAAAAAAAGTTAAATAAAGAAACAAAAAACAACAGCAAAAATAAAATGAGAGAGAAAAAATATAAGCAAGTATTTTAGCTATTTCAATAAATATAAAAAGGTTGCTTTCTCCTACCAAAAGATAATCAAACTTTTTTAATCAGCTTTTGGTTATTTTCAAAAACTACATCCAAAATAGTGACAATGAAAGACTGAAAATTTAAAAATGAGTAAATATGAAAAATGAGATTAGATATTTAATGTTAGATACTAATGATGAAATAATTAATATTAAAGTGAAATTTAATGCCAGTGACATTGAAATAGAAAAGGGGAGACATTGTAACACATTGGCAAGTGATCCAATATATCAAGAAGACAGAACAAGGGGCCACCAAGTGGCTCAGTTGATTAAGCATATGCCTTTGGCTCAGGTCTTGATCCCATGATCAAGTCCTACATAGGGCTCCTTGCTCAGGGAGGAGCCTGCTTCTCCCTCTGCCTGCCCCTCACTCTGCTTGTACTCTTTCTTTCTCTCTCTCTATCTCTCCTTCTCTGACAAATAAATAAATAAAATCTTAAAAAAAAAAAAAAAAGACAGGGCCCAACAGACCTTTAAGCAACAAACAACATGAAATTTTTTGACAGATTTTATTTATTTATTTGAGAGAAAGAGAGAGCACAAGATGGGGAGAGGTCAGAGGTAGAAGGAGACTCTGAGCTGAGCAGGGAGCCAGATGTGAGATTTGATCCTGGGACTCTGGGACCATGACCTGAGCCAAAGCAGTCGCTTAACCAACTGAGGCACCCAGGGGCCTAACATGAAATTTTTTTAAATTAGGAACTCCCAGTATATAGGAAAAGATCTTATTATATCTTTTTCAGATTTTTTCATTGTGAGTTGTCAAAATATGAAGAATACAGGTTAGTCAATTAATTAAATTAATGGATTGACTATATATATACATATATAAAGAAGTATATTAGAAATAGAGAACATTCTTATGTTCATAGAATTTAAAAATATACATTAATTTTATAACATTATATTTTTAGGATTCTAAAATTTAAAAAAGGACGTAGTTCATATGCCTCCTTCTTTTAATGTAATCCAATAAAAATTTATATTAAAGAAAAAAATCGTAAATTAAAAAAATTTTCATGACTCCAAGAGAAAAAATTATTACAAAATTTAATTAGAAACATCACACTAACTTATATGGCACACAGCTAAAATAGGACTCAGATGACTATAGCTGAAATGTATTTATTATCAAATAAAAATAACAATAAATATACATTTTGAGAAAAAGGTAAAAATCATATATAATAAACAAAAACAAAAAAAGAAACAGCACTAATAAAAAGAGAGTGCAAATTATTAAAAGAGAAAAGAAGTAAAAAAGATAAACAGAGCTGACAAAAAAAACTAGAAAATCTCACTTAGCTAAAAATCATGGAAGATATAAACATAAAGGCCTATTGTAATTTTTAACAATTCAGATTGTTTTTGCGGCTATATTTTATCCCACTTTTAAAAAACAAATACTTCACGCTTATTAAGCTACTCTATAAACAAAAATTTCTTGAATCCATTTTAAGGTAGCATACATTGATTCTAAAATCCAATTAAAGGTAATCCAAGAGGAAAGAAGGGAAAGAAGAAAGAAAAGAGGAAAAGAGGAAGGGATAGAGGGACTGAGAAACATAGGAAGAAAGGGAGAGGGATTCTGGCATAAGAATTAATATATTAATAATAGTTAATATTAATATATTAATATATTCATTGATGAATGCATAATATTCCATTATATATATACCACATCTTCTTTACCCATTCATCTGTTGATGGACATCTAGGCTCTTTCCAAAGCTTGGCTATTATGGACATTGCTGCTATAGACATAGGAGGGGCACGTGCCCCTTCATATCACTACATTATCTTTGGGGTAAATACCTAGTAGTGAAATTGCTGGGTATTTTTTTGAGGAATCTCTATACCGTTTTCCAGAGTGACTGCACCAGCTTGCATTCCTACCAACACTGTTAGAGAGTTTCCCTTTCTCCACATCCTTGCCAATATCTGTCGTTACCTGATTTGCTGATTTTAGCCATTCTGACTGGTGAGAAGTGGTATCTCATTGTGGTTTTGATTTGTATTTCTCTGATGCCGAGTGATGTTCAACATTTTTTCATGTGTCTGTTGGCCATCTGGATGTCTTCTTTGAAGAAATGTCTGTTCATGTCTTCTGCCCATTTCTTGATTGGATTCTTTGTCCTTTGAGCATTGAGTTTGAGAAGTTCTTTATAGATTTTTGGATAGTCCTTTATCTGGTATGTCATTTGCAAATATCTTCTCCTATTCTGTCAGCTGTCTTTTGGTTTTCTTCACTATTTCCTTTGCTGTGCAAAAGCTTTTGATCTTGATGAAGTCCCAATTGTTCATTTTTGCCTTGCTTCCCCTGCCTTTGACGATGTGTCTAGGAAGAAGTTGCTGCGGCTGAGGTCGAAGAGGTTGCTGCCTGTGTTCTCCTCAAGGACTTTGATGGATTCCTTTATCACAGTAGGTCTTTTCATCCATTTTGAGTCTATTTTTGTGTGCGGTGTAAGGAAATGGTCCAGTTTCATTCCTCTGCATGTGGCTGTCCAATTTTCCCAACAGCATTTGTTGAAGAGATTGTCTTTTTCCCATTGGACATTTTCTTTGTCAAAGATTAGTTGACCATACAATTGAGGGTCCATTTCTGGGCTCTCTATTTTTTTTTTTTAAAGATTTTATTTATTTATTTGAGAGAGAGAGAAAGAGACAGTGAGAGCAGGAGAGGAGCAAAGGTCAGAGAGAGAAGCAAACTCCCCATGGAAGCTGGGAGCCCGATGCGGGACTTGATCCCAGGACTCCAGGATCATGACCTGGGCCAAAGGCAGTTGCTCAACCAACGGAGCCACCCAGGCACCCTGAGCTCTCTATCCTGTTCCATTGATCTATGTGTCTGTTTTTGTGCCAGTACCATATTGTCTTGGTGATTACAGCTTTGTAATAGAGCTTCAAGTCCAGACTGTGATGCCACCAGCTTTGCTTTTCTTTTTTCAACATTCCTCAGGCTATTTGGAGTCTTTTCTGGTTCCATACAAATTTTAGGAATGTTTGTTCTAACTCTGAAAAATGCTGATGGTATTTTTAATAGAGATTGCATTAAATGTTATCGATTGCTCTAGGCAGCATACATTTTAACAATACTTGTTCTTCCAATCCATGAGCATAGAACGTTTTTCCATTTCTTTGTGTCTTCCTCAATTTCTTTCATGAGTATCCTATAGTTTTCTGAGCACAGATACTTTGCCTTCTTGGTTAGAATTATTCCTAGATATGTTATGGTTTGGGCTACAACTGCAAATGAGATCGACTCCTTAATTTCTCTTTCCTCTGTCTTGTTGTTGGTGTATAGAAATGCAACTTATTTCTGTGCATTGATTTTATGTCCTGACAAGTTACTGAATTCCTGTATGAGTTCTAGCAGTTTTTCGTGGAGTCTTCTGGGTTTTCCAAATACAGTATCATTTCATCAGCAAAGAGTGAGACTTTGACCTCTTTGCTGATTCAGATGCCTTTTACTTCCTTTTGATGTCTGAGTGCTAGGAGTAGGACTTCCAGTACTACATTGAATAGCAGTGGTGATAGTGGACATTCCTGTCATGTTCCTGACCTTAGGGGAAAAGCTTTCGGGTTTTTCATAGATGGCTTTTATGATATTGAGGTATGCACCCTCTATCCCTACACTGTGAAGAGTATTAATCAAGAAAGGATGCTGTACTGTGTCAAATACTTTTCCTGAATCTATTGAGAGTATCATATGTTTCTTGTCCTTTCTTTTATTAATGTAGTGTATCACATTGATTTGTAGATGTTGAAACAAACTTGCAGCATAGGAATAAATCCCACTTCATCGTGGTAAATAATCCTTTTAATATAGTGTTGGATCCTATTGGCTAGTATTTTGGCAAGAATTTTTGCATCCATGTTCATCAGGGATATTGGTCTATAATTCTCCTTTTTGATGGGGTCTTTGTCTGGTTTTGAAAACAGTCATGCAGGCCTTGTAAAATGAGTTTGGAAGTTTTCCTTACATTTCTATTTTTTTGGAACAGTTTCAGGAGAATAGATATTAATTCTTCTTTAAATGTTTGGTAGAATTCCCCCGGGAAGCCATCTGGCCCTGGGTTCTTGTTTATTGGGAGATTTTGATTACTCCTTTGATTTCCTTACTGGTTACAGGTCTGTTCAAGTTTTCTATTTCTTCCTGGCTCAGTTTTGGTAGTTTACATGTCTCTAGGAATGTATCTATTTTTTCCAGATTGTCTAATTTGTTGCCTTATAGTTGCTAATAATATGTTCTTATAATTGTTTGTATTTCTTTGGTGTTAGTTGTGATCCCTTCTCTTTCATTCATGATTTTATTCATTTGTGTCACTTCTCTTTTCTTTTTGATAAGTCTGGCCAGGGGTTTATCAATCTTATTAGTTACTTCAAAGAACAAGCTCCTAGTTTCATTGATCAGCTCTACTGTTCTTTTGGTTTCTATTTCATTGGTTTGTGCTCTGATCTTTATTATTTCTCTTCAACTGCTGGGTTTAGGCTTTCTTTGCTATTCTCTCTCCAGCTCCTTTAGGTGTAGGGTTGGGTTGTATATTTGAGACCTTTCTTGTTTCTTGAGAGAGGCTTGTATTGCTATATACTTTCCTCTTAGGACTGCCTTTGCTGCATCCCAAAGATTTTGAACAGTTGTGTTTTCATTTTCATTTGTTTCCATGATTTTTTTTTTAATTCTTCTTTAATTTCCTGGTTGGCCCATTCATCCTTCAGTAGGATGCTCTTTAGCCTCCATGTATTTGAGTTCTTTCCAACTTTCCTCTTATGATTGAGTTCAAGTTTCAAAGCACTGTGTTCCAAAAATATGCAGGAAATGATCTAAATCTTTTGGTACCAGTTGAGACTTGATTTGTGACTCAAGATGTGATCTATTCTGGAGAATGTTCCATGCGCACTATAGAAGAATGTGTATTCTATGCAACGTTCTGAATACATCTGTGAAGTTCATCTGGTCCAGTGTGTCATTCAAAGCCCTTATTTACTTGTTGATCTTTTGCTTAGGTGATCTGTGCATTGCAGTGAGGGGGGTATTAAAGTCCCTTACTATTACTGTATTATTGTTGATGTGTTTCTTTGATTTTGTTTTTAACTGGTTTATATAATTGGCTGCTCCCACGTTAGGGGTATAAATATTTACAATTGTTAGATCTTTTTGTTGGATAGACCCTTTAAGTATGATGTGGAGTCCTTCCTCTTCTCTTATTATAGTCTTTGGTTTAAAATCTAATTTGTGTGATATAAGGGTTGTCACCCCAGCTTTCTCTTGATGTCCATTAGCATGGTAAATGGTTTTCCACCCCTTCAATTTAAATCTGGAGGTGTCTTTGGGTCTAAAATGAGTCTCTTGCAGACAACATATTGATGGGTCTTGTTTCTTGATCCAATCAGATATCCTGTGTCTTTTGATTGGGGCATTTAGCCTATTTACATTCAGGGTAACTATTGAAAGATATGAATTTAGTGCCACTGTATTGCCTGTAAGATGACTGTTACCATATATTGTCTCTGTTACTTTTCGGTTCTCTCTTTGTTTAGAGGACCTCTTTCAATATTTCTCACAGGACTAGTTTGATGACTGCTCATTTTTTTAGTTTCTGTTTGTCCTGGAAGCTTTTAATTTCTCCTATTTTCAATTATAGCCTAGATGGATATGGTATTCTTGGCTGCATAGTTTTCTCTCTTAATACCCTGAATATATCATGCCAGTCCTTTATGGCCTGCCACGTCTCTGTGGATAGGTCATATGCCAATCTAATGTTTCTATGTTGTAGGTTACAGACCTTTTGCCCCACGCTGCTTTCAGGATATTCTCTTTGTCTCTGAGATTTGTAAATTTTACTATTAGATGTTGGGTTGTTGGTCTATTTTTATTGATTTTGAGAGTGGTTCTCTGTGCCTCCTGGATTTTGAAGCCTGTTTCCTTCCCCATATTAGGGAAGTTCTCTGCTATAATTTGCTCCAATATACCTTCTGATTGCACCTCATTAATAGCCTTTTTGATTTCAACTTGGTTAGGCTTTATTTCTCCAGAAAGGGATTCTCTAGCATCTTCTATGCTTTTTTCAAGCCCATCTACTATCTATAATCGTTATTCTGAACTGTAGTTCTGACATCTTACTAATGTCCATGTTGATTAGCTCCCTGGAAGGCAGTATTGCCTCCTGTTCTTTTTTTTTTGAGGTGAGTTTTTCCATTTTGTCATTTTGTCCAGAGAAGAATAAATGAATGAGAGAACAAAATGCTAAAAGAGTAATAACGACCTCAGAAAAATATACCCTAAACACATCAGAAGAGATCCTAGACTGGGAAGGGAAAAGAAGAAGGAAGAGGAGGAGGAAGTGGGGGGGAAAGGAGGAAGGAGGGGGAGGGG
>CM053608.1:34661424-34680174 GCA_028646535.1 Procyon lotor
CAAGACCCTGGATTTTGAGCTTGTTGTAATGAGATGATGTTTCTGGGTCTTGGAAAAAGGGATGAGTATTTTTCCATTTTTCTCCAAATGGCTACATGTTGTATTATATATCATATATTATATTGTATTATATTATAATGCACTACATTGTGATGAGATGTGATATTACATTATATTGTGTTATACGGTGATGTGATGTTATATCTTATCATACAAGACCTTCTCATGGAGTTATATTGATATTCTTTTCATCAATATTGATGAGGAGGCATCCACATTATTACCCCTTTAATCTGGGTGGGTCTGTGACTCCGGTTGAGGTGACACTATGTGACTTCCATGGTTATGTCATAAAGTCTGATAAGGCTTCTTCATAGTTCCTGTTGGAGTACTTATTCTTGTATTACCATGCTGTGAGCAAGCCCAGGCCACAGGGAGAGAAAGGAGAAAGAATGCCTTAATGACATGAAAAATGAATTGTTTTTATGAAGAAAGTTTAGAAAGTGGACGAAGCATAGAATATTTAGGGGACAATGTCATAAAGAGAGAATATATAGTACATGGCATTTTCAATGTATGTGAATACTTCATTACATAAGCAGTTATAGGATTTCAGTATCAGGAATAGGAATAATGGGTCAATAAATATACTTGAATTCAATTACTCAGTAGTAATTCAAATTACACAGCCCAAGACCAGAGGCTTACAGTTTTCTTCCAGGGTAGGTAACAGAATCATTTTCCTCTCCCTCTAAACGGATCCTCTATTTTGAGCCTACTCAGTACCCTTTTTGCCCAGCTTATATCATTTATTTTTTCCTTAGTGCTAACACAACCTCCCAAATAAGCACACAAATAAATAAAGGTTGATGGAAGAATGAATGAACCTCTCTAGAACACTGACAGGTGCTCTAGGTGCTAGGATTATACCTTTGAATAGTTAATGATTATTATCCATGAGAAACTGCGTTTCAGTTGACTATGTCAAAATATCCTATTCTTTCCGTTGACCTATTTTAGGTATTTTGTTGTTTTCAGGATTAGTTTTTTTTATCTATTTCAACACTTTTTCTTTTTTTAATTAATTAATTAATTAATTAATTAACGTATTATTTGCCCCAGGGGCAAAGGTCTGTGAATATTCAGGCTTACCATTTCATAGCACTCACAATAGTACATAACCTCCACAATGTCCATAACCCAGCCACCCTACGCTCCCCACCCCCAGGAACCCTCAGTTTGTTTTGTGAGATTAAGAGTCTCTTGTGTTTCCACTCTTTTCTTGACATTATTTCAGCAATTCATGACAACACAGTTTTCTTACAAAAAAAAAAAAATCTCATTAGAGGGACAGGCAGATTTCTTCTAAATCAATTTTATAAACTAATGCAAAGATTATTCACTTCCCTCCACACAAATACACTTAGCTATTGGATGATAAATACTTTATTGGATGATAAATACTTTGTATACATAAATGAAATCTCTTTTTTAAAAAAAATATCTATTTCAATAAATAAACCTTAAAAAAAAAGGGAGGGGCTGCTCCCTGGGTGGCTCAGTCAGTTAAGTGACAGACTAGTGATTTGGTTCAGGTCATGATCTCATGGGTCGTGGAATCAAGCCCCACCCCAGGGTTCATGCTCAGCAGGGAGTCTGGTTGGGATTCTCTCTCTGCCTCTCCTCCTCCCCACCACATGCACATATGCATTCTCTCTCTCTTTCTCTAAAATAAATAAATAAATAAATAAATAAATAAATAAATAAATAAATAATTTCATATTTAAAAATAAAGTAGCTAGCTATTTCATTATAGCTAAAAATAAGTAAATGAATGATACAATCATTAGGCTTATTAAAAATAATTTTTTATGGGGCACCTGGGTGGAAAGCCTCTGCTTTCGGCTCAGGTCAGGATCTCAAGGTCCTGGGATGGAGACTGGCATCAGGTTCTCTGCTCAGCAGGAAGCCTGCTTCCCCCGCCCCCCACCACCTGCTTCTCTGCCTACTTGTGATCTCTTTCTCTGTCAAATAAACAAAATCTTTTAAAAAAATAATTTTTTATGACATACCGTAAGAAGTGAAAATGTTACCCCTCAAAACTTAGATTAATAAGATTTTAGCCTTATGCTGATTAAGCTCTGTATATCAGTGAAATACTTTTATTTTAACCCATACCATATTAAAATGATCAAGAAATGGAAAATCCAAATATAAGGGAAATGTTTTCTTTTTATGGCTTTTAAAGCTTTCTTTGAAGCAATTCTAGAATGTAATGATATATGAAGCATGATTTAGAAAGTTATAGAAGTGAAATATCTTTCAAAATAACAAAATAATGGACTCTGTATAAATATAATATGGACATAATCTCCTGAGTGGGTGGGCTTTAAGCACGTACTTTCCCCATGGCAAAATACCGAAGCTTTGTTTTTTGCAGAAAACACAAAATAAAAAATTTTCAATAAATTGTTTTAAAATGTATTTTCATGTTGTAGAATGACAAAACAGATTAATAATTTCACTAGCACAGAGAAATAGCCTGTGTTATGAATTTAATCATAAACAGAGTCAGTACAATCTAGTTGCTAAGGCCCAGGTGCTGGAACCAGACTTCTTGGATTCTAGTTCTGGCTCTGCCAGGCACCAGCTGAAGATTTTGGGTAAGTTATTAAATCTCTCTGTACATAGGATAACCCCCTGACTTACACTTGAAAGTGGTCATGAAGATTAAATGAGTTAATATATGTAAAACCCTTAAAAACAATATGCAACGTACTGGAAGTGCTATTAAGAATAGATTTTTTTTGTTTATGCTTACTGTAATATATTGAAACAAAATATAAGTACCAATCCTTTGGTACATGATATAGTAATCTCATTTATATATGTCCTCCAGAAGATGTTAAGAGTCTTGTACATAAGGATTTTTCTTTTTTAATTTGTAATGCTTTTCCCCAGCTGTCGCTACAACTATCCCTATCTCTGTCTTCTATCTTTTTCTGTCTCTGTCTTTGTCTATGTATTTCTTTCTCTCTGTCTCTCTCAACAGGGAGATGTGATATAATATCCATTTTATCTTTTCATTTATTATGACCATGTATGCTCCATAGTCTTACATCTAAATATTTGTAGATGAATTTTAACTTGTTCTGCAATATTTGTTGGAAATGTTTTAATTTTTTTTCAGTACTCTATAATACTATTGACATATAGATATTTTACAACTATGATTTTCCTCTCCCTATAGCCCCTAGCAACCACCATCCTACTTTCTGTTTTCCTAATTTTGACTATTTTAGGTAACTCATATAAGTGAAATCATACAGTATTTGTCTTTTTGTAACTGGCTTATTTCAATTTCCTTTCTTTCTAAGGCTGAAGAATATTCTCTTGTGTGTATATATCACATTTTGCTTATCCATTCTGTCAATGGACACTTGGCATTGCTTCTGTGTTTTAGCAATTGTGAATAATGCTGCTATGAACACAAGTATACAAAAATATCTTCAAGATTCTGCTTGTAGTTCTTTGGATATATATTCAGAAGTGGAATTGCTGGATCATATAGTAGTTTTGTTTTTAATTTTTTGAAGAACCACCATACTATTTTCCACAGTGGCTGTATCATTTTACATTCCCATAATAGTGCACAGGATACTTGAAAATATACTGCTTAAAGATCATTTCTCATTGCTCCTTGAAACCTCTACTCCCACAAACCTGTTCTTTCTCCTGTGTTGTATGTTGTCCTTGACACACAAATAAGAAATCTAAGAACCATGTATATAACTTCTTAATTTTTCATCGTGTTTGCCAAGACTTCATCTCCATTTCCTCTTCTGGCTTGGTTCAGGACCTCATTACCTCTCACTTGAATTTCTTCAGTGGACTCCTTACAGGTCTCCTACCTTTATTTTCTCCTTTATTTAATCCCTACATGGTAGAGTAAGCAGCAGTAATGGAGTAATGCCCTCTCTTTCCCAGCCTCCAATATAATTTCCCAATTATAACATCGTTCTACCATGTTCTTAGGCAGAGCATTGAGAATGGAAGCAGCAGCTCCCTGATGAACTGGTAGTCACTATTACATGGCTCATGTCGTATAAGAATTCAGTACAAGATTGTGTCAGTCATGAAATAGTGGACAAAAAGCATTCATATTTGTTATTTCAATCTTGAAGACAATTTATGATAACTAAATTTTTTCAGTGCAAAATAATATGAAGAAAAACAATATTTAAAAATCAGTCCCGCAAATATGATTGGAATACATTTCAGATAATTTGGGGGAGAGAGGGATATTTGTAACCTGGAATGTTCACTATGATTCCCTTCTTCTCTGCATGCCATGGGAAACCCTGCTAGCTTTTAGAGTAGTCTTTCTAAAATGCAAATTTAATAATGCTACTCATTTGCTTTGAAATCTTTCAATGGCTTCCCATTGTCCATAGGACAAGATCGCAGCTGCATATGACAAAGAAAGCTCTGTAGGACCAGGTCCCCACTTCTCACTACACTCTCATTTCGTGTTTGGTGAGCATTAACTCCTTTATACCTTTTTGCAAGTGTTTGAATGAGTCACGTGTATATATATATTTAACTCTGCTCTACTCTGCCTTATCACTTGTAGTAGTTTTCCTTGTTTACTCGTCTTTTATTTTTATTTTTTAATTATTTTTAATTTTTTTAAAGATTTTATTTATTTATTTGACAGAGAGACAGAGATCACAAGTAGGCAGAGAGGCAGGCAGAGAGAGAGGGGGAAGCAGGCTCCCTGCTGAGCAGAGAGCCTGATGTGGGGCTTGATCCCAGGACCCTGAGATCATGACCTGAGCCAAAGGCAGAGGCTTTAACCCACTGAGCCACCTTACCCAGAGAGTCCTTTCTTCTACAAGTGCCTCCTAAATGCCTCACAGACTGGAATTGGTGTGGTAGATGAACATAGTCAGTTTGGGGATTGAATACCATTTCTACTATTAATATGGGACATTGGTTTTCTAATCTCTAAAATTTGCATGTAATTGTTCAATTCAGGTCACTGGAACCCTAGACCAAGACCTGCTTTTGGCAAATACTAAGTAGTTTTGCAAAGAATGTGTGAATCAAGAGGTTCTGTGTACCATTAGTATACAGACCATTTTGGTAAAGAACACAAACCATTTTGGGGTGTTCTTTAACATTTATTTCTTTCTCCCCCTCAAAGTTTTAAAAATTTGTGAAAAACCCTATAGACTCCCAAGAAAGTTATTAACATCATACTCTAGGGAACAAATCCTCTTTGCTCATATGGAAATGATCTCCTCCTGACCTTTTTATTTACTGAAACCTAATAAGGCTACATCAAATCTGAGGCTGCTTTTTGTAAACAGGCTGATTTTAATCCATTTGGCTGCAGAGTACAACCTAAAGTGTTTTTATGGCTCACAGTGAGAATGTTTTAACTGAGTTCTTACGCAACACAAACCATATAATAGGTACTATCAGTTCATCAAGTGGTTGCTGCTACATTCACGTTCTTGTTGTTATCATTATTACTGCTTTTTGGTGCGCACCATAGATCAGTTCTATATATGAACTATAACTCTCTACTCCTGGACATTAAAAAGAATAATGCTTAGAGTGATGGTTTTGGTCTCTAGTTCAGGCTGTAGAGGGTCAAAATTCAGTTCTGCCACTTACTAGCTTTTGACTATACACAAATCACTTGTATTTTTTAAGAATCCCTTTCCCCATACATAAAATAGAGATCATAACAGGATGGTTGGGAAGATTAAATACCACGGTTTATATTAAATATTTAGTCCAGTGCAAGTTACAGAGTAATCAGAAATTAATATCAAACTACTGTTTATTATTATTACTATTTATTTTATTATTAAATATAAAGTCATTTCCCCCCACTTAACTTACCTTTACATAATTAACTAATGCACAACATCAAAAGTGAGAATTCACTGATAAGGTTATTTCCATTTTTCTTATGATCCAGACATCACCATCTAAATAGAGGTTATTTTGGTTATTGTTATTTCTTTAATATATTTTATTTATTTATTTATTTATTTATTTATTTATTTATTTATTTATTTATTCATTTATTTGACAGAGAGAGAGAGAGTGAATGAGCGCAAGAAGGGGAAGGAGGAGAGGGAGAGGCCAGCTTTCCACTCAGCAGAGAGCAGGATGCCAGGCTGAATCCCAGGACTCTGGGATCATGACCTGAGCCAAGGGCAGGTGCTTAACCCACTGAACCACCTAGGCATCTCAGTTTTGGTTATTATTGTTAAACTGTATGTCGTTACTTGAAAACTCTTCAGCTTGACTTAGAAATACATTTAATCCTCATTTAACTTTTATTCCAGATTCAGGCATATATGTTTCATTTAAAGTGAACATCTAGACAAGGATTACTTTTCGTAGATTTTAAAAAGAATTTCTCATAAAGAAAGAACAAAATGGCCGAACATCTGGTAAAATTCTAAGCCTAAAAACACATAATTTAAACATTTTTTTCCTACAGGGAACTATAAAATTGCCACACACCCTCAATCCTCCCATTTCTCATGCAATATGTATCAGTAACTTTCTTAAAATCTATTGCATTAAGGATAGAGTGAGTGAATTATAAAGCACAAAATGGAGTTAAAAAAAAAAGGAAAAAAAACACTAGGCTTTTCTTTTTCATTAGGATTCCTACCCCCACCTCAAACAAATTCACCTTATTATGCTTCTAGAAAATCATGAAGACATGGGTTAAGATTTGGGGATCACATATTCTTAGCCCTGTTTGGATAAGAAAACATAATAAGCAATTGTGGATGAGGAATAAAGAAGTCAAGGGGATCCCAAGAATTATAACCTGTGATACCCTGGTTTGTGGATTGCATTCAGTAGGTAAAAACCTAAATAAAATCAATATAAAATACTCTTTGAGAATTTTATTATTTTGACTAATTTCTTGTTTTAATTATTTGTTTATGTGAATCATTAAAGTTTTACTTTCAAACTCAGCATTGTGAGCGGTTGTGGTGCAGGTGCATCTGACATAAGGATGGTAGAAGCAGGATGCTTCATTGAAAGATGGATATCAGCTCTGTGTTGGTATCTGGAATCCAGTACCAATAACCAAAGTTTACTTTTCCCCTTTCTCCCTCCATGCCTCTTTCTTGTCTTCCAATTCTGCTTTAATGCCCTTGTTTCCAACCACCTCTGGGACCTAAATGTCATTGACTTTCACTTTTGCTTCCACAGTATAGATTCTCTCTCAGGCATAGTCCTTCTTGCTAGATCTGTATGTACTAACATACAGATGTACTAACATCTGTACAAATGTACTAACATCTCTCACATTTCTTCACTTTGTCTTCTGCTCAACTACCTTCATCATTCCCTTCCATTTTGATTTAAATACCTTGGTAAAGGATGCCTGAGTGCCTCATGGGTTAAAGCCTCTGCCTTCGGTTCAGGTCATGATCTCGGGGTCCTGAGATCGAGCCCCGCCTCAGGCTCTCTGCTCGGCAGGCAGCCTGCTTCTCCCTCTCCCTCTGCCTTCCTCTCTGCCTACTTGTGATCTCTCTCTGTTAAATAAATAAATAAAATCTTTAAAAAATAAATAAATAGATAAATACCTTGGTAAAGTAGTACATAAACTCTGTCTCCGCTTTTTTAATTCTCATTTATACCTCACACAATTAGAATATAATATCTTTTCTCATCTTCTTCCTGAAATTGTTCTTTCATAGGTCAGTAAGATATTCTAAATATAATAATTAGTTAATTCATTATAATATAGTTAGTAGGTGCATTCATCTCAGTGGCCAGTTGTGAACTACTTGAGTCCAGAAACTGTGCCTTTTCTTAGTTTTGCAGCTTGGACACCTAGAACAGTATTTAGTACATGATAAACACTTAATAAACATTTATTGAAGTAAGTATTCAAACATCTTGGTAAAAAAAATTCTGACACTCTGGAAAAAAAACCAAAACTGAAATGATCTTTTTAAAATCCTCAACAGGTCCTGTGGAGTAAGTACCATTATCTCCATTATTTAGGGAGTGAAAAAACTTATTAACAATAAATTAATATTTCCTGAGTGCATTTTTGCAGGCATTACATTCTGGGATTAACATAAACTGTTTCATTTATCCTCTGAACAATCTCAGGTATTCAAAATTATGATTTTCATTTTTACCATTAGAAATCTAAGACACAGATTAATGTAAAGATTGTACAAGTTGTGAGCAGCCATAGTAATATTCAAACCCGCATTTGACTGATTCTACAGTTGATGTTCTTTGTACTCTTTCTTTCGACATGTTTGGTATCATATGTCAGCAGCCTTCCAACTTGGGCATGAGTACTCCTGGGGTCTCCACAGACTTTCCAAGGGATTTGCTGATAGTTTCCTCAATTTCTACTCAGGGTATTATATGGGTTCTACTTTCTACCTTTCACATCTACCATTCTTCTACTTTAAAAAGAAAGATATCCTAATCCCAAGTGTTGCCATGGAAGATTGTCCCAGAGAGTTAAATAAAAAAAAAAAAAAAAAAGCAACTTCATGGTGACCAAAAAAATAGTTCAAAATATCAGTGTCTGGGAAGTGTTCTTTACCAGGGTACCATCTGTATCTCAGTTACATATTTTTCATAGAAGAGAATTAAAAAAGTTTCAAATTTAATTCTGATAAACCAGTGTTAAATCTATAAGTAAAAGAAAAACTAGTTAAATTAATAATTTATAAAAATTAAAATTTGTTAACATAAAATAATATTCTATATTTTCTTCAATATTTTTCCCACTTGTAGGTGAAACTGCCTTCTTTGCCATTTTCTCTTAACATGGGCAAAATTTTTCTGTCACTGTCACTCCTCACCACTTTTTTTGTTCATTCATATTACATTTTGATTAGTTTAATAGAGTGTGTGCCATGTAAAGCTCAGTGACAGTGACTAACGCCTTTGGTAAGCCACATTCTGAGGTGGTTGAATACTTTCTCTTGTTTATGCCATTGTCACAAAGTCCTTACGCATTCTAGCACCAAGAATATCTATGCATGAGTGCATCAACCAGTTGGAAGGAAGCTCCATCCACATTACTAAACAATGTATTCCTCAAAATGTATTTTTATTGTAATAACTATCAACATTTGGATTATATTTATATTGTTTGGTCAATTATATACAAATACTATTTGAAGAAACTGTTTTAATGCTTAGACCCTAGAGTGACAAAAAGTTACATAGAAAGCGTTCAAATATATTTATATATATTTGATATAGAAAAGTACATTAGGGTGATTTTAAGGATAACAGTATATCAAAATAGGACATAATTAGGTAGGGGAAATAGGATGGAAATATAAATTCAACGAGAAAAGACAAAAAGTCAAACACTAACTGAAAACAATTCGCTCATGTATTTTATTTATTTATTTATTTGTTTGTTTATTTATTTATTTATTTATTTATTTTAGAGAAAGGGAGAGAGAGTACATGAATGAGCTGAATGAGCTGGGGGGAAGGACAAAGGGAGCTAGAGAGGCAGACAAATCTCAAGCTGACTCCACACTGAGCAGAGCCTGACATAGGACTCCCTCTCATGACCCTGAGATCATGACTGAAGCCAAAACCAAGACGCTAAACCCACTCAGCCACTCAGACACCTCTGCTCACGTTTTTAAAAAATGAGTAAAGATTGGTATTAAAACACTACAGTATATGTTACACTGGATAAATTAAAGTGATAAAGTTTTATTTTCCAATCTCTAAACTGCATCAGAAATCACCACATTTATAACTACGTAAACTTTGGAAACATTGTTCACTTATAAATGTTCCAGGAAGTGTTTTCAGAATTCCTTTAGAAGACATGTGAGCCAAAATTTTGAAGACAACTGTAAAAGTTATAGGATGTGGTAGGGAGTGCCCTAAATATACACAGAAGACTCTAAAGTCCCTGGCAGCTTTTACCTTCCTGGAGGACTCACTAATCCTCTGAATTTGGGCAAGCCACTTAGCTTTTCTGGGTCTCCCTTTCTTTACCTACAAAGTGGGTATAATCACGTCCACCATCCAGGTGGTTGGAAGAAGAAGGGAGTTTATGTAATGCAGTGAGCACAGTCTTGGCTCACAGAAACCTCCCAATAAAAAACGATAGCTAGTATTTTTTATTGATATTATTGTTATTGTTATGTTTTAATGACCAAGCACTAATGGCCCTGATATCAATTTGCCGTGGATCTGCCAGCACTTAGGAAGGGTGGATCTGTGTCAGCTCTCATATCCAAATTTCCTTCACTTAGTGAGGGCACAAATGTTCACATTTTGCTTTCGTGTGAATCTGTTTCTTGTTTAAAATTTTTCTGGCCTTTCCTGTAACTGCCTCTGCAGTGCTCTTCCTTCCCTTCCCCAAATATTGGCCCCAGGCCCACTCAAAGATTTCTCTCTTCACTTTTGTCCAAAACTGCTGGTCTCAGCATGAACTCCTCTACCTTGTTGACTTCCTTCACCCCTCCCCACGCCCTGTCCTGCTGCCCACCAACACAATTTAGCCTTCTTCCAACCCTCCCCCAGGGGCCATTAGAGCCCCCATTCCGTCTTAAGCAAACTCCTAATTCTTCTGGAGGAACTCTATGCAAAATTATTTTGAGATTAGATGTTATGCATCATATCATTTTAATTAGTTAACATGTTAAAATTATCAAAAGGAAATGCTGATAGGCTGAGTTTAAGTTGTTTCCCAACAAAAATGCATGATGTCAGTGAAACAGCAGGAAATCAGAAGAGGCTATTGCATACTGAATTAACTTTCTCTGCAACTGTAGTTGTGAACTACATATTACACTCAGTGGTAAAGCAATAATGTCCAGAAATATGCTAAGGAATTGGTTAAGAAGGAATCTTGAATTTCTAAGATGAAGGAAATTATAGAAAATATAGCAATACCCTTCTTTTGCAGCTTTATTAGTAATCTATTTGCAAATAAATTTATGCTGCTTTTTAAGTCCACAAGGACAGTTGCAAAATATTATTAGAGAAATAGAGGAGTTAGCAACATCAGAAATGTGAGATAAGAATTCCTTCCATCAAACATAAATTTAAGCATCTTCCACGTGGCAGTTTGACATGTCAATCCTTCCTCTCCAGCCCTTGACCACTTATATTAATATTTAATATATAGAAATTGGGTCTCTTGGGTGGCTCAGTTGGCTAAGTGTCTGGGTCTTTGTTTCAGCTCAGGTCATGATCTCAGGATTGTGAGCCCGAGCCCTGTATCAGGATCTATGCTCAGTGTGGAATCTGCTCGAGATTCTCTCTCGCTTCCTCTGCCTTCCCCTTGACTCACACATGCGTGCTCTCTGAAATAAATAGAATTAAGAAAATATTTAATATATAAAAATAAATATACATACCATAATGTAAGTTATAAGGCATAATAATAATGATAACAATACACTGAATCTATCATCTAACTTTAAATGATAGAGTATTATTAATTCTGTATTAGGTCCCTGTGCTCCACACAAGCTTTCCTACATTTTCCACCTTATTTCTTGCCACTCTCCATTTGCCTGAGGTACCAATAATTTGTGTAGATTCATCCAAATGCTTCTACTCATCCTATTTTCTTTTATCATCCCTTCTCCTTCTTGTTCTTTATCTGTTTAACTTGATCCGGTTCATCAAGGGCCACATAAAACCCTAGCTCTTCCCTACAACAATATCCTATCCCACACTTGCTCAGAGTAGCAGTCCTTCCCTTTAGCATATGCGAAACTTATGTCTGTACCATTTACCTGCTAGTCTCCTTCCTAAAATAGTAGCTTGTCTCAGCTAATCGTTGGGCGCTTTCTGTTCATTGGTTCAATAACTCATGGAGAACCCAGCAGGTCTGGCATTGTTCTAGGCAGCGAGGCAAGAGTTGAGCCACACTCCTTACAAGCATCATCTCAAACGCTCCTCCCCGTCATCTGTGTGCTAACACTGATGTTGTCTACAGCTTCCAAATGAGGACGCTGTAGCTTGGAGAGGTTAAGCAACTTGCTTAAGGTCACATGGTAAGTAAATAAGTGGAGACATAGAGATTGGCTTCAGAGCCCAAGCAATGCTAATCTGCCGTCCTGTTGCCAAACTCTTCACTGCCACGGTGACCCCACCGGCTGAATAGAGAGTCACATGCTTAGTATACATAGGTGTCCTTCAATCTGCAGATAATTCCTAAGCCTCCTAGGTACATTCTGTGCTTGGTCAAAGTTCTCTTGAATCTTTTTTCTTTTTTTTCCTGATAGGCAGTACTTTTCTTCCTATTTTGCTAGTTCCAATTTTGCTGAATGACTGCTTTAAAACTCTCACATTGTCTTTGATCCCTGCGGTCTAAATGGCTGCATTTTATAGACTCAGAGGCATTTAATGTCTGTTAAGGAAAATGGGAATAATCTCCAAATCCCTCTTGCTTTTCCCAAATTATTTACAGATTTCAGTTACTAACTGAACAGAAGGCCTTCGTTCAAATATGAGTAAAGGGAGCAATATGGCATTTACTCAACATTTCATTTTTTCTTCTTGGTTCTTTTTACTTCCCGGCTGTTCAGCGTCCTTTCTCTTACATCCAGACCATGCCAGCCTTACCAGTCTTGGCAGAGAAGAGATGTCTGTCCCCAGAGGAATACTGAACTCTCTCTTGTCATTTGTTTTAAATATGCCTACCCTAAGCTCTCTTTCCTGATATATTGGCCCTTCCATACTGAATCGATGGTGTTAGAGGATTCAGGCATTTTCTTTTTGAGATACATCTGTTTGTTAAAACATGTTACGTTTATAACTTAATTCTAAGAATAATATGCGTTAACTAAAGAATATTTGGAAAATTGGGGAAGTATAATTTCCTTACATCTTCTCTTTCTGCTTACTTTATTTTTATAAAATTGAGATCCAAATTGTATATACAGTGTTAAGCTTAATACTTGCTACTGAATATTTTTACTAAACATGTTAAAAGAATGTAAAAGGAAGAACCCTGTAGTAAAGTATTAATAAGATTGGCCATGTAAAATTAAATTCTTCAAATAGAAAAAACATTATATAAAAACAAACATCAGAAAACATCTGAAACCTATGATAGATAAAAGAACTATAAACCAAATAAAGAGCTCCCACAAATAAAAAGATGAACAACCTAATTAAAAACCATCACAGAAATAAGCAATCAATTCATAATCAAACAACACTCTAACAACATTACATATTTTCAATCTTTTATTTTTTTATTTATTTAAGTAAAAAAATTTTCAATCTTTTAAATCACTGTGTATCAGGCTTAAAAAAGATATATTATTATTTCATTTGTAATTCTCTACTAATTAATATTAATTCACTTTTAATATAACCTTTACAATAAAGGTTGTAGTAATGATTGGAATTTCAGAGTAAATTCAGAAAAACTGTGTTTTGGTGATAATTTTCGATTATACCATGTGAGTAGCTTATGCTGCCTACTGGTCTGCAAGTTTCTTGATGTCAGGAAACATTTCTTTTTGTCTTCAGCATCTGGTTCAGAGCATGGGGATAATATATGTCCAATGCATATTTTTGAAAGAAAGCCTTATGTCATCTCTCTTTTTATTAGAATTATATCAATTAAAGTATGCATTTTCTAAAACTATTATATAATGGTGTCACCATGGAAATAGTTGCTGTTTTACTCCTTACTCAAGGGAATTTAATATTTCAGCTTCAGTTTATGAGGTAGAAGTGGGATTAGCAATATATGGGACTAAGGCGCAGTCAACCTGATGCTGCTTAAATTTATCAGATTAAATTTTTTGCCGAGTCATTATAAGTGACCTGTAAAAGGAGATTTGGCAAGAAGACAATTATGAAATAAGGCAGAGTAAGAAAAGAATGATGGAAAGAGGGAGAATGACCAGAACTTAATTTAAATTTAGCAAACTAAATAAAAGGAAAGAACTAAAGCTGAGAAAGTGTAACTAATGAGTCGTACGGCTTTGGCATGTATTCTGTTTTATGGACTCATTCAGCACATTCATGTCTCTTTGGGCCCAGATCCTGAGGTCACAGCTGTTCTTAGAAGTCACGCGGGTGGGAGCCGGGAGAGTACTCAAATACGACAACGTTGGCTGACATGTTGTTACTTCTATGACAAAGGTCATGGCTAGCGCTGAAGTGCAACTAATTATGCTGCTGCAGCTTCCTAGGAAATTTGTGATGAGATTTTTAAGATGATTTGGACCGAAAAGCATCTCTCTTCCCTCCATTAAGTGTTGGATGCACACAGAGACACCTTTTCAAGACAATATAAGGAGGGAGAGGAAGAGTAACTTTATAGTGGAGAAACTTGACAGACTATCTCAGCTATATAATTAAGGTTAACATCAAAGGTGGTAAGTTGTGTCGATAGTATATACCCTTGAGACGATATGGTAAAAATTGCACTTTACCTCTGTGTTCTTCCTACTAACCTTGGCCTAACCATGGAAAAAAAAATCTCAGTTGAAGGACTCTCTAAAAATACCTGACTAGTACCTCCTCAAAATGGTCACGGTCATCAAAAACAAGGAAACAGACAGTGGGATCTCCCACCGTTAGGGACTGGCAGTCTTGCTCTGAAACAAAGGGCTAACTGGGCACTGTTAAAAATCAAATTGTGGGGGCGCCTGGGTGGCTCAATGGGTTAAAGCCTCTGCCTTCGGCTCAGGTCATGATCTCAAGGTCCTGGGATCGAGCCCCACATCAGGCTCTCTGCTCTGCAGGGAGCCTGCTTCTCCCTCTCTCTCTGCCTGCCTCTCTACCTACTTGTGATCTCTCTCTCTCTGTCAAATAAATAAATAAAGTCTTTTAAAAAAAATCAAATTGTGAAAAATAGGGAAAAAAAATAAAATTTTAAAACAGAAAATCAAACTTGGATTCACTCCTATAAATAAGAAATTGCTAGCAATTTCAGAGTGTTTGTCTTTTTTTGATAACTAATATGATCTGATCTTTTTATTTGTCCATTGAAGATGTCTTTAAATATCACAAATGTTGTCAGTAATACTTTTTATTTTCCAGCAAAATTGTATTTTCTGATGCTCTATGATTCTGGAAGACAATACAAAATTTACTTAAGCTGGCAATTTTTTTTCTTTATAAATAAAGCACATGTAGAAGTCTAATTTTCTTAGCGTATGTTTTCTGTTATTAAATGTTAAATACAATGTAGTCAACATTTTTTTTTAAAGAAAAAAACTTCTCAAACATGTTCTTCCTCTGACTGTGCCTCTGGGTGTACTAAGAGCACTCCCCAATGAAAACTTGCAAAGTTTTCTTTTCATGGTGCAATGTTATGTGGAGGAGCCATTAATCAGGCTATGTTGATTTAGTTACATGCACTGGCCGCAGTGTAATTTATCACTAGAGGCCTGTGCTGTGGTCCCCCTTCCTGTTGTTTCCTGGATGTTTTCTTGCCTATGTCAGCATGGTGATTGATTTTTTTACTTTCTCTAGTGTCAAAGCAGTAGACACATGTTTTTGTTGTCTATGCTTTCGTATTTTATGGACCATATTGAGAATGAATGTAAAACTAACAAAGAAGGCATTGTTTTGTTAAAAATGTTAAGAAATCAGAAAAATCATTTGTGATATAAACTATTAATATATGTCATCATTGTCTTTGACATTAGAGTCATCAGTTAGAAAGCCAAGTCACCATTTGTATACTTCTACTGCTATGTGTGTGTTTAACATAGAAGGAATATTACATAGATTTATCCCAAAGCACATATACTTGCAGTTAATAATCTTTATTAAAATAGAAATCTCCTGGGATTTCTATTTATTAACATGAAAATTCTGGAACTCATTTTAAATTTGCTAAGATATGCTATTGGAACTAAAAATAAAATCGATGCAATCTGATCAAAACATATAAGGAGTAATGTATTTAAATAAAACTGTGACAAAAGCAGTTAGAAAAACTCCTCCATATGATCTTGTCACAGAAAAATAATAAAAAGTTTTAAAAGTACATAGTGGTGGTATTTTTTAGACAACAGAAAGAACAGACACGAAGCTCACAAGATACAGAAATGATTTGTCCATCATATTAAGTAATCAGCATATTGATATGCCATTAAAGCATAGGCTTCGAAGATCTCTGGGACTGGAAAGAAACCCCAAAGTCAATCACTGTGTCAACTCATGCAAGGCTTTAAGACATGTTCATCCAGTTTTTGCTTGAACTCTTCCAGTGAAAAAGTTGGTTACTTGCTTAGAGCAGTTCTTTCATCTTGAACAATATGATGGATGGAAATTCATTATGTCAAATAAAAATCTATCTTTTTGCAATTTCCATCAGTTTTTCCTGATTCTGCCTCAAGTGACTAAATCTCACAGCCACAACACAGTGAGGATCTTATGGACTAATGCACAAATTGTTGGGTGTTTGTTTCTCTTTTCTTTCTTTCTTGAAGCATAGCTTTGATTACATCATTTCCCAGTATGAACATTTCCAATGGCTGCCTCACTGCCAACAGAATGAAGTACAACTTCTTTGATTTCTCCAAGTGATAGTGACCAATATTTATCCTAAACATCTGCATTATTTTTTATTGCTATCTTCACTGAGGCATTTATCTCTTTCTCCCTTGTATGTTAGTTATTTATATATATGTCAGCTTCCTCCTACTCCACTGACATCCCCAAGAGTAGGATCTCTGTTTGATATAATTTTGTATTCCTACAATCTCAATCTTACATGACACACTGTTGCTCTTCAATAATAAAACAATAAATCATGTCCTCAAAAAATGGACATGCTCCAGATGGCTTTGATAGAACAGAACACAATAGAACTATCCCTTCTCTTGTCCTTGACATTCAAGTTCTATTAATGCAGCCTGAAGTTGCCTCTACTATTTTAACAGCTAAGTCATGCTGCAAGTTCATTCTGACCTTGCAGTCAACTCCAACTGCCAAATCCTTTCACATGAGTCTCTGCTAATCCTGTAAGTATGAGGTTAATTTTTTTTTCCAGAAATGTAGAACTTGATGTTTTTAGCTCTTAAATTTCAACTGTTTTTTCTGGCTGATGCTGTCAGCCTGTTGAGAATATTTTGAGTCCTAATTCCAGCATCTCTCCTATTAACTCTCTCATCTAGTCTTAAATCATCTAAAACACTGGTAATCATGCCTTCTCTTTCTTTATCCAACTGTTAACCAAATGTTGAACACTTGCCTGGCCAGGCTGGAAGCATGGGCATGCTAGCAGACAGAGATATCCTTCCAGATGGCTGCTGTCCAGTCATCAGTCCTTGTAGAGTCAGTCAATCAGATATGACCACATATAATTACTATCACCAGGTGTAGGAATTTTTCACTCTTTCACCAAATATCAGAAGAGATTTTATTAAATGCCTTACAAAAGTCACAGTGCACTCCATTATAAATTGTAGCTTTTTGAATACCTATTTATTAAAGTCCTTGAAAGTAATATATTTACTAAACACCTATTAAGTTTGGGGCTCTCTTCTTAACCTCTTTTAATACTATCAGTACCAGACATTATTATTCTGATTTTAAAGATGAGAAACAAAGTCTCAGAGTGGTAAAATACTTACCAAAGACTTCACAGCTGTCAAGTGTCAGGACCAGGCTTCCAACATAGGATCCAGCTAATGCAATACCAAGTCTATCCTTAATTCTTCTCTTTGCTTTAGTTCTTACATCCAGTCCATCAGCAGCAAGTCTTGCCAGTCCCATCTCCAATATCTATTTCCCAAATTCAATCATTCCTTTTGTCTCCACAATATTCTGATTCTGGGGGACCATCATCTGTTCCCTGGATCCTATAGTAGAGTATCCCATCTGATCTTTCTGTTTGCACCATTGCCCCTTATCATCAATTATTTACTGAACAACCAGAAAGATCTTTTTTTTTTTTTTTTTTAAAGATTTTATTTATTTGACAGAGAGAAACACAGCGAGAGAGGGAACACAAGCAGCGGGAATGGTAGCGGGAGAAGCAGGCTTCCTGCCGAGCAAGGAGCCCGATGCGGGGCTCGATCCCAGAACCCTGGGATCATGACCCGAGCCGAAGGCAGCCGCTTAACGACTGAGCCACCCAGGTGCCCCCAGAAAGATCTTTTAATCCTATATCAGATTATGCCATTTCTCCCCTTAAATACTGTCCAGTGGCCTCCCATTGCACTAGCAAAAATTTTAAATGCGTGCTATGGACTATATGCCCTTAAAAAATTAAGCATCTGATTGTCCCTCAACTATTTGCTACATTATTTTCCATTTCTCATATTGTAGCCACAGTGGGTTTTCTCGACATTCTCTACATATCACCAAGCTTACTTCTTCTTCTTCTTCTTCTTTTCTTTTTTAAAGACTTTATTTATTTATTTGACAGAGAGAGAGAGAGAGAGAGACATCTCACAAGTAGGCAGAGAGGCAGGCAGAGAGAGAGAGGGAAGCAGGCTCCCCACTGAGCAGAGAGCCCGATGTGGGGCTCGATCCCAGGACCTTGAGATCATGACCTGAGCTGAAGGCAGAGGCTTTAACCCACTGAGCCACCCAGGTGCCCCCAAGCTTACTTCTTCTTCCTTGAAAGTTCTTCTAGCATATCCTTGTACATCTGGTTCTATCTTAGATCAAGGGCTCAGTTCAAATATTCTCTCTCTCTCTTTTTTTTTTTTTTTACATTTTTTTTTATTTTATTAATTTTTATTAACATATAATGTATTA
>CM053608.1:34680674-34699092 GCA_028646535.1 Procyon lotor
GTTCTAAGTGAGATAAGTTAGAAAAAGACAGTTGCCATATGATTTCACTCATATGTGAATTTAAAAAAAAATTGAAATGAGCAAACAACAAAACCAGAAAGACTCATAAACAAAGAGAACAAACTGGTGGTTACCAGAGGGAGGGATGGAGAATGAGCAAAATTGGTAAAGGGGGGGCGCCTGGGTGGTTCAGTCGTTAAGCGTCTGCCTTCGGCTCGGGTCATGATCTCAGGATCCTGGGATTGAGCCCCGCATCGGGCTCTTTGCTCAGCAGGGAGCCTGCTTCTCCCGCTACCATTCCCTCTGCTTGTGTCCCCTCTCCAGCTGTGTTTCTCTCTGTCAAATAAATAAAAAATCTTTAAAAAAAAAATTGGTAAAGGGGATAGAAAGATATAAAATTCCAGTTATAAAATAAATAAGTCATGGAGATAAAAAGTACAGCATGGAGATAAAAAGGGAACATAGTCAATAATACTTTAATAACATTGTATGGTGAAAGACACTTATTGTGGTAAGTACTTTTTAATGTATAGAATTGTTGAATCACTGTGTTGTACACCTGAAACTAATATAACATTGCGTGTCAACTATAATAATAACTTAAAAAAAAAAAGAGTATGAGGGAATACATAAGAGAACTGAGGGCTAAGCCTGGAGAGTCTCTAATATTAAGAGGTCTGTCAGAAACAAAGGACACATTTCTAGAATTTCTATTTTGTCGTCAAATGAGTCTATTCTTTTTCATGTTTGCTACTGTTCACTCTTTATGTTTTGATTCATATTCTGATATTTAGTAACTCTAAACATATATTTTTATATTATCTTGTACCTCATTTTCCTAATATCAAAAGTTCTTGATAACAGCTCTACAATGCAGGGTCCTTCCAAAATGGGTGGGATATTTGGTTCTGCCAAATGGCCCACGCAAATATTTTTTTTAGTTGATTCCTCTTTTGGTGGATCTCAGACCTCAAGCTCACGGGTAAAATAGCCCAGGATTTTTATTTTCCTCAAGGGAGGCTCCTGAGCCCAGACAGAAACATATGTTTCCTATGAAATTGTTTTATTTTTAAATTTTATCTGTTATCATAAAACCTTTGGAGAAACTAGGCTTTGCTCCCCAATTTTATTGAGACATGATTGCCATAAATTGTATACATTTAAGGTGAACAACATAAGGTTCTGGTATGTGTACACATTGTGAAATGATTACCACAATCAATGTAATTAACATACTCATATACCCATCTCCTCACATAATTATGCTTCCCTCCACTCCACCACCATGATGAGAACTCTCTTTAGCAAATTTGAAGCCTAAAACACATTAATATTAATTGTAGCTACTATGCTGTACATTAGGTCTCCAGAACTTACTCATCTTATACTAAAAGTTTGTACTCTTTGACCAACATCTCTCCAATTCCCCACCCCCAACCTATGTAACCAGAATTCTATTCTGGTTCTTTGAGTTTGGCTTTTTTTAGATCCTAGATGTAAGTGAAATCATATGGTATATGTCTTTCTTGTCTAGCTTATTTCACTTGACATATTTCCTCCAAGTTCGTCCATGTTCTTGCAAATGGCATAATATCCTTCTTTTTAAAGGTTGAATGATATTTCATTATATCATATATATATGTGTGCAATATATACATTATACACACGCACATATACCTTTTTCTTTAACCACTCATCCATCGACACTTAGGTTGTTTCTGAATCTTGGCTAACATGAATAATGCTGGCAATGAACTCTGAGATAATGATTTATTTCCTTTGTATATATACCCTGAAGTGGGCTTACTGGTAGTTTTACTTTCTTGAGGAAGCTCCATACTGTTTTTCATAATGCCTGTACTCATTTACATTCCCACCAACAGTATATAAAAATTCCCATTGCTTCACATCTTTGCCAACACCTGCTGTTTTTTGACTTTTTAACAGCCATCCTAACACACTTGAGGTGAGATTTCATTGTGGCTTTGATTTGCTTTCCTTTATGATTTGTGTTGTTGAGCATCTTTTCACTGTGTCTTCTTCGGAAAAAAATATCTATTCAAGTCTTTTTTCTTTTTTTTTTCTTTATTCGAGTCTTTTAATCAGGTTATTTGGTTTTTTATTACTGAGTTGAATGAGTCCCTTATATATTTGGATATTAATCCCTTATTAGATATGTGATTTGCAGATACTTGCTCCCATTCTATGGTTTGCCTTTTCATTTTGTTCATTGTTTCCTTTGCTGTGCAGAAATTTTTTAGTTTGATGTATATAATCTATGCATTAGTAGATTTTTATTCAAATATCTTGTCTCCCAGGAAGATTCAAAGCCTGATCTCCAATCCTCCCATGGACATTTAATACAAAATCCCCCCATCAGTGGAATCTCCTACCACTCCAGGGCAACAGCACATGACTATCTCTGAATGATGAAGAAAGGGGGCTTCTAAGTGATTTTTAATTTCTTCTTCTCTGTATCTTTAATGTGCTGTTTTTTGATAATAAAAAAATTTATAATTATAAGAAATACAAAGCAAATGCAAATTTGTAAGTATTCCCTGCAGATAAGATGCTAATAATATGCATGTTTTACTCTATATGACACAGAGCCACCTGTATGCCTGAAAGAAACAAAAGATGTATTTTCTGTTTAGATAAGGATTGGAAATATGGACATGGCTTGTCTTCAGTGGTATAGAAAGTTCACTGGGAATGTTAAAGAAACCTAAAGCATCTTCAATTTTACCTTTCTACCCAATTGTCTGAACAATAAGTTATGTGCCAATTTTATTTCAATATGATGCCAAATATATTAATAACAATGGAGTATTTCTTAGTCATCTGAAACTTTGGTCTACATGACACAAACTTGCACATTTTTAAAAAGTAGCTGTGTTGACTATATTTTCTCCATCTGCTTCTTGAATGCAGCCATAATCTAAATTGCCTGCAAAGAATATTTCCTTTCTTCCATTCCATTTTTAAGGTGTCTGAGAATTTATTAGACAAAAAAATGGAAATAAAGGAAGCTGTTGTAGGAATGTTTCCACTTAAAGAGTTCTTCCTGGTTGATATATATTTCTGTGTAAAGCTTGGGGTCTTTCATCTCTGTCAAATCTTTGATCCTGACAAAAAGAAACATGCCAGATGAGGGCCATGAAAGGAACGCTTTTTAGGAGCGGACATCTTTTTTGAAGATGGTTAAATGTTGATAACTTGCCCCTCCATTATACCTGTCACTGAATCTTAATATAGTTTACTTCACACTTACCAAAATGAAAATACAGATAAATAAGACCTATGTAGGGCGCCTGGGTGGCTTAGTCGGTTAAGTGTCTGTGTTCGGCTCAGGTCATGATCCCAGGGTGCTGGGATCAGTCTTGCATCAGGCTCCCTCTTCAGCCGGGTGCCTTCTTCTCCCTCTTTCTATCCCTCCCCCCACACCGCTTATGCTCTCTCTCTCTCTCTCTCAATCTCTCAAATGAATAAAATCTTTAAAAAACATAGGATCTATGTAATATATGTTGAGTAAATTCAAGGTAAAATAAATTTTCAAATTGCTACATTCAAAGATGCAGCTACAGAAAAATGAAAATTTCATTCCATTCCATTTCATCCAGAGGGGAGAGAAAGGAGAGAGGAGAAGAAGAAAAGCTTGCTTAGGCTATATTTACAAAGGCAAAATAAAATAGAAAGTTAAGATACTCTCTGGTGAAACTCTGAAATGGTACATCAGCCATGCAATTCCTTCCTCCCCTTTCCACCCTACTCCCAGGGTCCTTTTTCCTTTATAATCATCTCTTTCACGACAGTGACATGTCAAAGGTGATTTTCATGCAGAAATGCCCAATATCCACTTTTACAGTTTCCAAAGAAACTTGAACAGAATCACGTGAATGTTATTAATTCCCAATTACAATTTCTCTATATAGACTCAGAGAAAGGGTGTGAAAGCCTGTCCTTCAGCTTTTGTCAGCAGATGACAAGTTCTATTCTTTTCAGAAGGCTAGTCTGTTGGGAGTTCATCCTGGTATGTGTGTAGAAAAGTCAAGAAGAGTAAGTTTAGATGGTCTTAATTCTCCCAAGATTTGTTTAAAAACGACTTTAATTTCTTGAAGCACTACAGACACAGAAGAAGTGGTATGCTTCAAACTGTTCTTCCCAGAGTTATATTCTGGAAGGGTCGGGGGTGTGTATAGCTGCAGATGGTGTGAGAAATCAGCACATTACATTCCTGTCTTCTATCAGGTCTCCTCTACCAGGAAGATTAGTAAAGAAAAGTCTTTCAAAATTTCTTAAAAAATAACATGCACAAAAGTTTCCAATCAGACCTTAATTATCACTCATCTGGTCCTGAGGTTGCCTTCCTTTGAGGTCAGAATTGAAAATAAGCAGAGTTTCTTAGTAAAACTAAAGTAACCCTGTAATTACAAAGTGTATGAAATATTTCCATTTCCATTTTTTCTACATTTCTATTTTCCCTCTTTATGTTATACTTTCCAGGAAAGAGACAGCATTTTTATGTGGGAGCAAAGGGAAGATAGACAGTATTTCATGTGTGCATCAGTAATTGGTCTAAAACTTCCTTGGTAAAAAATTTCCTTTAGTTTCCACAATAAATAAAATTATGCTAAGGGATTAAAATATACTCCCTATTAAACTACAAAGAAGGCAAAAATTTCTTGCCCATTTCTGATTAATGATCTCTATCATTCTTTTTATAATTTTATAATTTCTTTAAGATAAACTTAAAATAACTTTAAGAAGAAAAGTGGTTGGTAGTGGAAATTGTCAAGGCATTTTTTTTAAATGAAGCACTTTAGAAACTTACATTTCTAAAGATCTAATTTAAAAATAGAAAAAAGTTAACTGCTGGAATTGACAAATTACAGGTGAATTAGTGGGAAGATACCATGCATTTGTAGAGAACATTTCCTAATAGGCTTAAGATTCATTAAAAACTTTTTAATTATGATTCCCTGTAAAGAAAGGAGGAGTTACGCATTCTATTTTACAGGTTACAATCCAGAATTCTAAAGCAAAGAGAGATTTAATAACTTGATAAAGGTCGTTGGCAAGTTCTTAACACCATGCAAAGTGACACGTGAGTTCTCTGGCATTCTACACAGTTTTGTTTTCATTGGAGTATGTATGATTAATTTTGATATGGACAAATCTTGGAATCAAACCATATTTGTAGAAACAATTAACAGACTTGACCTTAAATGTTCACAAAGTAAGAAAAATAACCTCTGTCAGACAAATAGGGTAGTGGCTAGGTGGGTGTGCTACTGATTTTACCAACAGACTCTTCCCTGAAACATTGCATCACCATTCTGGAACACATGCTTTGGGCCCTCTTTAATTATGTGTTTGGATGGCAAGCTACTTTCTGGAATTAGAGAAGTAGCAGTTCAGCATGTAGCCTCTGAACTGAACTGGATGAACTTACCTTATAAAGAGAAGGCAGAAAATGGCCTGACCACAGGCCTGTCTGCTGGGTCCAAAGATATGTTTGTGGGCAGCAGTGCTGAATACTCTTGAGAAATATGTGTCCTTTGTAATCATCTTTTTAAAGTTCTGAAAATAGGAGAAGAGGAGAGAAGAAATAAAAGGCATGGACTGATGTTGTTGATTGTGAGAATGACCATTTAATCTTTGGAAATCCATCAAGCTAAAATCAGGGCCTGGTAATGAACGAAGATAAGAGGCAACATGGCTCTCAGGAGTTAGCCAGACACTCCTATTGATGTCAGTCTAATCAAGCCTGTAATTTGTCAATTATGTAAATTCTAAAGTGTACTAGTTAAGTACATTCAAATAGCATACACCTGTGTCCCATGTTGGAGAATCTTAATAGACTCAATTGTAACCATATTGTTTTTTATTTTGTGCCAACACAACTGAATCCCAAAACAATGCAATAAGAAATTACTAATATAATCAAAAGTCATTAATATGACATGGAGTTATCTTTCTTGTCAAGTTTGATATAGAGTTTCTATATTTTTCCAAAATCAGTTTCAGCCTGACTTCCCTTAGTGGTTTTGAAAACGCAAACAGAGCAAGCCGAGATGGTGTATTGCCTCCAACTCTATTCCCACAGGTGAATTTAAGTTAATGCTACACAGTCCAAACTGTTAAAAAAAAACTGGCAGCTAGAACATTGCAGTCCGAATTTTATTCCAGCAATTTTAAGAGAGAGCAACATAGCAAGATTTTTTTTAAGAATGTGGATTCCTTTACTAATATTTCAGAGTTGTATGTGTAGGAGGGATCTTACACAATCATTTTACCTGGTAAGGAAGCTGAGCGCCGAAAGTTTGTCTGATTTGTCCAAGGACGCATAGTTAATATGCAGAGTTAGAGGGCCAAGAACTCCGGTTTCTTGGCTAATAGGTGTTTGTAATGATAGCTTTTGTGTAGTTGCTGTTTTGCTTTTTGATGTGTTTAGTTGTCGTGATATTCTTTCCCTGGTAACTACATAAAGTTCATCTCAAAGTTCTTGGTGGGAAGTAAAAAGAAGACACAGACTTTGGAAATATTAGAGTGCAAATGTTGACAGGCTTAAAACAAAGTAGACTAACTAAGCAGTCTCAGAAAACTGAGATTTTGTCCTTGTTTCAGCTTTTTCTTAATAGTTGTAGAGTGCAGTTTGCTTCACCTCTTAGAGTTTATTTTCTCATTTTAAAAGTAAGAACCACAATCTTTGCCTTGTCTACCTTAATGAGTGGCCAGAAACCTGAAAATCAATCATTCCAATTAAAACATTTTATAAACTGCATCAGGCTCCCTGCTCAGAGGGGAGCCTGTTTCTCCCTCTCCCTCTCCTCCTGCTTGTGTTCCCTCTCTAGCTGTGTTTCTCTCTGTCAAAGAAATAAATAAAATATTTACAAAAATAAAATAAATAAAATAAAATAAAATATTTTATAAACTGTAAAGTGCCTTGAGTGTAGGGCATCATCACAGAATGACATTCAGTTTTTTGAAGATCTCCAAACTGGTTCTTAACTGATGAGAAATAATAACATTAGTACAGAGAGAGGCTTCCCGTGAAGCCATTAGTTAGAAGAAGCAAATTTGACCCAAAGTGCTATACTGCCCAGGAGTTTCAAGAATCCAAAAGGTTTTAAAAAAAAAAAAAGAATCCAAACGGTTAAGGGAACCGGGCAAGGACCTCCGAGCAAGCATATTCTTTCACAAATGGAGAACTTTTTACCCTTTTCAGCCTAGAGTGAAGCATTGACTGAGATAACTGTTACTATTCACTTGAAAATTTGGAAATTTTCAATTTCCAAAATAGTGAAGGCATTATTTCTGGTGACTTTCATTACCTGAGAGAAAAAGAGGTGGTGTGCTACATCTTATACAAAAAAAATATTGTTTGGGCCTCAAGCTCAAAAAAGTAACATTTTTCTAATGCAATATTTTATATTATATGTATTTTTAAGATTTTATTTACTTATTTGACAGAGAGAGACATAGCAAGAGAGGGAATACAAGCAAGGGGAGTGGGAGAGGGAGAAGCAGGCTTCCCGCCTACCTGGGAGCCCCATGGGGGTCAATCCCACGACCCTGGAATCATGATCGGAGCCAAAGGCAGACACTTAACAAGTGAGCCACTCAGGCACCCCTAATGTAGTATTTTAAAATAGCATTTATCGGGGTGCCTGGGTGGCTCAGTAGGTTAAAGCCACTGCCTTCAGCTCAGCAGGGACCCTGCTTCCTCTCCCCACCCCCACTGCCTGCCTCTCTGCCTACTTGTGATCTCTCTCTCTCTAATGAATAAATAAAATATTTTTTAAAAATAAAATAAAATAGAATTTATTTTATACTCTTTATAAGCTCTATAATGTTGTATAAACAATGATAATATTTAGTGTTTAAAATCCTTTGAAGGGGATAATAATTTTCAGTTGTTATTCTATTTCTAATTCTATATCTTTTCCTGATATAACTTTTTATATTATGAAGGTATTTTGAAAGTCTGGTACGGGGGCGCCTGGGTGGCTCAGTGGGTTAAAGCTTCTGCCTTCAGCTCAGGTCATGATCTCAGGGTCCTGGGATCAAGCCCTGCATCGGGCTCTCTGCTGGGTAGGAAGCCTGCTTCCCCCTCTCTCTCTGCCTGCCTCTCGGCCTACCTGTGATCTCTCCCTCTGTGTCAAATAAATAAAAATCTACTTAGATTCAGTTTATCTATGCCAGATGAGTTCTTTTTGAAGTAATAGATTAAATTAATTAAGGAAAGAAAGAAAGAAAAGGAAAAGAAAAGAAAAGAGAAAAGAAAAAGAGAGAGAGAGAGAGAAAGAAAGAAAGAAAGAGAGAGAGAGAGAGAGAGAGAGAAAAAAGAAAGAAAGACAAGAAACTCTTACAATGAGGTATTCAGGGGCACCTAGGTGGCTCAGATGGTTAAGTGTCTGCCTTTGGCTCAGGTCATGATCCCAGGGTCCTGGGATCAATCAAGCCCCCAGTCTGGCTCCCTGCTTGGCAGGGAGTGTGCTTCTCTTTCCCTCTGTCTCTCCCCCTTGCTTGTGCTCTGTCTCTCTCTCTCTCTGTGTCAAATGAATAAATAAAATATTCTTTAAATATTTTTAAAGAAAGAAATATTCAATAATGGTTCATTTGTTCATTTTTTAAAGTTATTTTAAATATACTTTTAATATTTTGTAGTTTTTTGGATATAACTTACAGTGATTTATAAATACTGTTTGAGAATCAAAATATTTAGAGAGGAAATAATATTTATATATAATGAAAATAACATTTATTATCTTTTATTCCAAAGTATCTGTACCTTCTAACCTTCTAAGGGCATCAAATCTTCTTCAATGCCTAGTAAATATTATTGTTTATTCCATTCCTATGTTATTTCCATCTCTCCAGTTTATATCTAGTAGAGTGCAACGTTTATAAGCTTTTATAAACTTACAATTCAAAAGAACTTTGCCTAATTTACCTAACTACTCCCATTTTATTGCTTTATAACAGAAGCTAATAAAGTATTGCCTGGGGGTCTAATCCAGCCCTCCACTTTTTATTTGTAAATAAAGTTTTATTGGAACACAACTATGCTCATTTCTTTATATTTTGCCCGTGGCTACTTTTGCTCTGACTGGCAGAACCAAGTGGTTGTGACAGAAACTGTGTGGCACACAAATCCTAAAATATTCATTATCTGGCCCTTCACAGAAAAAAATTTGGTAATCTCTGCTTTATAGGATCATTGTCCACTCAGTCTTATTAATTGTGGGGGCCTGAGTACTTCTTTTCCCAGCTCTTTCTTTTTCCAGATCCCTAGAAAATAATACGCCCCTCAGAAATTCAACAATAAGCAATGTAAGTATATCCATATCCACACTGCTCTTTTCTTCTCATGGGATTCCACATGGCACCCCGGTGATTAGAAAGTGGTTATTCATCCTTATGTCACTACACATCATTAATATTGAGTTATTGATTCATGATGTACAAAGCTATCATTAAAATGTCACTATCTTCCTTTCTAGACACCTCACCTTCTATACTATTGCATTCTGAGTCAATCTTCAAGATAAGTGCTGAAGTGTCTTCTTTGTCCATTATTTAATGAGATCACTCTATTTTTAGAGTTCTGCTCTAAAACCTTTTCCTAAAATGGTTCAAAATCTCTCACTTCGATTTCTCTTTCTATTCATACATCCCTTTACATCCACATACTCCTATATCATATTGGCCCAGTCTTTATTCCCATTCCCACCTCCACAGGTTTGTTCTCTTAGACCACACACTCTGTCTAGAACACACTTAGTCATGAGTCAGCTTCTAGCACATGGATAAGGTCAACATGATAGAAAGTGATAGAGCAAGATAAAAAAAAAAACAAAAAAACCTGGGTTTCTGGATGATCCACTGGGGCAGAGCAATCTACCTACTGTTTCTTCCATCTGCCTTTGAACAATTATGTGAGGATGAAATAAATCCCCCTTGTGTCTGAGCCACTATACTATTTGCATATTTGTTATATCAGATTAGTCTGATCACTAACTAATACAAAACTAATTTTATTTATGTAATCCCAGATTCTGATTAAGTCTGCTTTTTGAGTAGTTTTACTGACAATAGTAAGTTAGATACAGAAGTCAGAATAAAGAATAACTCTCTTGTCTTTTCCTATTTATTTCCTTAGTCCTCATGTAACTTTAAAGCATAAAATTAAAATGTTTCTTCCATTTTGGATTAATTTAATTCCTATTTAGAATAGCAATACATATTATATTTTTGGTAAAAATCCAGAGGTCTTCCTGTCTGGTGAAATGAATCTTTGATGCATTTTCTAAGTCAAGTGAAAGCTGTGTATCTTAATGATTTTGATTCACTAACTAGAGAGCAGAGGACTATCTGTGCCACGATGGCTGTTTAACTTCAGACAAAAAGATGCTACTAAAATGACTTTGGTTATACTTAAGTTTAGTTGCATTACATATCTTGGTGAATGTTGATAAACAAATATTCAGGCTAACTAAGCATTTTTTTCATTTATTTTAAACATACTTGCTACACTAGCCATCATTGACTCCTAATGCCTAATTTTCAAAGTGAAATGCAGAATGAGGGTGGGGTGTTTATTTACACAGTAGAGAAAAGTTGACGTGGGTAGGGTCAATTAAATGGTTATAGACTTTTAAATTCTGGCCAGGTATTTTAACCTTCTGATTAAAATATATATATATTTTATATATATATATAGGAAGGAAGAATTTCTATATATATATATAGAAATATATATACATTTCCTTTATATATATATAAAGGAAAAACTCTTAATGCAATTATAAAATTCTAGGAAGTATATAAGTCAAACATGGATATCTTTTGAGAAACAGGTCCTATAGAAAATAAAAACATGGGGCACCTGGATGGCTCAGTCATTGGGTGTCTGCCTTCGGCTCAGGTCATGATCCCAGGGTCCTGGGATTGAGCCCCGCATCGGGCTCCCTGCTCAGCGGGAAGCCTGCTTCTCCCACTACCATGCCCTCTGCTTGTGTTCCCTCTCTCGCTGTGTTTCTGTCAAATAAATAAAATCTTTATTTAAAAAAAAAGAAAATAAAAACATATTATAAAATATAAAAAGGCTCTTCCACAAAGGCCCACTGATGACCTTAGAAGAAATTAAATAGTGACCAGTAGGGAGTGCAGGATCAGTATGAGCAACTTCGACAAACAGACTGAAAATCTGTAAATTAGAGTTGTTTTAATTCATCATTAAACCAATGTCCTTTAAAAAACTAATACTCCTGAAAAAGCAAACCTGTTTAAAATGCTTGGGTTTGATTTATGTTCACAATGATTTTACTTATAAGCTTTAAATTTTCCAACAGGATGACAACTGTAAGATAAATCTATGTACATCAGGGATTTTTTCTTGGCTGACAAGTGAAAACAATATACCTTTTCAATGGCAAATAGGAATGTGATCAATCACAAGGAAGGAAACACAATTCTTCATATCCAAAGTGCTAAAGATTTTAATGCCTTCTTGGTGAAGAATATTTGGAATAAGCTATGCCATAAACTTTAGAATTTTGTCAGCCTTTAATACCCCCATGGCATGAGGACTGTAAAACTATTTTAAGGCGGGTAATGTCTGTAGTAATCTGTTTCAGAAGGGGAATGAAGAGTAAAGGAAAATGCCTTAAAAATAATGGGGTCAAAATAACAAGAAACAGACTTAAGCTACCAGAAGCTTTCATGGGGCAGTAAAAAATGTCACTTTTTCCCTGATGGGCTCAAAAGTACCACATTTTTCAGACTTCAAACGACTTTTATGTGACTTCTTCCTAGTGTATTTCCCAACAACGAACTATATTTTTAGGTTGTTAAATATCATAGTAAAGATGTGCAGGAAATACACTTAAACCTTAAGTCTTTGTGAAACCTTGATCAAGGAAATTGAACCAGTATTTTTTTAATTGAAATTAGGCACCAGCCAAATGCCAAAGTTAGGTATTCAGGAATGTTGGAGTATCGCTAGTTTTAGTAGGTTGAATTTTCAGTCACATTATCATATTATATTTCAAGTAAATTTCAGTCTATTGAGGGATATAAGGATCTCAAGATTTATGTTCTCTTCTTTGAGAATTGTGCTCTTTTATTTGGGGAGGAGTATTTCTTTGTAACTGTCTTGGACTTTGATCAGAAGAAAGAAGAAAAAATGAAGTATTTATTATAGTGTGTGGGGTTTTTTTTTCCCCATATGGAAAAGGAGAAGAGGAAAAAAATATGTATTACTAAAGGGTTTTCGGGTATTTTAGGATAAAACCTTATTTTTATCTGCATGTTTTGAGTAATTCTCCCTAGGAACCTTAAGTACTTCAAAAATCAAAACAATTTTAATGGCATTTCTCCCCAACATTAGCAAGTATGTTTAGGCCTCTGACAAAAACATTTTCTAAATCTATTCTAAATGTCTTTCAGTGGTGTTGACAGTATCTGGGAAAGTATCTATTAAACTAATAGAAAGGGGAAAAAAAGAAGGGAAAGCTTAATAAAAATTTTTGAAATGAAGTCTAGTTATAAAAATACAACTTTAAAAATCCTTAACCATTTTTCTTAAACATATTTGCAAAGCCACATAATCAGTTGGGATGGATTAAAGAAGTAAGCTGGAAGGTGAGCTGATATAGTTACTAAAGGAAGTTTCTTTCTATCTGGGATTATGATATCATGGATACAATGGCCTACATTGGTTTGGGATCCTTACAGAGGAACAGATTTTTCAGATGACAACTACTCAGACAGCTTTCTCTACCTCAAAAACAAATAAACAAAAAACAAACAACCAAAAAACCCACAACAAAAAAACCACACACACACAACCAAACCTAACCAAAACAAAACAAAAATTAAACTCCAGAACTAGCTAAGTTAAGGATGTAAATATAGAATATTTATTCTATCAGGATACCTAAGAGAATTCCTTAAGTAGCAAGAGTAGGCTTCATAGAGAGCCAGATTTGAGTCTTGGCTTTGTTTATGAAGTGGTGGTAGGAGAGGTGATTGTAGGAGAGAGGAAACTTAAACGAGTAAGTTCATGCATTCAGCACAGTTTTGCTGAGAAGTTATCATGCATTCACCTATCTGAGAAAGATAATAATTCCCACATCATAACATCATTGTGAGGGTAAATTAATTAGTGAATATAAAATACATAGCAGGCATACATTAATAGCTTACTGTAGGGCAGTGACTGTCATTATAAGCGCAAATAGCTAATAAGAAGCTTACCTTCGGGGATTTATTGTCCAAAAGCACATATGCAAACAGCAACAGACAAAAAGTTAGTCTACACAGAGATTAGCCTTTAAGACTTCTAAGAAAACATTCTTAAATTATCTCTAGATATTTGTTGCTTGCTCATATTGTACCCCCAAATTAATATCTAACAAATAAAATAATATGCCGTTTATTAAAGAATAATTTTTTTGTAGAAAAATCATTATTAAATGTGTATATATGTACCTATTTCTTAGTGCTGTAGGCCAGAGATTGTCAAAATATGGTCCATGGAAACCTGGTATCATCCAAGACACTTTAAGAAAACTACTTTCATAATCATGCTATGCTATTATTTGTCTTTTTCAGTTTGTTGGCATTTGCACCAATGGTGCAAAAGCAATAGTGGGTAAAATTGCTCATGTCTTAGCATGGCACCCAACCCTAGTAGTGGCCATTACATTCTGCACCATCACTAGCAGTAAGGGAAAAAAAAAAATGCCAGTTTCATTTAAGAATATCATTAATAAAGCAGTAGAAATATTAATTTTATTAAATCTAAACCCTGGTATATGCAGCTTTTCACTGTTCTGTGTGACAGATAAGGCAGTTCAGCTACATACCAAAGTATAATGGTAGTCTAGAGGAAAAGCACCTGTGCAGTTGTTGAGTTGTAAGATGACCTAGCACATTTTTCATGGGACTGTTCATATTTGAAATAATGACAGACAGACAAGGAATGGTTAATCAAACTTGGGTGTCTGGAAGGCATGTTGTCAAATATAAATGAAGTGAGCTTGTCATTTTAAGGAAAACAAGTGACACTATGTGTTACCAGTAATAAAGAATTTGAGCTTTCATAAAAAATTTAGAATGTTGAGAAGCCAGTTATGTGCCATAGTGAATTTCATAAATTCCAAATAGTAGATGTGGAAAGACTTATCTGAAATGAGTGATAATATTAATAAGTGGGGTTTTTACCTTATATAATGAAATGTACTAATCTTTAGAAGACTTATTTAACTCCATGAATTGAGTCTTCTGATTACCAATGCATGATGCTATGACTATATACATATATATACTATACGTGTTCACACACACACACACACACACACACACAAGATCTAAAGATCCATTCAAATTCAAAGTGGGTCGGTAGATTTTAATATGAGAGAATATGAAAAGTTCATAGACATGGTTTCAGATTCTACACTACAACCAACTTTTGAAAAACTACACTTGTTGAGTTTTGAGGTAGTATTAAAGGAGAATAACCATATTTATCTGAAGAAGCTTTTAAAATAAATCCTCCCTTTTCCAACTACATTTGTGAAAGGCTGAATTTTCTTCATAAATTCCAACCAAAACAGTATATTTCAATAGATTGAATAAAAAACAGGAATGAGAATCCAGCTGTGTTCTATAAAGCTAGATAACATATATAAGAATTTTGCAGAAATTTAAAGCAATGCCACTTCTCATTAATATTTTTGATTTGAAAGTTTTTTCATAAATCTTACTTTGTTAATATGTAATAGGCTTATTATTGCCATATAACATATAAACATATTTTACATATGACATTTGTTTTAATTTTTATATAATATATAACATTAATAGTTATAGATATAAGTCACAAAAACTCTGGGGTTTTCCATAGTTTTTAAAAAATGCAAATTAGTCTTGAGATCAAAAGGTTTAAGAACCTCTAAAAATCAATGATCTGAGATATCTTAAGAAGCTAGAAAAAAAAAAAAGAACAAGGTAAACTCCACATAGGTTGACATAAGGCAATAATATAGATAATAAAAACAAACAGCAGGGAAATTTATAAGGCCAAAAGACAGTTCTTTATAAAGGTCAACAAAATTGATAAGCTCCTGGCTCAACTGATCAAAAAAAAGGCGAAAGAACATAAATTACCAAAAATCAAGGATGAAAGGGATTCATCACAACAAATTCTATAAACCCTAAAAGAAAGGGAAATTTCATAGCGCTGTAAGGCAGTATTGAATAGCCATCTGAAAGATACTGTGAATTTAAAGTGAAACCAGTTGCCTAAGTTGTGTATTTCTTTTCCAGTAATGTTCAATTACTTTAACTTACCTAGGAGTAATTGGATAGATAGTCAGAGTTGTGAAAGTATCAGAACAAACAAATTAAGACTGAGAGAGAGAGCAGGAGGGTTACAAGGGTTTGTACAACCATTTACTCTCCCTAACATAATCAGAATGAAACAATTACCAGCGACCTTTTGCTTCAAATCTACTGCTAATGAAAGGGACTCATTTTTCTAGCAGTCCTGGCCATTTGTCCATGACCTCCATGGTTTTCAGTGGAAGAAGGAAATGGTAGAGGCCCACTGCTCTGGTAACTCTACCTGGCATTTTGTTTTGTTTTGTTTTGTTTATTCAAGTATAATTAACAGATAGTCTTATATAAGCTTCAGGTATACAATATTTAACAGTTCCATACATTTCTCAGTGCTCATGCAGGTAAGTATAGTCTTAATCCCTTTCACCTATTTCACCCATTCCTCTACCTACCTCCCCTCTGGTAACCACCAGTTTGTTCTCTGTATTTAAGCAAAATTAAAGTACTGGGACTACACCAAAATAAAAAGCTTTTGCATAATGAAGGAAACCATCAACAACAAAAAGAAAACCTACTGAATAAAATAAGATACTTGCAAATGATACATCTGATAAGGAGTTGACATAAAAAATATATAAAGAACTTCTACAACTTAATAGCAATAAAACAAGTAATCCATTTAAAAATGAGCAGAGGGCCTGAAAAGACATTTTTCAAAGCAAACATACAGATGAAAAACAGAAAAATGAAAACATGCTCAACATCAATAATCATCAGGGAAATGCAACTTAAAGCCACAATGAGATCTCACTTTACATCTGCCCGGCTTTTGGCTTCTGCCTCCCTATATTTTCAGCAGTCATCCAATCATGAATGCTGCTAATTCAGGTATCTCATCCTTAGTGGGATATTGAGAACTTCTCTCTCATCCTGTTCAAATGAAAACTTGGTTATTATGTATTTCTTGAGCTTCACACAATTCTTTACATGAGAGAGTAGGCCCCTTTTTCTTGGTGACAGGAATCAGTGTGACAAAGTTTCAGACACCAAAGATTTGATAGAAGTTAGAACACCATGACCAACAAAGTCAGTAACATTGTCCTCATGCAATCTTACTTATCCTCAAAAGGCTCACTGTAGGGTCATTACACTTTTGCTCTGTAAGCCAGCAAGAGATCAATTCAATGCAGGCTGACGATCTATCTTTAGAGCTCGCTGGAGTTCTTGGCTCTTCTAAAGTTCGTCATGTGAAATACTTTAGCATCTTTGACAATGTTATCATCCAACAAGCACATGAGCTTACTCAACATTACTGGTCTGTCCTAAAATATAGTACTGGGCTCTTTTGCTCTAGACAGAAAATTTACCTCAAAAAAACATAGATCTGCATATCTAATTAATTTCTTTCATAGTGTCATTTGGTATTGGTAATTATAAGTAACTATATTTATAATAGCTAACATTGGTTGAGTGCCATCCAAAATGTATCATGTGGATTAACTCATTTAATCCTCCCAGCATTTTTATGAGATGGGTACTATTATCATTCCTGTTTTAAAGGTAAGGCAACTGAGTCACAGATGGAGTAAGCAACCTGTTCAAGGTGAATGTAACGTGTATCAGAGCTGCAATTTGAACCCTTCCATCCGGGCTCTAAATGTTAGTAATAACATGATATTGCCTCAGTAATTAGCTAGGTTTAAATTAGAGATGACCTTTTTAATAGATTTTTCATCCTGTTTCTCCTAAAATTTTATTTGATTACTCTGTATTTAAAATATTATAGATCTGATCATGTAGCTTGAGGAAGTTATGTTTGCATGAAAAAGAATCTGACTGGATGACTAATCCTCCTTCCTGTATTATAGTCAGAAAAAAATATATAAGCTTAATCCATGTGAAATTGCTAACATTTAACCTTTGCGACTAACAAAATGGCAGTTTTGTGTGGCTCCACTTAATATAATGGGGAAGCTACAAGTCCGTATTTAGTCCAGCTCTCTGCTTTATTTCAGTATTGTGATGATTTTCATTGTCATTCATAATCTATTTTATGGCCTCCCTTCTGTTGGGAACAAACACTACTTCTTGGTGAGAAAGCAAGTCAAGGCCCAAGGCAAGGACTGTATGTAACTGAGGGAGAGTAATTTCTTACAAGATGGCACTTGGACCATGACGTCTGGAAGCCTCCTGACCTTGGCCTCATTTGCCCTATGAGCTCCTCAGTCCAAGTGCCCAAGTAATGTGAGATGTGATTTGCCTCAGAAAGTAGATTCAAAAAAAAGAAAGTAGATTCAAGCTAAGCTTTTATTTTGCTGTTTTTTTCAAAGAAACTCCTTTTGAAATCCAACAGCAAAAGTGATTGAAAAGTTAATTATAATGGTTCTGAGAATACTGTCAGATGCTCAGGAATCATAATACCTACAACGTGCTAAATTCTTCATTTCTCCCACAGGATTTTTCAATGCTAAAAACAGCACTGCTGCCAGTTTTCCTGGCAAAGGCACTGCTAATTAACAATCAGACGAACCCAGTTAATGTGTTTACTGAGTGTGAACAAGAAAGGTTGTCATATCCAGAAGTTCCAAAATAGTTTTCTTTCTTTAGAAAATGCGTATCTCCCCAGGACAAGCAGCAGTTCTCACGTGTTTTAGTCTGTGTCATTGGCCACCACTGAGTCCGAACAGAGGTGACTTCTGGGCTATTGCAAGTGCCATTTTCTGTACTTGACAAGTGTAGCAGTCTGGATATCCTCACCACATGAGAAAATTGACACAACGGTCATTTTTAAATTTCCCCAGCAAGCCTACAGAAGGATTGAGGGTATAAGAGGTGGCACCCAGAAGATAAATGGTGGGGTCAGGGAAGAGGAACGTGGTTGTTACTGCTGACACAGACCATTCTTCCTGTCAACAAGATATCACCAACATGTCTTTCACTGTGAGGTGATAGGTTTCAGAGATACAAATAAGAGAATATAATTTCTGTCCACTTCAGGAAGAGATTAAGTATGAACACCTAAAAATGACACATCAGTATGAAGCAGACTGTAGAATAACTAATGACATTT
>CM053608.1:34699592-34740970 GCA_028646535.1 Procyon lotor
AAAAAAAAAAAGAAGAAGAAGCTTCACACTTTCAAGAGAAGATTGTCTATTTCTTTCCTACTCTATCTCTTCTCCTCAGGAGAGACCAGTAGTCTTTAATTTGATATAAAGAATTTCAGAACTCTAAAACAATTCTCGTTACTAATAGTATCAACATGTTAATATCGATGAGATGTCAAAGTCAAGTATAAATGTTAACTTTTACATATAATCCAGTCTATAAGGTGGTCACTGTAACAATCCTGCATCAGGAAGGACTTCCACTAAACTTAGTTAAGAACTGACTTTGTTCACATTTGGATATTTAAAATTGTGCCAATACTATGCTTACCTTTAAAATAAGAATAGAAAATATAAACACTACTTCAATTCCTCTATCCATAGGTATTTTTATTTCTCTCACAACATAACTACTGCTATTTTCTTCCCTGTCTTATTGCATAAGAGTGTAAAGAAACATAAAAGTTATAGAGAGAACACTCGGAATGACTTTACTGTTGAAATATCACTACTAGGTAGTGGAAAAGATTAAGAAAAAGAAACTGTGGTTTCACTGTAAGGTTTCTAACTATAAATATTTGGACACATCTTACCCAGACCCAAAAGACCTGAAAGAAGGAACATTTTTTTTGTTGTTGTTCAAGCTTTCAAAGATATCATGGAATAAAATAAAAAGTCAGTAATTATATATTAAGGTGGCATACAACATAGGATATATGTAAACAGGGCAAATAGTGACTTTTGACATTTTTAGACCTGAACTTGAAAGAATTCTACTGCTGTGTAAAAATACTGATGATGGGAGAAAATAGTATGTATGATAATCAGAAGAGAAAATGGGTTCTTAAACATAATGTGAGCAAGGAGAGAAATGGGGTCGTTTAGAAAGGTGGCAGAGAGTGAGTGATTTTAATTATAAAGAGAAAAATGGAAGAGGCACCTGTGTAGCATAAGGCAAATAGAATTGGGTTGGAATGTGGTGTCAGTCTTGTCAGGTTATGCAGAGGTTCTTTGATAGCAGAAATAAGGAGAACTACATACCCTCTCAAGAGTATGTAAATCATGAAATAAAGACATCTTACATGCTATTTGTCTCCTCAAAATCTATAATACACACAGCAAGGGAAATGATAAGGAAAAAACTGTACTTTAAGCTGACCGACCAAACCAGCAAGGGAACCCCAGTCCCTGTCTCAAAGCCCTTCCAGTTCTCCTTTCCTACCTCATTTCCCGCACACGCGCCAAAATACTAAGTATGCACAAGTAGGAGGGTATAAATTACCCTCTCTGCTTGTGCTCGGGGCTCAGACCTTTGAAGAAGGATCTCCTCTGAGCCCACCGGTGTTTAAGTAAATCTCCAATCCTCCTTAGTCTCTGAGTGCTGCTTGGTACTTCCACCAGGATCCAGTCCAGGTTCTTGATTCTTCTGCCAGGATCCAGTCCAGGTTCCACAACAGAAATTACACATGTACATATACCCCTCCCCAAAGCTATTAAAGTACTTTATTAAAAATACTTCCAGTTAGACCCAAACTTGTATATTCCTTTGGAATATATTTTCTTGGATGTACAGTTTTAGGTATCACTAAGCCCTGGAAATTCTTTGTATCAGGTAAACAAATAAAAATTACAAAATATATTCCTGTTATAACTCTTATTTTCCTCTGGAATTTAAGTATGAAGACAGAACTTTATACTCTTAAATTCAGATTCAGCCCAAACCAGAACTCACCAGTTAAACAATGATAACTGAATCACTCATTCTATTAAATGAAGTAGAACTTATTTTAATAAAATCCTTCTCGGGGGCACCTGGGTGGCTCAATGGGTTAAAGCCTCTGACTTCGGCTCGGGTCATGATCTCAGGGTCCTGGATCGAGCCCCGCATCAGGCTCTCTGCTTAGCAGGAAGCCTGCTTCCTCCTCTCTCTCTGTCTGCCTCTCTGCCGACTTGTGATTTCTCTCTGTGCCAAATAAATAAATAAAATCTAAAAAATAAAAAATAAAAATCCTTCTCTTCCAAACTTGCTAGCTCATAAAAACCAGATATCATCTAAGAAAAGGACATTACTGTCATTGTCTTAAACTGATCCTTAAAAAGTTAAAAATAAAAACAATATCCTCATTCTTAAATATTAAAATGGGTAATTACCACATAAGTAAGGATAACAATCTAAAATAGCAAATCATATCTCAATTTTAATTCTGAATTCAATAAAGGAGCATCCATTCCAACCATAGAAACAACTTTCTTGTGCAACAGATACATAAATATTTAATGGCTTGGTCCCATAAAGTCCTAGATTATTGAAATTTGTTACAATATTAACCAAATTAATCAGAGAGGTATTTATGAAGTCAATAGGTATGCTAATCTGATGTTTTATATAACTGTTTCCAAACTAGAACACCAGACTTCATAATCCAAACAGACAGACAAACAACAACAACAAAAAACCCCAGCAGATCCCACAGAACAAAAGCTATATCAGGGCAGATAAAGGGGAAAAAAAATAGCCAATTCTTTGGAGGTTTGTGTAAAGGTCTACAGTCAGCTTTTGTCTCTAGAAACAGGCAATGTGTCATTGCTTTTCTCAGTGTTCAGAACTCTAATTGATGACTGAAATATAAAAAAAGGGAAACTCCAACATGGAGATGAGAAAATAAAGTCAGGCTGCAGACTCACCATCTGCCAAAGGGTGATGGAATGCACAACACGAAAAAAAAAAAAAAGCTTTGAAATTCACCAGTAGCAACCATACACAGAAAAAAAAACCAACTTCATTCCATGAACTTTGTAAAGTTAATAGCCAAGGAAAGAACTAGGATTCTGGTTGGCAGAGCAGACTCTTAAACAGGGACTCAGAAGCTGTCCAGAGAAAAAAGGAAAATCTATCAAATTCTAACAAATCTCACCAATACCATATAATCCATAGAGACATGAAACTAGAAAAAGTCAGTAAAATCCTGAAGAGTAGGTGCCCAAATTATTAGAGACGAGGTCTTGGGTCCTCAGCAAATGCACAAGAAACCTCAGGGCTCTCCATTTTACAGGGCTTTACTCTGAATTGAGAAAAGGATATGAAACCCCAGATTATACTGCCACAGGACTGAGTACAACTTCAACTAGATATAGACAAAATCTAAGAAGAGAAAATAGGGGTCAGGTTATCCAATATATGCTGCATTCAGGCCTTAACAAGATCACCTCTTTCCCATCCTATCCCTATCAGCGGGCTCTGAAAAAGTGGCTACACTTCACATAACACAGCCCTAAAACTAAGATCACAGGGAGGAATAGTTCTCAAGTATGGTAAAGGCAAATTGCAACCCACCCACTCTCTGAATCAGTTCCAATTTTAGGTCAGTTTACAGCTGCTCCGATTTAGCATAAGCTAAATAAAAAATAACTATGGGAGCCTGCCTGGCTCACTTGGTGGAGTATGTGACTCTTGATCTCAGGGTTATGAGTTTAAGTACCATGTTGGGCATGCAGCCTACTTTAAAAAATAAATCAATAAAAATAAATAAAAACAAGCTTACTACAGACAGAGACTTCAAAAAGAACCCTTAAAAAATAAATGAAAAAATACATATACACACACACTACACCAAAAGAAAATAAAGGAAAAAAAAGTCAGGGATATTATGGAATCTAACAGCCAGATAAAGAATTTATTTTGGGAAAAATAAATAATCAAACCAACCCAATGAAAAGAGTATCATCCCCTACAAACACATCATGCTGAGAAAGAACTTTTTATAAAGTTTAAAGTATAAATTTTATAACATAAAATAATTTATAATATAAAATAATATTTTATAACATAATAAATTTTTATAACATAAACTAAGATAAACAACCAAATGAAATAAAAAGAGAAACTCCAGAGCTAAAGAAACAGAGATCTCATACACCATTTGCAAACCAATAAATAAATTATAAACATCAAGACACAGACATACCAAAAAGCATGAGATTATTAAGTTCCTATGTGGTAGAACTTAATGTAGAAGGAAACATGTAGAAGGAAAAGATGATCCAGGTCAAAGAAATAAGTATATGTGGTGTGCCACATGCAACAAATGACACAGAGATTATGTCCAAAGACATAATATAAAAATTTCCTAAAGTAATGAAAGAACTAAAATAGCAGACTGAAACCTTCTCAAGTTCTGAAATATAAAACGTATGAGCCTTTCCTGAGAACTAAAAAGTCCAATCAATCAGAAAATAAACCAAAAGAAAGATCTCAATAGAAACAATCTTTTTTTTCAACAGAAACAATCTTAAAAAAAAAAAATTGTGCTGTCTAAAGGGTACTGAATCTACCTCATGCAGGAAAAATAAAACTAAACATCAGCAACATTTATGTTATAAAAAGAGAATGCTATTGTAATATTTGACAAAGTAAAAGGAATCATATAAATAATAAAAACACTGAAGATCAAGTAAGGAAGTTGGAAGCAACATAAGGACTCACTTTCTTATTTTCACATAAATAAGTCATATAATACTACACAAAAATTAAACTTAGAATTTTTGTATATTGGGGCACCTGGGTGGCTCAGTGGTTTAAGCCTCTGCCTTCGGCTTGGGTCATGATCTCAGGGTCCTGGGATTGAGCCCCGCATCCGGCTCTCTGCTCAGTGGGGAGCCTGCTTCCTCCTCTCCCTCTGCCTGTCTCTCTGCCTACTTGTGATCTCTCTCTCTGTCAAATAAATAAATAAAATCTTTAAAAAAAAAAAGAATTTTTGTATATTGATGCTTTTATAATCTTTTTTTTTCTTAATTTTAGTGGGATTTTTATGAACTTTTGTGGTAAAAATTATTTCCCAAACTACAAAATCCATTTAATTTTTCTTTGTGTTAAGACATTAGTTAATAGTACTAAACTAGAATTATTATAAAACCTCATTTTAAGATTTTATGTATTTATTTGACAGAGAGAGATCACAGGTAGGCTGAGAGAAAGGGAGCAGGCTCCCCGCTGAGCAGAGAGCCCGATGCAGGGTTCGATCCCAGGACCCTGAGATTGTGACCCGAGCCAAAGGCAGAGACTTAACCCACTGAGCCGCCCAGGCTCCTCAAACCTCATTTTATAAAAATTATTGCTATCTGTGTGTATGTGTGTTGATGAGTATACATCTCTCTATGGGAACTGAAATATATTAAATTGTCTGAAATAACATCTACTTAAAGCTAATGATGTTTTTTTTTGAGATTATGAAATTTATGGTGATATTTTATCTTCAATGTTCTCTATTTTGCTTATATTTTTCATATACCATTATTATATCAATAATAAAATCTTTTTTTTTTTCTAAAATTTGTGAAGAATTAATGGCTAAGATAGTGAGAAGTCACAAACTTGGAAATATTTCTCTATTTCACAGTTTTGGCTGGGACTTTGTTGAGCTAAACAATTTTATCCTAAAGGACAAAAAGCTGTTAGCCAGCTAAAAATAATGGGTTTTCAGAGAGAGAATTGGACAACAGAAGTGCAATGAATGTTTTCTTTGAGTCCAGCAAAACACTTGGGAAAAGCATTGTTGACAAAGAATAATAATAAAATTTTGCATTGCACAGTGCTTTCCAACTTCAAAGTTCTCTTCAGAGAATATTTAACTATTTCCTGTTGAAGACCCTGAAGATACTAGGAACACTTTTGTTTTTCATTACTGAAAAGGAGAACAATTACCAAAATAAATGTCTGCTTCCCTCTAAGTTTATGGATGCTTGTTGGTTTTCTAACACTGAAGACATTGAGAATGGCACAGACAAATTATTGATTTAAGAAAAAGCTCACAATTTAAAACATGAACAATTCTCAATTTTTACATGTATTCTAGACCAATAGAATTATATTTTAACCTAAATGTATGTCATTCATCATCCATCATTTGCTGAAGTTCGAACATCCACTTAGAAATGTAGAAAATTAAACTGGAAGAGTCTCTAACACAATCTCTCTAGTTTTACAGATGAGAGAACTGAAATCCTGAAGCTAGAGGGGCGTATAATTTGCCAAAATTCATTTACCTTGAGTTCAAATTCACATATTCTCTCAGGCCTTTTTTCTTTCTATATCACCTAGCAATACTTCTCTTGAGTCCTGTTTCTGTTTGTTTTTGTTTTTTTAAAAAGGAAGATGCCAAACCAGATCATCTTTGTGTCACATAAAGAATAGTTGAATAAAATTTCTCTCTAAATTCTTATAAAACCAATTTTTGTGTAAAAACATGGTAGAGTAAAAAAAAATAAATTTTTACAGAGGCGAATGCTAAATACATGATTCTTCCATGATTTACAAGGCCTCTAACACTAGGAAACCACTTTTTCCTTTCCTACATGTTTACAGTGTTATTTAAAATTTTTAAATTAATTTTTAGATCTCCACAGCTGCAAGATAATCTGTCACCCTCATGTAGTTAGTTGCCTTGTGACCAGCATGCCCAGTAAAAGCAGAGGTCTTTTCCTCTGTATCCCTAAGACACAAGCGATCAATGCCACCCAAAAATGGTCATCAGACCCTTTGAAGAAACTTCCCTCGGTTATACTTTCACGTAAGTGATTTTTGTTTTTCCAGAAAATTCAAAGTAATAGGAAAATAACACAGAAGCAACAGTATGATTAAGAGAAAGATGATTAGAAAGCAGAAGACTAAGATTCAAAATAATTCCTAGGTTCTTGCACAGAATTTTTCCAAAGTCCTAATTAGAAATAAAAGTCCTCATTTACCTCATGTTGAGGAAGAGTGCTGTAAAATAATTATAACCATAACCAAAAGATTTTATCATGATTACGCATAAATACATAGCTTACAGTCAGTGTTCCATTTAACTTTCATCAACAAGTGGCAAAAAAATAACTAAAAAAATGAAGCCTACCAAAAAACATTTACAATCTAACTGAAGGACAAATTATACCATTTTCTCTGGATTTTTTTTAAATAGAAATCTTTACAAATGCATAGTGAAATAGTAAAGGCATAGGAGACGTATAATTTAGACTTTGGACAACTAACCTTAGGAGTCCAAGTATTCTATGCTGCTGGCTACAGCCTCGGTAAAAAATATAGACATTTTTATAGAGTGCAAGCCCAAAAATACAACCAATATCCAAAAGATAAGGCCAGGCCAGGAGGAGCAGGAGGAAGATGAGATACTTTCTCTGGGACCCACACATGTTTGGATGATTTGTGCGTGATATCAGACTGACAGTGGGTGGGGGCTTAGGTAATGGGCAACCCACACAGAAAATAGGGAACTCATGGGAAGGAAACCTGGCACTTGGAAACCTAGCACTGACGGTAGGACAGATACACATGTCCCAAAGTACTAGTTGCAGAGAAAACAACGAAAACCAAACTCTTAATTCCTCCCTGTTTCAAGACATAAACCTGAAGTGGGGCTGAAACTATAGAAAAGGATTATTAATTCCAGGGACAGAGGGCATGGAGACAGGAGCCAACAAAGACATTGTACCTAATTCAATGTCTGGCACAAGGTCAATACTCCAGATTGATTTGTTGACTTTAATTGATATAAGACAACATTTGGTGTGGTCTGTTCTTTGTAGAATAGTATACAGGGCAACCTCTAAAGAGAACAAAAATGTAGATGGAAAAAGAAGAGGGTAATAAAGATTTTCCTCTTTCACATCCTAGGAACTCTCTCTTAAATTTACATTTCTGAAAGCTTGTTTGCTAACCTCAGTAATAAAATAACTGTACCCAGCAATGGAGGGTTCTAAACTCCACAGAGCCACTGACAGCAAAACATAAGCAATGCTATAACTCAAACCAACAAGAATCCATCATTTCTTTTAAATAATCTTTTCCCTACATATTCGCTAAATATCCAAATGTGAAATTCAGTGACATCCTCAGAAGCTCCCAAGGGTAAGTCTCTCTTCCTTCATTAATTAGGTACATCAAAAACTAATGCAAGAAAGTCTAGATGTACCTCTATACTACAGTTTCACAATATACTATACACTTTTCAGTTTATACTTTCAAATTTATAGGCTGAATATTCAGAATGACTTGGTTAAACTGGCATCAGTGCCAAAACCAAATCCTTCTTACATCTTCTGTCCTCGAAAGGCATTATGGTAATGTACCTTCTGTGACCATAAAAACACTAAGGATAATAAAGAGAGAGACATCATGTGAAAGCAACAGATATTATTTCCAATTTAAAAAAAAAGACTATTTTTCAATGATACTACGAGTATTAGGAAAGATATTTTGGTCATTTTTAGTTTATTAAAAGTATAATTTAACTAAGGGCGCCTGGGTGGCTCAGTCAATTAAGTGTGTCTGCCTTCTGCTCAGGTCATGATCCCAGGGTCCTGAAATCAAGCCCAACATCGACATTGGGCTCCCTGCTCTGCAGGGAGCCTGCTTCTCCCTCTCCCTCGGCCTTCTGCTCCCCCTGCTTGTGCTGTCTGTCAAATAAATAAAGAAAAACTTTAGAAATATGTGTGTGTGTGTGTGTGTGTGTGTATATATGTATACATCTATATACATAAATATGTGTATATATACATATTTACATATATATCTATATATAAAATTTAACTCATTATAAAATAAAAATTATCAATACTGTTATTCTCTCAAGCCTACTGCCAGAGGTCAGCAATGTTTATCTGGCTTGTGTATCACACTGGCCTCATTCTATTTCCCTCTTCTCAGATTTGGGCTATTGTAATCTGTGGAAAACAAGAAGGCTGACACTCAGCCAAATGTTTTAGAGGTTTTGAAAATTCACATAGCAGCAAACATTTAAATCTATAATGTGAAATTTTAGGAATTTCAATCTTCCAATTACTCTAGTTCATCGTACAATCAATTTAGGTAAATTTAAGTAAAATAACACAGGGATAAAAAGCACAGTGTTTGGAATCAGAGATCTGGAATGGAATCTTCATTCTGCCTCTTGTTAGTAAGTTGGGATAAATTGTTAAATCTGTCTAAATCTGTTTCTTCTATTCAAAAAGTAAGAATAATATGATTAGTTACTTTGTGGAATGTCGTGAAGATTAAGTAAGATTATACATGCAAACAAATGAGCATTGGTTGGCACAGAAGAGCTACTCATTGCTCTAAAATTCCATTACCTTTATTCCTATTCTTCTAAGTGGGACAGCTCACAGGAAGCTTTCAGGCAAGTGTTGGAGATGTGATCCTGATCATTAGCATTTAACAGTTAACAGAGGCAGCCACTGCTAGGTGGGGCAGGCAACCATGGATCTGTACCAGAAAGCCCGTGGTTAGCTGAATGTTAGCTCCCGACACTACCCACGTTCAAGCTAATGTGAAAGGCTCCCTTTCAATAAATGCTACTAGTGTTTCTAACATGCCCGCTAAGTACTGGAAGAGAAATTCAGAGGGTTTTTCTAAATCTAAACAAAATTATTGGATTTGATTCAAACAAAGTCTGCCCATTCCCAAACTGCTTGAATCAATCCTTAGAACACAAAGCAAAATGGTGTTTGTTCTAATTAGGAGTCTCTTTTAGATGCTGTGTCATCTAGCAGCAGGGGCCTAAGGAACACTTCCCTTGTTAGTCATTAGAGCTGAGACCTACAAAGCATTCGTAAAACTCAGACTCCCACTTTGAACCATCATCCATCTCTAAATTTAATAAACTTTCTGGCCAGAGGCTCCATTGCCAGTGTAAAGAGTGACCAGTACACATGAAATGAACCACAGTTCTTAGAAACATAGATGGCAAAGGCTAACACAGAAGAGACCCTTAAGGGGAACTGTTGAGAAGTTCACAGTATTACCTATTAAGTTTAACACCATCCATCTACACGAACACTGTGAAGGTCTGAAAAATCATGTTATTCTTCTGACACACCCATTCCAGTGAACACAATTTATTTTAATGTAGGAGGTCCCCAGGGATCTGAATATTTGGTTCTTTTTAACATTTATGTACCACATAGACAAAACGGAGTACAAGGAAGAATGACTCTTCCTTTTTGTGTTCCTAAAGGAGAATGCAAAAAACATTTATTCATATCACTTCTTATGTGTACGACATTTGAATTGCAAATTAGAATTATTTTCTACCTCCTTATTTATTTCCTTGAATGTAGTGTACGGAGTAGAAAGCAAGGGCAATAGAAGCCAAATAAGTAACTTGCCAATAGATAGAGATAACTCACTTGAAGCACACCTTCACTACTAGTATAATTTACCTCTTGCCGTTTCAGTGCCATTTTTACCCTACACTATGACAGTTGACAAGAATCATCGTCCAGGCATCAAGCTGTCACCAACCAGGAGAAATCATTCCTCAAAGAAAGTGCAAAATTGTTTAACTCTGTTAACTCTTTTTTTTTTTTAATTAATTAATTAATTTATTTATATATATATTTTTTTTATTAACATATAATGTATTATTTGCCCCAGGGTACATGTCTGTGAATCGTCAAGCTTACACATTTCACAGCACTTACCATAGCACATACCCTCCCCAATGTCCACAACCTAGCCACCCTATCCCTACCACCCCCCCCCACTTCCCAGCCACCCTTAGTTCGTTTTGTGAGTCTAGGAGTCTCTTATGGTTTGTCTCCCTCCCCATTCTGTTAACTCTTGCACACTAGCATAAGTAACTCTGCAGTCACTTCAAATAGAATTCCACCACCATCCTCTCTCCCCTTGAGCATGAATAGGAATGCAGTGTGAGTAGGCTGGAGACCCATCCATGTGTCCTCCACTCACAGCCTGCTCCAGCCACACCATGATGCGCCACTACTCTCTCTGGATATAGATGCTGTTCTTTATTGCTCCTGTGGAAAAGGAAAGAGAAGTGTCCTGTCCAGAAAGTCCACTGCTGCAGCAGCTCTTGGTAGAGGATACTGAGAACGGCTTTCTTCTGCCTGGAGACAGAACTGATGGATGGGGAATGCTTGAGAGGGGGACCAAATGGGTTGTGGGCATTTTTCAACCTGTGGGTTTCAACATATTTTACTTCAAAGGAGGAAGGATGATAATATGCAAGGAGGGTAAGGAAACAATACAAATACAGTGTTCTGTATATTTGCTAATAAACATATTAGCATTATACATTATATGCTATACATTATATGTTAATATGTTTATTAGCAATATACATTATTGCTAACATAAATATTTGGTAATAGTACCTGCTGGTTTATAGGCACCACAGGTAATGCAAACTTCCATAGGTGAGATATAACCTGAGCCAATTTTTCTGGAAATACCAACACAAGTGGAAACCAATTTTGAAGTAAAAGGCAAGAAAAAAAATTAAGTGCCCCAAGTGCAAAACTCGTCCAAGTTTTTAATGACCATATTTTATATGACTAAATAAAGAATATTTCCTCAATAAAAACTTTACTTTTATCAAACTTTTGAGTAGCCGCTAGACTAAGTATTCTTAAGATACTCTGAGATGTGAACAAAAATGTATTCAAAAGAAGTGTTAACTTCAGATCAAATTTGTAATAGCAGGGGCACCTGGGTGGCTCAGTCGTTAAGTGTCTGCCTTCTGCCCAGGTCATGATCCCAGGGTCCTGGGATTGAGCCCCGCATTGGGTTCTGTGCTCGGCAGGGGGCCTGCTTCTCCCGCTACCATTCCCTCTGCTTGTGTTCCCTCTCTCACTGTGTTTCTGTCAAATAAATAAAAAATCTTTAAAAAAAAAAATTTGTAATAGCAAAAAATAAGAAACATTTTAGTGTTCAGAGCATTGTTGATTAAGAAAATTATGTATTCCAATATAATAGAATATGTACAATTTAAAAAGTTGTTCACAAAGTTTTTATTTATATGGGAAAATACCCATAACATAAAGTTAAATAGAAAAAGTAATGTGACATAGAAAAATCAGTATGTTTGATGAGAACTGAGAAAATGGGGGGATTTGTTTTTGTTCTCTCCTAGGAGAAATGGAGTTGAGAAGAGAGGAGAAAGGAGAGTAGGATAGAGCCAAATAACATAAGAAAATCACCCAGGATCTTTAAGGAATTCCCAATATTCAATTTTAAAATTGCATTTGCCAAAGTAAACTCTTTTTGGCCCTCTTAGACCTTCACTAAGAGTTACAAGCAAAGTCTTTGTAAGAGAAGGGTAGACAGATGCTGATTTTACCTATGGATGCATGCTTGGAAAGAACTACATATAAGAATTTGCTAGAGGCAGTAAGTTGGTGCTCGAAGTGGCCACGAAGCTTGGGAAGGAGCCCAGGCTTTTAAAAAACATGTGATCCAAGGTCCCATAGTCAGCAAGTTGCACAGCAACATCTACACTGTCAAAATAATGGTTGCCCTTTTTTTTCTACTCTGTTGCCCATCTGTGAACTTTCCAAATCATTCTTTAATGGAAATAGTTACATAATTAAGAAAAATAGCAGGAAATACTGAAAGGAAGATATTTTAATACCCACATGGTTTAGTACCATTCAGAAGCTGTCCAAGGACATTTGGGAAACATCGATGCCTGTATCTCAAGTACAGGATAGTGTATCATTTGGTTAGAAAGGGCAAGCAAAGAAAGAACAATTTAGGAAGAAAATTTAGACTCCAGCAAAGAAAAGTCAGCATCAGAGAACACGGCTGAATATTTTAAAGGAGCACAGGAGGGGCACCTCAGTCCCTCAAGTGACTGACTCTTGACTTTGGCTCAGGTCCTGATCCCAGGGTCGTGAGATGGAGCCCTCTGAAGAGCCAGACCCACCCCTGCCTGCGGAGCTGCCTCCCCCAACCCTCCCAGCCCCATGCAGAACCCCAGGTCTAGCTCCACACTCAGCAGGAAGTCTACTTGAGATTCTCTCCCTCTGCTCCTCCCCCAGTTGTGCTCACTCGTGCTCTCTCTCTCTGTAAAATAAATAATTAAAAAAAAAGGGGGGGGAACACAGGAAAATCTTGGAAAGCTAGAAGATGCTGTAATTCATCAATTGGTATAGCCCTTCAGTAATAACAATCATGGAGTGTTTCCTGAGAAATGCCCTATGATAAATGCTCTATATGTATTAGTTCATTTAAATTCATTGGTTCAACCAATCTGTGAGGTAAATGTTATGGTTATCACCATTTTAAATATGAAAAAACCAAGGCACAGAGTGACTAACTAACTTAGCCAATGTTACTCAGATAGTAAGTGATATAGCTGCGATTTGAACCCAGATAGTCCAACTCCAGATCTCCAAAAACTAACAATGATAAAAAAGAGCTTACTAAGTACCAGGAACTGTGTTAGGCGGTCTCACATGAATTACCTATATAATCATCTCTTGAAATAGGTATTACTATTACCTATATTTACAAACAGTAAAACCAGGTCATCCTGGCTTATATGGAAAAGTAGCACATACTTAAAGTGGTTAAAAAATAAAGTAGTTCATACTTTATCATAACTTATGGTGCCAAGATCTTTTTATTCTCCTATTTGAATACAGACTTTTAATCCCATGGGCAAAAGGCATACTATCATTATAAATACGTTTATTATTTATATAATCATGCATTTATTCACTCAGAGGGCATTGTATAATAGCCAGATGTTAGTGTTTTCCATGAAAGTAACTTTCAGGCAGGAGACATATTTCAGTATATCAACCGTGGCTTACATATACCTGCACCATTTTTGTGAACTACCTATGTGTTTATGATTCATGGTTACTATCAATTGATTTAATTTTAGTTGGTATAAGATACCATTCAAGTTTAGTAGAGTGGGTGAAGGTAGTATGAAGAGAATAGAAAGAAAAGGAAAAATCAAAGAAAGGAGAACATTTTCCAAACAGTAAAGCAAAAGTCTAAGTTCTTGAGAGTACCTGAAGATTGTCTCCGCTGCTGTACTTTGTTTCAGATGGCTATAGCACCCTCTGGTGAATATGCTTATATTTCACAATTTTCTCCGAAATAATATAATATGCTCCCAAATCTTAAGTGGTCTTTAGAAGCTAGCTCCTCTGTTTTTTGTTTGTTTTTGTAAGTGAGAATATGCCCAAATTGATTTGCTTCATCTCAGAAGCTGTTCTAACACCAAAGTGAGTGTTATATAACATGCAAATTCCACTTAAAGAAACAAATTAAGAAAAAGGAGGACTGGGTATTTTGGATTAATCAATTTAATTGTGGAGCATACTACTTTAGAAGGAGCAGAAGCCTACAAATTCCATATACATGGTAATAGACACCAACAATTTTTTTTCTCATTTTTATGTCTAAATTTCAAAATTTCACTGAAGCATATAAATATAATCATACAGCTTGCTTTTCTACTTTTTTTAGATCTTTACTTGGCTCACTTTCTGAGTGATATTTTTACTGACTGTCTTACTTACATACATAGCCCCCAACACCCTATACTCCCTTTGCCCTTCTCTGCTTCATTTTCCGCCAGTTAACGATGGCCAAATAAGTTTTTGTTCAAACCAAGACATTTTGTGAATTAAAAGGGATGCTGTTAGTATTTACGGTGGGACAGGCTGGCAATGGGAACAGTGCAACAAGGTCACCTCACTCAGAACACCTATCATCTTCTAGTGTCCTATATATTTTACTTTTTATTTCTTTTCTTTTCCCAGTAAAATGAAAGCTTCACAATAAGCAGAAGGTATATCAGTTGCTTTTTTCCCCCCTCATGGCTATAACCGCAGTGCCTAAAATAATACTTATAATAGGTGCTCCATAATCTGGGTTGAATAAATGAGCATGTTAACCTGCTGTAATTACTCAATATGGCTGCAAATTCTTGTTGACTTACATCGACAGGTAGCACTTACCTCCCCATTCCTTGAATCTAGGCTGGCTCTCTGACTACCTTGACCAATAGAATGTAGCAGAAATGTGCTATGACAATTCCAGGCCTCACCTTTAAGAAGAATGACAGTTTGGGGGTGCTTGGGTGGCTCTGAATAACTCTTGATTTCAGCTCAGGTCATGATCTCAGGGTCATGAAATCGAGCCTTGTGTGGGGCTCCCCACTCATTGAGGAGTCTGCTTGAAATTCTCTCTCTTCCTCTCCTCCTGTCCCTCCCTCTTCTCTCTCTTGCTCATGCTCTGTCTCCCTCTCTTACATAAATAAATAATTTTTTTAAAAAAGAAGATGAAGAAGACTGGCAGTTTTTACTTCCTGATACTGAGAATCTTATTCTTGGCATGCTTCCTCTTGCAACCCAGCCAGTAGGCTGTGAAGGGTCCAGACGTCTCTGGTACACCAACCTAGCTGAGCTTCCAGCTGATTGCCAGGAGAACCACCAAGATTTTAAATGAGTCATATTGTCTGTTCCAGCCCATTTGAATCCTCAGATGACTACAGTTCCAGCCAACATCATATGGAGTAGAATGAGTGTCCAGGTAAGTCCCAGAGAAAAAAATGAAATACTTGTTGTGTTAAGTCACTAGGTTTGGGGTGGTTTGTTATATGGCAATAGATAACAGAAACATCTGCTCTACCTATGCTAGACACTGTGAAGGACACAAAGTGAATAGGAAAGAGCGGTCTTAAGGGACTATGAGTTGAAAGGAAGAAAAAAGCTCATTTACATGAATAATGTTTTCTTGTAAGGTGATTACTGCCATAAAAAACCAAAAGTAATTTAGGAATCAATAGGAAGGATATGTTCAAGGGACTATTTGGGGAAGTAAAAACAACTATATTAAGTTGGTGGAGAATGAGGAGCACATGACTAGACAGAATTTGACAATTAGAGGTGGAAGGCTAGAGTTACCGGTGGAAGCAAAGCTAACAGCAGGAGCAGAAGTAAAGAAGCATGAACAGTTTCTCACCTAACATCAAGAAGCTTAGTTTAGCCAGGGTGTGGGCTTTATGAAGATAAAGAAAAGCCAGAAAGGAGGATTAGAAATAGATCATGGACAAAAACAGAGAGGGAGACACCATAAGAGACTCGTAACTATAGGAAAGAAACTGAGGTTTGCCGGAGAGGAGGAGGGTGGTCGATGGGGTAACTGGGTGATAAGCATGAAGGAAGGCACTTGAGGGGTGCCTGGGTGGCTCAGTGGGTTAAAGCCTCTGACTTGGCTCAAGTCATGATCTCAGGGTGCTGGGATCGAGCCCCACATCGGGCTCTCTGCTCAGCAGGGAGTCTGCTTCCCCCTCTCCCTCTGCCTGCCTCTCTGCCTACTTGTGATCTCACTCTCTATCAAATAAAAAAAAAAAAAACTTAAAAAAAAAAAAAAGGAAGACACTTGATATAATGAGCGGGTGTTATATGCAACCGATAAACCACTAAATTACCTCTGAAACCAAACAAAAACAACGCAAAAAAACAGAAAAAGAAAAAAAAAAATAGGTCATGGAGTCCTAAATATTGTGCCAGTCAGTAGATTTCTTTCATGGTCAGAAGTAAGTAATTCTTTGAGTAGCCACACATTCTAACCCTTTCTTTTGCACCCTCTAGAAGCCCTAATGTCATGATCTGCACCGTGGTCTGGGTTGTTTGTTTGTTTTGCTTACAGAACAATGATTTCTTGAATATTTATTTAAATGGAACAATTCCTGAGAATCAAAAAGTAAGAATATGTTCATGCCTATGCTTTAGCTCTCCAATTTACTTCCATTATCTCTTTACAAGTTGACTGTTTTAAAAATAAATGCTAAACACTTGGGTAATAGACTGAATGATGACAGCTATAGAATTTCTTATTTAACTTAAACCCATGTGATCCTTGAAATTATAAAACCCACTGATCAAAGCAAATGCTCAAATCTTGACTGAAAGTGAGTAATTAATCCAATGCTCAAACTGGTGCAAAAACAGAATGAAGTGCAAATGCTGGAGCTCAAAAGTATGTCTATAGGTGAGACACCGCCACTTCCTATACCTTGGACCTCATGCCTCGGGCTTGGTCCCGCAGCTCCATGGCTGCAACTGTTGAGAGGTGGACTTCATTGGGCCCATCTGCTAGGTACAGAGTTCGCTTTAGGGCATACATGTTAGCCAGAGGGTAATCCTGGGAAACACCTGCTCCTCCACACACTTGAATCACCCAGTCAATAAATTGCCCAAATTTTATTTTTAACATCCACTGAGTTTTCCATCAGTGATTATTATAAACATTATGTGTAATCACTGTAAGTGAAAACTTTTTAAAATATAAGAAAATATAATCATTTTAAATTCGTTTTCCCAGAGTTAGTCACTGTTAATCTTTTCTTCTTGCATTTCCTCAATAGACTCATTATCACAATCAGAATATGGAAGTTTGTATCCTCCTTCACTAAAATTTATTTCATGACTACCCACTAATTCAGGATGCTTTGAAGACAGTTTTAATATTGACATAAAATTCATCATATGAAAATACCAAAATTTCAGGGCACCTGGGTGGCTCAGTGGGTTAAAGCCTCTGCCTTCGGCTCAGGTCATGATTTCAGGGTCCTGGGATCAAGCCCCACACTGAGCTCTCTCTGCCTGCCTCTCTGCCCACTTGTGATCTCTCTCTCTCTCTTTCAAATAAATAAAATCTTTTTAAAAAACACCAAATTTCTTTAATAAATATTTTGCTTATAAATATTTTCATTGTTTCCAAATTTAAATGTAGCTATTATGGAAATGAGCACCAGTTGTACCTTTACCCAAATGTATTTAGGATGGTGCCATCGGCTTCTATGAGGATTTTGTAAAAACAAAAGAATCTTATGAAATATCATTATAACTATTATGAACTAAATGTGTTCCCCCAATTCATATGTTAAAGCTCTAACTCTCAGGGTGAATATATTTGAAGAAAGAGCCTGTAAGGAAGTGATAAAGGTTATACGAGGTCTAAGGGCAGGGTCCTAATCGAATAGGGCTGGTGCCCCTATAAGAAGAGGAAGAGATGCCAGGGTGCTCACTCTCTCTCTCCACCATAACAGGACACAGGGAAAGGGCAGCCTTCTGCAAGCCAAAAAGAGAAATCTCTCCAAGAACCAAATTCACCAACATCTTTATCTTGGACTTCCCACTGGAGGCTGAGAAGAAACTGTAGGAAATAAATACTGTTGTTTAAGCCACCCAGTATGTGGTATTTTGTTATGGCTGCCAGAGCAGACTAATAGAGTTGCCATAAAGATTTGGCTGAGAACATTGTTAATTACACTGTAAGGTCCATATTAATGAAGAAAATTTCATTTTGCAACGAGAAAATTTTATTATCTCATGGACATCAAACTGAACATGAATCTTCATGTTCAATTTGTTTTGCTTACATGAAATCTTATAGGCAAATATGTAACTCTTTTCCCATTTCCCATTTCCTCATTTATTATTTCATAATTATTTTTTTAAAGATTTTATTTATTTATTTGACAAAGAGAAAGAGAGCACAAGCTAGGGGAGCAGCAGGCAGAGGGAGAAGTTCCCATTGAGCAGGGAGCCAAATGTGGGGCTCAGTCCCAGGACCCTAGCATCATGACCTGAGTGGAAGGCAGACATTTAACCGACTGGGCTACCCAGGCGTCCCTATTATTTCATATTTAATTAGAACATATGTACCTTTATAAATAACATAAATCCTTTTTTTGGAATAGACAGTTGGTAAATAAATAAAAGATTAAATTAAATGAGCATTATTTTAGTCACTGAAGAATAATTAACAGGGTAGTGAAATAATGAAGCAAAGCATTATACAAACTATTGATCCAGAAACATTACATGAATTGAAAAAACAAATATATCACTATTATTTACATATAAATGATAAGTAATATGGTAGAATAGTAACAGAAATCATGGAAATTGCACATTTAGTCAGAAGCAAATCTAAGGAAATATACTTACTTTCCCAAGTCATAACCAGACAAAGAAATGAGATTGCAAAATTCCTTGAACAAAGAAAGAAGGTTTGATAATTCAAGGAAAGGCAAGTGTTGCCTTCACAATTTTCATTAAGAAAGAAGACTCAAGAGGTACCGAGGGTAATAACAATAGGACTCTAAACGAGATCCAAGCTAAATAAAGTAGATGATAGAAATAGTATCCAATTTGATCTCCATTATAGATAAAATGTGCTTTAATATTGAATGAATAATGTAATTAACTTTTTCACGTCTCTAAAATGGCATCATACTAACAATATGCAACTCTATCACATGTCTTCCTGAATGTGCAAAACAGTTTTCTCTGAAAGCATTACTAAGTTTTAAGAGGTTCAATTAGGCAAACAATGTATGTGGTAGTTTGCTCTGTAGTTTTGAGGAAGGTTTTAGGGCTAAGTGAATGATTGCAGAGTCTGAATTTCTGAATTTCAGAATTTCAGCCAGTGAAAGTCAAATGCAAAATCTGTTCAGATATGTTCTGTAACATATATATTTAAAAAAAAAAAAGGAAGGGAAAGGGTGAAGCTTTTAAAGGAGTCAGTTCTTTAAATTTTGAAGGGAAATGTGTAATATATACAAAATATCATATTTTCCATAAGGTAAGATCTTCACTCAATGAATGCTCCTAATTAGTATAATACCCCTTTCTTTCTTAAAAATATTTAGTGAAAAATTAATGAGACATTAGAAGTTTATTTATAATAGTTATGTCTGAAATTAGTGAAACAAGAAAAAGAACAGGCTAGACAATATATATCAAATGGCATTTCCTATCAGATCCATGTGGTATAGTGTAAGAACATGGCTTTGAGAACCAGGTGTCCTGGCTTAAAACATCATTCCTACTATCCATGAAATATGCCAAACTGTGGAAGGAACCGAGATGCCCTTCAACAGACAAATGGATAAGAGACTATGGACTATGGGAAACAAACAGGGTTTTAGAGGGGAGAGCGGTGGAGGGATGGGTTAGCCCAGTGATGAGAATTAAGGAGAGCACATATTGCATGGAGCACTGGATGTTATATGCAAACAATGAATCATGGAACACTACATTAAAAACTAATGGTGTACTGTACGGTGACTAACATAACATAATAAAATAAAAAATAAAAAAAAGAAATATGCAAAACCCAGTCTATATACATTCATAACATTAGCCCATGTTATGAATGAGAGACTGAGACAGAGGCTATTAATTTGTATGAGATCACAAAGCAAGTGAGTGAGTGAATTGGAATTCTGATACAAGTTACTCTAAAATCTGTATTCTTTCCGTTTCACGAAAACAGCGTGGACTGGTTGCAAGAAGTGTGAAGGATCTGAGATTTTAGCCTGTCACAATTTCATCTATGCTAGCAGAAGACACAAGACTCCTGGGTCAGAGACAAAGGGTTTTATTACTCATCGCACAGCAAACAGCATGAGTTTCATGTTTAAATTTGTTCTCCACCACTCCTAAACCCTACTGAGCCATGTAGAAAGGCCCCAGTAGATGCTGGGCACACAGTGGGTTCGGTCATATTTTATAAGGCCTTCGTTTAGGAAACCCCTCAATCTACAAAGGGTGAAGCTAGCTAACATTGTCATTCTTTGTCCAAGAGAGAGATAATACTTGTACTATCCTGGTCTGGAATCAAATCTGTAGTTTACCACCATAGGGAATATGGAGACTAAGACTGTATGGATATACAAACATCCTTTAAAAGATAGCTGGGGGTGAAAACTGTCATAGTCATACAAAAGTGCCATGGAGAATTGCCACCCCTCACCTCCACAAAAGTACCTAAGGAAATATTTAAATGAAGTAGATTGTGAGGGCCACTGGACAGTCTGACAAAGGCCAAGAGAGGTGTGATCAAGTTGTGCTTAGTTAATATTTGCATATATTAATATCTAAATCTGATTCAAATTCAGGTCCTTAGGGTCTGGGGTCTTTGCATAGTTCAATCACAAAAGCACACAAGGCAGAGATGATTGTAAATAAGGAAAAGATATGTATCTTGGTGAAAGAGATTAGCAAAACCAAGTAGAATGTAATGGCTTCAGACAAGGAGACTATGCTTGGGGCAGAAATTCATCCTAGACAAGAAAATCTAAGCAGAAAATCAGTTGTATAAATTAAGTCCATCTGTAAGGACAAGCTCCATTCAATTTACTGAGCACTCAGGAAGTTAGTATCTCACTCCAGGGCAGGGGCGATTTGTTTCCTGACCAGAGTAATAAAGATAATGTCTTCCTCTGGGGCAAATATTGTGTGGTTTAGCTTGCAACACCAGATAATAGTTAGAATAATTCCAGACTTGGTGGACTTAAAAGCTTTAATATTCTTCTCGCTTAGATTACAATTAGTTTGCTAGCTGGGCAGGGCTGCGTTTGTTGATAAAAGAACTTCCAGGGGAAAGAGACTGAGGGGGGAAGAAATTGACAGAGAGAAGAGATAAAGAGCAAAGTTGGGAGGTCACTTTTTCAAAAAGAAAATGACCAAGTGAAATGTCAACAGAAAAAAGAGAAAAAGAAAAAAAAAGCATGTGTCTTTCTACACAAGCTAAACTGCAGCCATCTTTGCCCAGGAATTAGAAGTGAAATGTCAAGCCAACTCAAAAGCAGAGCCTATGTGAGAGCACAGCCAGAGAATCAGAATTAGCATTTACAGAGAAAATGTTCCCTCTTAGTTATTTAAAGAAAACATTATTAAAGAGTTCAGTTAAATTAGGTCCAAACTGGTTTGAATTTCAAGCTATCACTTTTCTCATGTTAAATCCCTAGTCACTAGATAACTAAACACTTGAAAGGTTTGAGGAATGTTCCTCTAAGGCACTGTATTATTTGGGAGAATATAACCTTTTTGCATAATTTTCACTCTAGTGAGCAATTTCAAAGTCTATTATATTCAAATACTACATTCATTTCTTATAAAAAGATATCATCTGCCATATTCTATTGAAGTCATTTCCATAATAAGTTATAGTTAATGCTGATAACATCACTAATTAAAAGAAAGGTGTATCTATAGATATAAAATATACATATATACATATATATATAATTCCAACAAATATCTAAGACTAACTGAGAACAACTCTGAGAATAAGCTAAGGGACATCATTTTTATCTACGTATAAGTCATTCTATTCTCTCAGTTTAATTTAAAGTTTTGATCATAATAAACTTTTCCTAGGTCTGAGAGAGCAAGAGCAACAATCATTTATCTTCAAACTTGGTATAGAATGAAGAACAATTCTCATTTAACTTCATAAAATTGATAAAGGAAATGAGAAAAGATAAGGAACTTTAACTTCCTCATGTATAATAATCATGTTTGCATAGAAAAACATTTATAAAAAAATGTAAAAATGAGAAACCTGATTCATTTTTTCAGTTATGATTTATTGCCTAAAAGTCAAAATTATTTTAAATACATTAACATAGTTTGGAATGGAATCTAAAACTTAAACATATTTTGTTTCCAAACTTTTAGAGGAATTAAAAATGTTTCCTATAAAATATTATATATAATGTACAGTATGGTTACTATAGTTAATAACATTATAGTTAATAGATCATATATCATCAATAACAATGTGGATAATAATGTTAAATACTTGAAAATTTCTGAGAGTAGACCTTAAGCATTCTCACCAGAAAAAAAAAAGTTACAAGTGTGAGGTAATGGATATGTTAATTATCTTGGTCTTAGTAATCATTTCAATACACATTGTGTGTATTGAACACACACACACACACATACATACATATACAAAAATGATCACATTGTATACTTTAAATATATACAATTATATTTGTCAATTATTACTCAATAAAATTGGGGCAAAAGTTCTGTAATTCCTAAAAGTAATGTGATCTTTGCTTTCAAGACTGTTTCTTGGAAAATCCTGATAGATTAAAAAGTATTTTATAATCTCAGTATTATATTTATTATTTACTCTTAACATAACTGAAGTGAGAAAGTTAATATAAGGGATAAAGAAGCCAAAACTAAGCAGATCTACTGAAAATATAAATATGCCACAATTTCAGTTTAACACAATTTAAATTATGAATCTATGGTGCCAAGAATGTAATGAGATTACCTGGGAAAATTAACTCTGGTCAAAGTAAAATATCTTTAATGATCTATAAGAAAAAGAATTTCTCCACGAGTATGGAAATATCCTTAAGTCTAAACCAAGTATTCTAAACCATTAAATCTCAAAATACTGGAAATGTTGGACCTAGAAGTTATTACTGCCCTTCCAAATTGTGAGAATATAAACATGTCAAGGGGAGACAAGTGCTTGTGAGGCTCTGTGTTAGAATGTTAGACTAGAACAACCTGGGTCACAGAGAGATGATTCCTGGGCTTGACTTTTCCTTGCCAGAAAGATTACAAAAGTAGGGGTGGTGGTGAAGAAAGAAAGAAAAACTTCAAATTCAAACTTATTAATTTATTGTTAATAAAACACAGATAAATAACTAGATTTTAGCTACAAAACTAATGAATGTTTAACTTACTACCTCCTTCCGCAAACTAAGAACTTTACCTTGAGCACGTAACCACTAATTTTTAACATTTTAAAACATTATTAAACAACTGCATCCACCAAGTTAGAAAAGAAAAGATTTATATTCAATATAGAAGAAAGTTATACAGCATGTTACCAAAAAAAACTAGATTTTATCATTTAAAATCTTGGTATGAAAATATCTTAGCTACCCAATACTCTAAAATCATAGGTAAAACACCAGAACAAGTGAATGTCTATTTTTAAATGAATTTTGCTGAAGAGAAGGTCTCCAATTTCAGAAAAAGAAATCCAATTTTAGTCTTAAAAACAGATTAAAAGCAGTAGGTTTGAAGGTGACATAATTAACAATAAGAAAACACTTTTTACCCTTGATAGCAGTGAGAAGTGACTGCTATGCCAAATCCTTGCCATCCACCCTGGGCTGAAGGTGGGTTCTTCATCATCTTGAGATGCTTTTCATCAGCTCTGCTGAAACCTAGCAAGTTACCTCTGAGGGCCCTAAACTTGAGTGACTGACTTCAAAGTTGGGATATTTCAGGCCATCGATTCTGGCCACGCATCTCACCTCTAACTCTTTATTACTAACTTTTTCCTGAACTTGGACTTTTTCTTTTTTAATTTCATCATCTAACTACCTTGTGCACAATTTCTACACAATTGACTCTCTCCCCATTGTTTTTCTCCTGCAACCCAAATTCATACCACAGGGCCTTCTGGAATCTCTGTTTGATGACAAACATCATCATCACCTTCTAAAAGTGTTTTCTTTACTCTTATAAACAAACCAGCCTCTCACAAAGGGCGCCTGTCACTAGTCCTCCACCCATCTTCTACTTTACGCAACAACTCATTGTTCCTTGAGTCTCCTCCATCCCCTGGCCACTATCATCTGCTGACCTCTGGGTAACTTCTCCAGTTCTCTGGGGATTTGCTATTTGTCTCATGCTTTTGTGTCCACCCTCAAGTGCTTTTGTCATCTTGGTCATCTGAACATCCAGACAAATGATCTATCCTACATGGTAGCATTATAATTTCTGAACCTTTTTCTTTTTTTAAGATTTTATTTATTTACTTGACAGAGAGGAGAGAAATCACAAGTAGGCAGAGAAGCAGGCAGAGAGAGAGAGGGAAGTAGATTCCCTGCTGAGCAGAGAGCCCAATGCGGGACTCGATCCCAGGATCCTGAGATCATGACCTGAGCCGAAGGCAAAGGCTTTAACCCACTGAGCCACCCAGGCACTCCATGAACCTTTTTTGCTTCGGCTACCTTCAACCTACTCTCTGCATCAATCAGCCCCTCCCAGGACAAGTCCTTTTCACCCCAAGGAACTGCCCCATGTTTGTTTTCTATCATCCAAACAATTCTACTTCAACTACTATTTCCTTTCCTTTTAGTTTCTCGTGCCCTTACTGACATCTTTTCTACCAAGAAGGGCAAAGGTCCTTGAGGCTTCCATTCCCTTCTAACCTATCAATCCCTTTCTATCTACTTTTCATTCCCAAAAGCCCAAGGTTCATCACCAGAACTGCTCTAGCCAATATCTCTAAGTCACTAGCACCCAAATTATTCCACTGAAACTAATCAGACAAAACCCTAACCTGGGGGAATACTACAAACCCATCTTGTTTATAACTGGTATTTAAAAAAGCATGAAATTATGGTCTCAATACCATACTCTAATTAAGGAAGCAATTAAGTATGAGATGTACCTTAGTAATATCTTCTTCAAATATGTTTTAATATTTTGAAAGTTTTAGTATTTGAATAGGTAATTCAGTTTTAAAATACATTAACTGCAATAGACTGATAATGGCACTCAAAGATATTTCAATGGTCTAATGCCTAGAATCTGTGGATGTTACCTAATATGGCAAAATACGTGATTCAGTTAAGGATCTTGAGAAGAGAAACTTATCCCATATTATCAAAGTAGGCCCTAAATGCAATCTTATGTATCTTTCTTAGGGAAAGTAGGCAGATATTTGAAACAGAAATAGGAGAAGGCAATGTGAATATGATGGCAAAGATTGTGGGATGTGGGTACAAACCCAGGAATACCAAAGATTGTTGGCAGGTACCCAAAAGCTAGAAGAGGCATGGAACAGTTTCACCCCCAGAGCCTCTAAAGGGAGTATGGCCCTACCAAACCCTCAATTTCAGGTTTCTGGAACCAAAAGTATGAGAAAATAAATGTCTACCATTTTAAGCCACCTGGTTTTGGCAATTTGTTACAGCACCCATAAGAAACAAGTATAATATCACCATGTGTCAGGCACCATATGCATCTCTAAAGACGTGAAGCTTAAAAAAATAAAAGGAGAGAGAGGCATTTTCCCTGACCACAACTAGATCTCAGTGTAATGAGGGAGGCCAACACAAAAATTTTAAAATCACTTTACACTATGGTTTCTATGTTGGAACCATGCATTGGGGCTAGGGAAACACAGACAAGAGTTCTAATAAACTGATGTGGAGTTGTGACCCCTTGGAGTGGCATCTGGGCATCAAAGAGTTAAAAGAGCATGATAGATCTAGAGAATGGCAAGGAAACTGAGATAGATCATTGGTGATAGGGAAATTGGATGTAGATGAAACTGGAATGGTAGATTATAAAGCAATGTGTTGTTCTTTAGACAGTGGGAGGTCACTGAAGGTTTACAGCAAGAAACCAACCTTCCCTGACTTCTGTTTTCAAAAGATAACTCTGAGGCATTTATGTGGAAAATTCACTTAAGTGGAATAACTCATTCCCCTGATGATGCCGAAAAATGAAGTGTTACCTAACTAAATTGGTTCCAATAGCAGGCAATGAATTTTCATTTGTTTTGGCAACATAGTTGCAAGCTGGTATGCTTAAATTCAACTACTAGACAGGTCATTAACATTTCGGTACTCTGCCAAAATAGAATTTTCAGTACCTTCCATTCCTAAAAGACTATGTAGATTCAAGTAGAGAACCTCAATTTATTACATGAAAGATTATTTTAAAATATCCAAATGGGTTTTTTAAGGCAAGAATCTGGGAAATATACCCTCCCAGAAAAGATTTCTTATAACCTGATTTTTCCCCTCTAAATACTGAATAATTTTCTCCAGAGGCTATTGAGTGGAGAATAAATTCATTATGGCGTCATGGATAAGAAATTATTGACCTAATTGAGTCCATGACTTATTCTTCAAGAAAAAATCCCTAAGAAAGAAAGTTGTTAAGGACTTCTTAAGGGATAATAAATACCGGTCTTTAAAAAAATACAGAAAGTAATATAAACAAGCTGCTTCTGTTAAGCAGTGGCCAAATTGTACCAACAATTTTGCAGTTCTCACTGTGGAAGAAAAGAAAACGACTTCCTAAAGTAGCCACAACTGAATGAACAGAAGTTAGAGATAAAAATCTACATTTTGTGGGTTTAACAAATAATGCAGAAATGCCAGACCAAATACACATTTTGAAGCTGTTCTGATCATCCAACTTAGAGGTATTTGTTATTTAATGAGCCCACTTTTTAGTACTTCAGTGCCCAAGCCAAGCATTGACCATTGACCAAGAATTACAAAAGCAATGGTCTTGAATTTTCAGCATTAGCAGCAGTCCACAAAACTATGAGACCATGACCCAAGTTAAATTTCAAAGACAAACATTTTTATTTCCAATGATAAAATCAAACCATAGATCTTTGGTTCACTTTTTATCCTTGATCAATAGAGCCCAAGGTAAAGTAAGGGGCCAATAAATATCTGAGAGTATGGGCAATGAACATAGCCAAATAAGACTTTTATTTTTGCCAGAATATTCTAGATTTTCCAATTAATTGCTAACCCTGCATTTCATGTTTTACTTTTCTGACACTAATAAATATTTTTTCTCTTTATTTAACTGACTCTGATTGTACATATGGGAAATTCAGTGAATGGAAGAGAAAATAAAATAATCATTAATGAATGTATCACCATATTTTTGTACTAGTGATAAATCTACTTGTAAAATTCATGACTTCCAGTGAATGTCTGACTGGAAAAATGTGGTCTTCAAAAAACAATATATATCTACTGCCCTACTCTACCACACACACTATACACTTGATAAAGAGCAGAGAAAAAAGTAGTCCTTGCTGTCTGCATCAGCAAGTCTAACTTTACTGCTGAATCAAAACTTTATAGCCAAAAGAAAACATTAATGGTACAAAAGAAATTATTTGGGAGAAGATAATGGTGAAGGTGTTGATTATATGTGCAATGAAATTAAGAGGCTGGACTTGAAAAATCAATGTGACAGAAGCGCTGTTTCTCAACAAGGGTGCGCAAACCTCAAGGGCCTACTTCATTCTAAACTTGATCATATCTCTCCTTAATTCACACAATTGTCCTAATTCCTCTGAAAGCCAGTTGTTTTTATGAACAAAGCATATTTGTACATTATTATTTGCAAAGCATGGTGAGAGACATCAGATAGGTATGTCAAGAGTAGAGACCATGTGGTATGAGGTCAGTGGTGGGGATCACTGGGAATCCTATGCAACGTTTCATTGACACATATCACTATTATTGATAAATGCCTCTCTCTGTGTGTAGGCATGCACATATGTGTGTGTGCCTGTGTGTGCATGAAGGAGAGGGGGATGTGAATGATCCCCTAACAGTTTGAAAAATATTTGCAGCTAACAAACAAATGTGTGTGTGAATATGTGTGTCTGTGTATGTGTGTGTCTAAGTTTTCAATTCTTTCACATTGAGATCTAAGGAGTATATACATTAAGAATAATCTTACAAGGTTATCAAATTCAGAGTTAGATATTAAGATTGGAAAATCTTCAGAACCATCAGTTCTCAGCAGCTCTATTTTGTGCTTCCAGAGTCACAGAAAGATGCTTCTGAGGTAAATACTAGACTAAAGAATCTTAAAAGAACATCCAATTCAATATTGGTTGGATTAGGAAAAGATTTACAAAAGAAATAAATTTTGAACTGCATTTTCAAGGTTAAAAAGATGTTTTCCAGGAAAAGAAGAGTGAATAGATATTCCAAATAGAGCAAAATACATGCTCAAAGTTACAGAAGCATGGAATAGCATTGGAAATTCAGGGAATAGAAAGCAGTTTTGCAATGCAGTAGGATTCTAGAAATTCAGAAGATGAAATATAAGTCAAGCTCCCTGGCCCCCACACCAAAAGCTCAATCTTGGATTCTCATCTCTGCTCCCACCCTCTCTTTCTCAACATCCATTCCAAAAACATTCCTCAATTCCTTATACCCAAGTGCTGACTTCTCATTCTTATTTATCCTGTACTTCAGTATGTCATACTAGCAAAAGCGTAAGTTTGGAACTGGACAGAAATGGATTTGAATCACCACTTGCTAAATTAATAGCTGCGTGACCTTAAAAAGGTTACTTAATCTCCAGGTCTCAGTTTCTTTCTGTGTAATGAAAAAGATAATGACATTCTGATAGTGTTGTTCTGAAAATTAAATGAGAGGATACCTCTTGAGAATATATGACATTTATTTATAAAGAAGCTAGTTCTCCCCTTTCACTACTGTGGAAAAGCTCTAGAAAAAAGCATTTTTGAAAGGCAAATAAAAGGGAGGTGGATATCTTTCAAAAGCAGATTATCCTACTGTGAATTTCAGCTCCTTCATACACTACTAGCTATACAGCCATGGGCTGAACTCTCTAATCTTCTGTTTCCTCATTAATAAAAGTAAAGATAAGAAATCTGATCTAGAAACTTGTATGGGTCAGTTAAAATGCACCTCACCCACTGTCTGGCAGTTGTAGGTTCTCCTCCCCTGAATAATCTCTCAATACCTATGAGAATATACTGAAAACTAGAGGTGGAGGCGGGGGGAGTGGGAGAGGGAAATGAAACAAGATGAGATCAGGAAGGAGACAAACCATAAGAGACTCCTAAACTCAAGAAACAAACTGAGGGTGGCTAGGGGGTAAGGGGGTAGGGATAGGGTGGCTGGGTTATGGATATTGGGGAGAGTATGTGCTATGGTGAGTGCTGTGAAATGTGTAAGCCTGATGACTCACAGACATGTACCCTGAGGCAAATAAAACATTATATGTTAATTAAAAAAAAAAATCCAGTACACTAAAAGAAAAGAAAAAAAAAAAGCAGAATATACTGAAAACTGCACTTAACCTCTCCATACAAGCCTGACCAACCTCTTCACTACCGGTAACTATATCAGCATTTTCAGCTCACACTCAACACCCTTCATTTCAAGGAAGTCACTAGTTATCTTCACCTATTACACACATTCCCCCATCTCTCTCCCCCCTGATAACCATCAGTTTGTTCTCTACATTTAAGAGTCTTTTCTTGGTTTGCCTCTCTTTTCCTTTGCTCATTTGTTTTGTTTCCTAAATGCCACATATGAGTAAGATCATACGGTATTTGTCTTTTTCTGAATGATTTATTTCACTAGCATTATACTCTCTAGCTCCATCTATGTTGTTACAATGGGAGGATTTTGTTCTTTTTATGGCTGAACAGTATTATACACACACATACCACAACTTCTTTATCCATTCATCTATCAATGGACTCTAGGCTGTTTGGCTATTATAAATAATGCCACAATGAATATAGGAAGGCATGTATCTCTTTGGATTAGTATTTTTGTATTTTTTGGGTAGAGGCAGCAGAAAGTGAAATTAAGAAAATGATCCCCTTAACAACTGCACCAAAAAAATAATATCTAGGAATAAACTTGATGATAGAGATGAAAGAAGTATACTCCAAAAATTACAAAACACTGATGAAAGAAATTCAAGACAATTCAAAGAAAAGATATTCCATGCTCATGGGTTAGAAGAATAAATATTGTTAAAACGTCTATATTAACCAAAGCAATCTACAGATTTAATGCAATACCCATCAAAATATCAACAGCATTTTTAAGAGAACTAGAACAAACGATCCTGAAATTTTCTAGAACCACAAAAGACCTTGAGTAGTCAAAGTAATCTTGAAAAAGAAAAACAAAACTAGAGGTATCACAATTCTAGACTTCAAGTTACATTACAAAGTGGTAGTAATTAAAATAGTATGGTACTGGCATAAAAATAGACACATACATCAATAGAACAGAATAGAAAATCCAGAAATAAACCCATCGTTACATGGTCAAATAATCTTCAACAAAGGAAGAATGAATATACAATGGGAAAGACAGTCTCTTCCACAAATGGTGTTGGGAATACTGGACCGCCACATGCAAAAGAGTGAAACTGGACCACTGCCTTTCACCATACACAAAAATAAACTCAAAATGGATCAAAATCTTACTTTTAATGTTCACAATCTAGTGGGAGGAAAAGAAGTATCTCACGTTCTAAATGCAATATATAGTACATAATTTATTTTATTTTTATAACAATCTTGGAAATTAAGTAGTTATAGTATCCCCATTTAAGATACAAATCCAACTGAGTCTCACAGTAGTTAATAACTTGTCCAAGGTCACCAAAAAATAGATGTGTATTATTTTCAAATAATTTTTATGGTTACTTTTGAAAATCAATTGTCTATTTAACCATTCTACAGCTCTTTCCTATGTAATAACACTGCACATTTATATATACTGTACTGAATTGCCCCCAGTTTTAAGAATTTTTTATACTTCACTAAGGAAAATATCCCATTATCTCCTGAATTTCATGGTTTAGCAGCACAGCCCATAAAGTCAAGCTACTCTAGTGGAAAATAGTGTGTCTTGTTCCTGAAACCAATTTAGAAGTATATTCAACATATCTATCTTATAATGGTCAAAATAGCCCATGAAGCAATTTTCAACCCCATAAAATGGAATCAGAGCTCATTCCAGCCTTAGGTCCATCACATCATTAATATGTCTGAATTTTAGTAAACAGTGAGAATTCCAAGACTTTAATAAAGGCCAACACACTCTTTTGAAACCTTGTAGCAATAATGAAATACTTCACAAAAAAAAAAAGCTTTATTTAATCTTATGCCTGAACAACAAGAAAAGCAAATCTATGAGTTAACAACAAAGTCTTAGAATAGCATACTTAATCGTAACTGCAAAAGAGAATACTGTTCTTGGTCATCAAAGTTTAAATAGAAGATTCTATATGCTTTGATTTAGATTAGAAATGTTGATAAGCAGCATTTTATAATATTGTTTTTAGACAGAATAAATTCATAAACATGGTATCAATTGAGAAATAACTAGTCATAAATCTATTTCTGACCAGTGAGTAATTAAGAGAAACATATGAAATAAGTGAAATTATCCTCTTCCATCTTGTTTTTTCTATGAAACTTCCAAATATGGTTCCAATCAATGGGAAGATCTTTGTGAACTCTACCTTTGCAAGTTTGATTAGAATTTTTTTTTTAATCCCACAAAACAACAACAAAAGTGAAATATGTTGAATAATATATTTTTTTCTCCAAATTATTTTTCCAAATTCTCTGCCAAAGCAAACACATGGTATGTGTTAGTCAGCTGGGTCTGCATCAATTCATCAGTTGTATGAACTACCCTGATTTTGTTGCCAAACCTATTACACTAAATCCCACTGTTTTTAAACTTAACTCCAAACATCCTTTTAAGCTTGCAGAACATTCTAAATGTAGCTTAAGTGTACGCTATTTTTAAATTACTTTTTTTTTTTAGCAAACTTTGAGAATATTCCTCTTAGATACATCCCACATTATAAGTTCTTTTGGTACCTGCTAACAGAAAGGTAAAATATAGCCTTTTTTCTTTTTTGGCACAAAGTATAGAGAAAGGGGAAAGCTTACTTCATTTTTGTTAAGATTTTATTTAAATACTCTCAAAAGCAATAAGAGCTGTTAGAATAGTTCGACAAGAAATGTTATCAGATGGTTGGAATCCAGAATTTCAATGCACAAATGTGCATTTCATTCTTTCTCTCACAAAATTTTCATCCTATGATGATTTTAATCCTCACTTAAAGATATTATATTTATTGCTGTCCTTAGTCTCCAATGATAAGGTTGATAGTGATGATTACCATCTCCCAGTTCCTGAAGAAAAAAGACCTAAAAGAAACATTAGCTCTTTCCATAATAAGCATACATTTTTATGATAGCAATAAACAAAAACAGCTATTTAACAGCCATGATGTGAATCTGCTACAATCTTCAGAGGTTTTATTATCAATATATACCACATTCCAGCCTTTAACTCAACATTTTCTCCCACCATGTTACTGGAACTGCTCTTGTGGAGGTTACCAATGACCTTCATGCTGGTAAACCCAATGGCCACCTTTCTATTCTTAAATAACTTGGTCCCTCAAGAGCCTGTAACACAATTGGTCATTCCTTCTGCCTGTAAACACTTTCTTTACTTTGTTACTGCGGTCCCAGTCATCCTCTTTTACTGGCCATACTATGGTAGTTCAAAAGCACAGCTTTCAGAGTCAGGGAAACATACATATGAATCCTTGCTCTGCCTCCTACTAAATAAGTAATTTACCTTGGAGAAGTAATTTTTCTGAGTCCTAGTTTCCTCATTATAAAAAGGATGTAATAGTACTTAGCACCCAAAATCATTTTTATAAAAATGGATGAGATCTTGTTATTTGTGACAACATGGATGGACCTAGAGACTATTACCTATGCTAAGGAAGAATAAGTCAGAAAAAGGATAAATACCATATGATTGCACTTTTATGTGGAATCTAAAAAGCAGATGAATAAACAAACAAAAAGCAGAGTCAGACCTATAAATACAGAAAACAAACTGATTGCTAGAGGAGAGGAGGTTGGGGAATAGACAAAATGGGTGAAAGGGAGTGGGAGACACAGGCTTCCAGTTATGAAATAAATAAATCACAGGAATAATAGGTACAGTATAGGGGTTGCATTTTATGTGACAGATGGTAGCTACACTTGTGGTGGGCATAACATAATGTATAGAGTTGTTGAATAACCATGTTATGAACCTCACATTCAAAATATTAGCAGAAACTTCAATATCCCTACTGGAATAATAACTCAGAAACGTACATTTCAGTCACAGAGGGAGGCTTTTCAATGGGTATGCTACTCTTAACTCAAAATGGAATGTAATATTTAATGCATTAGTATATACCTAGTTAGAGAACATTGGAATAGATTAAAATAATCAGAGAAGAATCTTAATAATGGAAAATAATGTCTTAGGAGCTTAAATTTCTGAAATCTATCCCTCCTTGCCTATATCAGAAATGTTCTGCATGCTTTTGGCTCATAATTTAAGGGTACATTAACGGAGTTCTGAGTTTTTCAGAATTTACCAGGAGTCATGAATTGATTTTGTCTTTGCTTCGATCTTACCAACTGTGTGAAACAACTTTTTTGTTCTATTTTAAGACTCTTCTGGTTTCTTTGATGATATAATTCAACAGCATTCCTATTGTTAAAACATCTTGATTCAATATTAATATTTTATATGCAAAGCTTAAGATTTTATCATTTAATGAAAATGTTATTGTATATATACTATTACTAGGTCTTTTTAAAATGGTAAAAGTGCTTGCATTAGATATTTTAGAAATAAAACTTTTCAATATGAATCAGACACTAGAATCAGTACTACCTACACAATAGGTGAGACTAAATGTACACAGTACATTTACAGCCAGAGAGTATACTGAGAAGACAGTAAGTTCACTGAATTTTATGAATCAGGCCATTTCCTGAAAGTTTTTGGTACACACATGAGTTTTTTACATATATTTACTTTTATGTTTTGAGGGTTTACAAGACCACACAAAATGGAAAAAAAATATTATCTCACAAAATATTTTTTAGGTTACATAATATTACTTATATAATACAGAGGAATACACACACACACACACACACACACACACATATATATATGCAAAATATAATTAAAATCCCCACATCTCAAGGTACTATCTACTTTTATGGAAAGGTAATTATTCAACAAATACACTTAGGTTTATGTTATTTTCTAGAGATGTTAGATTCCAAGGATCCTAAAAGGATGATGTATCATTTAGGTAAGAGATGGACATGTAAATGAATAAGTTACATTGTCTGTAAAAGACTATAAAAGTAAACATTTCTATGAAAGCAAATAAATAGTGTCTAATTACCTAATTAACATTAATAAATGTTAGAAGATATAAAATTGGTGCTGAGTCTTAAATCCAAGTAAAGGTTTGTCAAACAAATAATTAACATAGAACCCAATTAATATAGGACATTTGAGCTTTTTTACCTTGTAACACATGGAATTATGCATTCACACAGAGAACCAATTGGATTGAGATTTCAGAATGAAAAAATGTAGAAATAGATTGGACAACAGATTTAAGGGAGTAGAGGCTGAAAGGCCAATAATTATATGGCTACTATAAAAGAAGTTAGAATGACATTTATTGAAATGCCTAAATTCAGAAAAGTCCTGTTCGGATGTAGAGAAGGAGACATACGCATTATGCATTTGAAGATAAATTTTGGCAGCACAGGATGTTAAGAGAAATTCACATAATCAAATACTGGAGATTATCATGATATATGGTGTGTAATATAGAAGACTCAGAAAAGACTGAAGAGCAAGGTGCAAATGAACAGGAAAGAGTAATGTCATAGACACTGAAAATATCTAAAGTAGTTCCACAATGGTCAACAGTGTCAAATACCATAGAAGGATTGATTACATGGGATGATGCCTGGAAATGTACCACTGGGTTTGAAAATCAGAAGGTCAGGGTGGATCAGTTGTAGTATAACAGTGGGAATACAGGTCAGACTGTACTGGATTGAAGAATGAAGACCAGTTGGAGAAGCAGAATTGGGTAACAGAATGAGAAAACGATTTCATAAAGTTTAGCAGTCAAAGAGCAGATGGTAAAAGTATAATAGATCAGATTGGGGAAAGTTTTCTTAGGTTGTGAGTGCATATGTAGTTTAAGAAGGAAGACCAGTGGAGGAAAAGTGACGAAAGACTCAAGACAGAGGAAGGAATTTGTGAAGTGAGACCCTGATGAGGCAGGAAGTGATAATAACTCATAGTAACAGCAATTGTTCATGCTGCCTACAAGGCAGTGCCCTTCACATCTTCAATGTTAATTAATACAATATTAATTAATACAATGTTAATAATCAACCTTATGAGATACATGTCTTCATTATATCCATCTTAGAGATGGAAAAACTGAAATACTGAACTGGCCCAAGTCAGGGAGGGAAAATTATAGCCCAGGAAGCTAAAAATCAGACTGTTCTCCAACCACTGTGTTCCACTGTCTCTGAGGCCTTTGGAAAGAACCTGAAACACAGGTTCTTCTAATACAGAAAAGAAAGAACTGATGAGTGACATCAAAAATACACATAGAAGTGGAGGCGAGAGAAGCTGAGTAGGTACTTATTTGATAATTTGTATTTTCCCTATAAAGTAAAAGGCAAACATCATCTGTTGATGATTAGGTATTTGGAGAAAGAATAAAAAGTTTGAGAGACAAATAATCATTATTTTCATGCACTGGAAGATTTAATGTAGTTCATATGGCAATAGTACCTGAAGGGATCTGTAGGTTCAGTATGATTCTATCAACATTTTTTACTTTGCATTTTCTAATGGCTGTCAATCCATTGCAGTATATTTCCTTTCAGACATTATAGTTTTCATCTCTTAAAGATACATAGGGTCTTGTTTATATTTTCCTTTTTCTAACATTTTCAACAGATACAATATAGTTATAATAATCTTTTTTAAGCCCATATCCCAAAATGTTGCATCCAAACAAGCTCTTTTAAGATCATTATTCTAATATACACCTCAATATATCAAGAAATTTATATGCAAAATTCACTGTAGTTAAATGAAACTGCCAAGATCTGAGCAGCTGTTCAGCTACAAGTTTTGTCCTGATCACTTAAAGTCTCTAAAGCAATAGAAGATCTTGTCATTACTGCTTAACTGACCCCCTGATCAGTTTATAGAACAACCTGTCTTAATTGGACTCAAAGAAATATAAGTACTGGAACATAGCAGTTCGTGGTGGGTATAAAGTAGGACAGTTCACTAGTAGGATTTTCCATTGACTATATATTTATACATGATATTCTAAAATGATGTATCTACTCCAGCAAATGTTATGTTGTATAAGCATGTCATTGGTGATTATCAGAAACATACTCCTATACAATAAGAAAATGGTTCTAAGGAAGGGATGGGGAGGGAGACAAACCATAAGAGACTCCTAGACTCAAGAAATGAACTAAGGGTGGTGGGGGGGGGGGTTGGTGAGGGGGGTAGGGATAGGGTGGCTGGGTTGTGGACATTGGGGAGGGTATGTGCTGTTAAGTGCTGTGAAATGTGTAAGCCCGAAGATTCACAGACATGTACCCTGGGGCAAATAATACATTATATGTTAATAAAAATTAATAAAAAAAAAAAAAAAGGAAAAATCATTTAAAAAAAAAAAAAAAGAAAATGGTTCTATATACCTTAGTTCCACTGTAAGAGACAAACTTTTATACTGAAAAATACTTTAAGAGATATAGTTCTTTCTCCTCTTTTTCTACAAGCATAATAAGCAGTAAAATTTGGCGAAGGCTGAAATAGGGAGCTTAGGTTTTACGTTCCATGTCCCTAAGTATACCAGATTATCTCCTAACACTGATTTTGTAATGTTCTGCCTTGCCTGGTTTTCACATATTACAAAGAAATACGTTTCTACTACTCTCCTTGGAAGATTAATTCTCCAATCTTTAATGCCACAGTCAATCTTTAAAATACCCATGTAAATTCTTTCTCACAGGGAAAGTTTTACTTGTTGGACTTTTTTTTATTACAATATAATAGAACTTTATATCCTAAAATAAGAACATATACCCTCCACAACAGGGTAGTTACCTAATCTGATAATATTTTACATATGTGAGTAATGAGATGACTAGTTATTGAAAAAATAATAGTACATTAGCACACTCAGTATAAACTGTTCCCTCCCTAAAGATAGAAGCGATGAAGCAAAACAATCTTTAAAAGTAAGATCATAGGAGTTTTTTTGTTTATTTGCTTTTTGAAAGATTTTACTTACTTATTTGACAGAGAGAGACACAGTGAGAGAGGGAACACAAGCAGAGGGAGTGGGGGAGAGAGAAGCAGGCTCCCCGCTTAGCAGGAAGCTCAATGTGGGGCTGGATGTGGGACTGGATGCAGGACTCAATCCCAGGACCCTGGGATCATGACCTGAGCCAAAGGCAGATGCCCAATGACTAAGCCACCCAGGCACCCCTAAAATCACAGGTTTAAAAGATGGCAACTTAGTTTAGGGGTTGTATTACATGAAGGAAAATGTGACCCACTTAGAAATATTTTTTTACAAAAACAGATTCCCAAGAATATTAAGCTATCATTTATTCTTTAATAGAGTTCATTTCTGGTTTTTTTTTTCCCCTTTGTTCTTATTTTTCATTCATTTTATTCACTATCTGGCACCAGACTCAATGAACTTATTTCTTCTGTGACTTAGAATTGACTTAGTACATTGTAAAAATGCAAATCATGAAGTTGATATATTTTATATTGGAACAGAATCCAGAAATACATAAAGAAGAGTGTGTGAGTGTGTGTGTGTGTGTGTGTGTGTGTGTGTGTGCTCTCCTTATTTTATCTAAAACTTAGGAAAGTTATAGTTGTCACATTTCCAAGACAGAGTAATTGCAATAAGTTTGATAAAATATAATATCTTTTTAATTGATCCTTTAAGATTAAATCTAATTTATATATGATAATGTCCACTGGTAAATAAGCATCATCAATCACATCATAAACATTGCCTTTACGGTTTATAAAAAGTAAATGGAACTACCTTTATTGTGAAACCATTTTGACAATATTAACTGTTAGGAAAATAGAAAAGGAGAATTTTTTCACTAAAGTGACTTACTTGCTGTTAAAACTTGCTGTGCAATAACTTGACAAAGCAGTGCATTGGGGAAAAGGAGGGTTTATCAAATGGGATAATTTGGCCCTGAGATCAAAGAGTAATAAGTAGTAGTAAGAGACATAACAGAAGCTGCTATGAGCAAGAAAAGGACATACTATTGGTTATTCCTTTATTCAGCAAGAACTTATTTAAGATCTAAACAAAATTAAGCATAAATTTTGGTAGGTCTTCAGGGTGAGGAGAACAAAAGACAAAGCCTAGAATCTCCCTAAGCTGGAGACCTTAATAGTGCTAATAGAAATACAAGGTCATCCATGCATATACTCTAAAATTTTCTAATAGCCACATTGTCAAAAGTAAAAACAGGTGAAAATAATTTCAATAACATATTTACTTAACTCAAAATTTTCAAAATATTTCAATGTATAATCAATAGAAAAATTTATTAGTGAGTACATTACTTTTTTTTTTTTTGGTACTAAGAAATGAAGGCTTAGTCTGTATTTCATACTGTCAGTATCTATCAGGTGTGGCCAAATATATTTCAAGTGGGGAACAGTCACACATTACAATGAATGTAGTATTTGACAGCACAGGTATAAATACTCAAATTAAAAGGCACAAATAATCAGACTGGATTGAAAAAAAAAAAAAGATCCAACTAAATACTATCCACAACAAATAAACTTTATTTTTTTCAAAGGTTTTATTTATTTATTTATTTGACAGAGAGAGAGAGAGACCACAAGTAGGCAGAGAGGCAAGCAGAGAGAGAGGGGGAAGCAGGCTCCCCACTGAGCAGAGAGCCTGATGCGGGGCTCGATCCCAGGACCCCGAGACCATGACCCGAGCCGAAGGCAGAGGCTTTAACTCACTGAGCCATCCAGGCACTCAACAAATAAACTTTAAATAAATAAACTCAGCTAGACTAAAGGTAAAAGGATAGGACTTCCACTTGTATCAAACGGAATAGCATCCCCCCACATGGATAAACTTTGTGAAAGAACAGTTATAAAGACAGTGGACTCAAGCAGTGAAGGACAATAATTCCAGAGACACTGGAAATAAATAAGGTGAAACTTCTGAATATCCAGCAGACTATCCAAAGAAATTTCTACCTGTGGTACAAGAAAGGGTTCCACACAGAGTCGACCTGGACCTTAGAGGTGAGGGAAGCTTAAACAACTGAAATTCACAGAAAAGAGCACCATAGAGGAGAGAGCTGCACTGAAAGAGAACTACAGCAACCTGTAGAGGCCACCTTGACAGTAGAAGGTAAGACCACACATATACTCTAAAAAACTACCGGAGCCCAAGGAAAAAAACATGAGGAAGGATTAGAGGGGAAATCCTTGAAGCTCACACAGGACCAGGAATCATCCCTGCTCACATCAGCTAGAGCAGAAAAAGAATAAGAAAGTCCCATCATTTATGGGAATTCAGTAGAGTACCCAGAAGGGTTTTGCCTCTATGGTAGGGAAAATTTAGCTCTAGACTAACTACTATTCTGGTCCTGCCTAACAAAAGCTTAAAAACAAAATAAAAAAGAGTCAAAATATTTCCAGGTAGTAAAACTGCATCCCATAACAAAGTTCAAGAATATTTTTAGGAATACAAAAATATCCAGACCACAACAAGATAAAATTCATAATGTCTGGCATCCAAGAACAAATTAGCAGGCATGTATAGAAATGATATTACATAATTCACAACAAAGATAAAAATCAATAACTCAAAACCAACCCAAAAACTACCAGATGAAAAAATTAGTAGATAGGACAATAGAAATTATTTACTTGTATTCCACCTTCTCAGAAAGCTAAAGAAAGGTTAAGCTTAAAAAGTAGAAATAGAAGGTATTTTTAAAAACCACAAGATGAACTTCTGAAAGATGAAAATTATAATACCTAAAATGAAAAATACACTGGATAGAATAAACAACAAATAAGAAATTTAGAAGAAACAGTAAACTTGAAGATACAGCAATAGAAAACATTCACAATGATATACAGATAGAAAAAAAGGCTGAAAAAAAGAAACAGAGCACCAATGATCTATGAGAGAAATTTTTAGTGCTTTATTCTTTATGTATTGAAGTCACTGAAAGAGAATGGGGGCGGTGCCTGGGTGGCTCAGTGGGTTAAAGCCTCTGCCTCCCGCCCAGGTCATGGTCTCAGGGTCTTGGGATCAAGCCCTGCATCGAGCTCTCTGCTCGGTGGGGAGCCTGCTTCCCCCCCCCTGCCTGCCTCTCTGCCTACTTGTGATCTCTCTCTCTCTCTCTGTCAAATAAATAAATAAAATCTTAAAAAAAAAAAAAAGAGAATGGGTGGGTGTGGACAGAAAAAATATTTAAAGAAATAAAGTAGAAACTTAAAATTTGATGAAAATTGTTAATATGCACGTCCAAGAAGTATAATAAAGCCCAAACACAAGAAATGGCAGAAAATTACACTAAATCAGAGCATCAAATTGTTTTAAACGACTAAGAGAAAAATGCTAAAAACAGCCAGGGAAAATACACTTAACATAAAAAGAACAAAGGTAAGAAATGATAGCAGAATTCTCTTTGGAAGCAATGCAAGCTAGAAGATGGTGGAGCAACATCATACAGTACTAAAAGAAAAAAAAACAACCTATCAATTTATAACTCCTAACTCCAAAATAATAATAATAACAAATAAATACATATATACATAAATAAAAGGGTATGATCATTAACACTGAAAATGTTACATATACATGCTTTACGTGTGAAGCTATTTGCAATAGAACCCTTCTTGTCAATTCTTTAAAATAGAAAAATGTTCCAAGGCAAGAGATGGTTATTTTTTCTTGAAAATTTATGAATTAAATATTTCTTAATTTAAGGACTGGGAAATAAGAGTTGATAATATTTGCTATTGTGAATAAAGCAATGTAAGATGTAATAAATATGAATAAAAATAATCACTAAAGCTACTTGAATGAGGGGAATAATATTTTATTGCTTTGTAGATTGGCAGAGAGACTGCATAATAGCTATCTATAGGTCTTGCATTTTGCTTCTTAATAAAGTAATTATTAGCAAAAGTAATGGGTATATTACATATATCTGAAAAAAGAAAAATCATTTTTGAAAATGAATA
>CM053608.1:34741470-34757236 GCA_028646535.1 Procyon lotor
TAAAGATTTTATTTACTTGACAGCGAGAGAGGGAACACAAGCAGAGGGAATGGTAGGTAGCAGGAGAAGCAGACTTCCTGCAGAGCAGAGAGCCCGATACGGGGCTTGATCCCAGGTCCCTGGGATCATGACCTGAGCCGAAGGCAGACGCTTAGCGACTGAGCCACCCAGGCGCTCCAAAAGTGAGGTCCTTTGATGGTGGAATTTAGCCCATCCATCCTGGTGAATCAGATATCCTTTGAACTTAATCCATTGTAAGTCCCCTTCTGAATATTGGGGTACAGTCCAGTATAGGCACATGAGCTGTTTCTCTAGCAGTGATTAATCCGACCTCAAGCATTTTACGTAGTTCGGCTCTCTGTTCATCTCCCTGAATAGGTCTGCTTCCATCTTCATTCCATCTTTCACGAAATTGCTCCTTAAAACTGAACTCCACACAAGGTTCCCTGATGCTAGGGACCAAGTCTAATTTGATTTCTTCCTAATCGCTTCTCAGAGATAGTTCCTGAATACATACTGCAGAGTCTCTTACTTTTGACATACCTAAATGACCATCTTGGGCTTGGAACAGGCAAGCCCTATGGGATACCATGGGATCCACTTCACTTACTTCCTTTCTGTTCCTTATAGTGGTAGTTTAGACTTTCCACAGCTTTTTCTTCTATCCTCTTCCCCCCTCCCCCTCATTTTCCTCTGGTTCAAAACAATACCAAAGAGAATTAGCAAGTCTACTTCAGAAGCTAATATCCAAGTGATGTGGAGAACAAAGGCAAAAGAAATGTAGATAAATTAAATTTCCTTATAATCTTCAGCCCTTTGGCAAATATTTGAGGCAGACAAAGGATGACATTCCTTGAGTAACTCCCAACTGTTTTAATGCTTTGCTAGAGGGAAAATACATCATAGCTTGACAATAGCTAGGCCTACAGGATCCTCTTAGTCTTCTTTAACATATGAAAATCCGTTTGGAAACTTTCCTTGTCTTTATCTTCCCCAACTCCAAAGTATATAATCAATTGCACCTCACAATCCCAGTGCAGTCCTTTCTGCTCAGGGGTCTGTCTTTGTGCTTTGATAAAAACATCTTTTTGCATTGAGAACATCTCAAAAATTCTTTTTTTTTTTTTTTAAAGATTTTATTTATTTGACAGAGAGAAACACAGCGAGAGAGGGAACACAAGCAGAGGGAATGGTAGCAGGAGAAGCAGGCTTCCCGAAGAGCAGGGAGCCCGATGTGGGGCTTGATCCCAGGACTCTGGGATCATGACCTGAGCCTAAGGCAGACGCTTAACGACTGAGCCACCCAGGCGCCCCTCAAAAATTCTTTTTTGACCTTTGGTTCAGGACCCTATTTCAAAGCACATCACAAGTAGGAATGAAATATCAGTTTCTTCCTTCTTTCCATTACTTTCTTCTTTCGATTCCTTCCTTCCTTCCTCCTGCTCCCTTGCTTTTCTTCTTTCTCTTTCTCTTGTCTTTTCTCAGGGTCCTCTGTAAATAATTGTCTTGACTCCCACCCTTTCCCCAAATTGGCGCTGAGGAAGGGAGTGAACAACAATAATCCTTTCCTACAACTCCAACAATTTTATTCCCCCTTCTCTACATCTCTGCCCATGTAGGTAAAGGGAGCGACTTGTGGTGTTTACTAAGGAGAGTGGGGGTCAGCCATCACTTAATAACCCCATGGAGGAAGGATTCCAATTATTTTAAGTTCTCTTTAAGGTGGTGAGTATAGGATACCTCTAAGGTGGTGAGTATAGGATACCTCTTTGGATCTTGGCCACCAATTCCAAGGCAACAAAATCATCCCATTCATCACATTGCTGCACTTACAGCCCAATCACTTTTATACTATAGCTTTATATATAAAAAACATTATAAGTGTACCTGTGAGTAGCTGTGCTTATGTTCACTTGTATTTCCATGTTGTTAGTAAAAAAATGATTGTAAACTTTTAGAGATTATCCAGGGATAGGTTGTCCTACTCCCTCCCTCCCTCCCTCCCTTCCTTCCTTCCTTCCTTCCTTCCTTGCTCTTTTTCTTTTTTCATGGCTCTTTTTTCTCCATCAGCCCATAGTCTCCTCCACATCTAACACTAATGGTGGTTAACCATATTCTCCATGAAACTTGCTTTCATTATTTTGAGGACCCAGATGTGATACCTTCCAAATTCTCTTTAAATTTTTCTCTTTTACCCACTCTTTAATGACAAATGGATATCCTTCTTCCTCACTGTCATGGCTTACCATTCTAGGCTAATCCCTGCAAACCTAAATTGCAACAGCACCCTCCAGTTTGACTCAAATATACATAATTTAATTTAAACGGAACTTCTGCAAGAATTTTTACCTACTTCAGAACATTATCCTCTTTCAATATTTACCTCACCAACAAACTGCAACAACACTTTCAAGGCCTCAGTGGTGCTATCTTAACCTACCTATCCTCACTTATTTTTTCAGCCTTCTGTAATCCACCAGGTTTACTTGAGGCATACCTATGTCTGTGTCTCAGAAACATATACCTAGTCCTATTTCTGTGGTTTAGCAAATACTTCCTCTCTCTTAATCAGAAAGCCTCTTAACTTCTCTTGCCTGCCCAAATAATGAGTTTTAAATATTACCTTCTTCCAGGAAATATTTCTGGAATGCTCCACCTCATATAAAGCCTTTCTCAATTTCTATATATAGTAGGTAGACTTTATCTTGTGTAACTTTTAATTCAAAAGCCCACTGCTGTGTTTGTTCCTCCTTGGGTTCACATGTTTTGACTAATATGTTAATACTTATTAAGGTTGGTGATCATATCTTAGATTTCTTTGTATGCCCTAAAAGAGCTAGCATAGTATTTGACTCGTAGATGACATTTAAAAAATACAGTTTATCGGTAAAAATATAATGCAGCAGAATGAGATCTTAGGAAATATTGCTTAATTTAATTCTCAGTCCTTTTGTCTGTAAAATAGGAAAGTAATGTCATTTCCGTCCACTTTAAAAGACTGTTTGGAGTTACAAGTAGGAACAATCTGAAATCTGAAAATAATGCCTTACCTAATGTCAGGTTTGAATCAGTGGAAAAGAGCCAGGCGAGTTTTAATCAAGGCAAGCTTTAATGGAAGCACTCTTGGGCCAGGTTCCTTGGTCCTGGGTTAGGACAGGGCCAAGGAAGTCCCCTGGAGGAGTAGGGCTGAGGGGTTCTTAATTAGGGGCTTTAGGGTGTGGAGGATTTACTGGTATCTGATTGGCTGTGGTTTATGTATATGAGGAATACAAAATACACCAATCAGTTGTCAGCTCATTATACAGAAAAAGGAATGCAAAGTTGACCAGTCAGATTGTTCCTCATCATTGTGGGGTGATCTGGAAAGTCTCTGAGACAGGAAGCCCCATGGTGGGAAGTCCCGAGCTACCATCTTGTGAAACTCGGTGGCCATCCTGTCCACTCTCAGTGTCCCTAGTCCCACCAGCCTAACACCTAATATTTTAGATATATTTAGAAAGTCCATTTACTCTTTAAGTTCTATATAAAGAAAACTACAGGAATTGAATTGAAAGAGATTTTTGATTTTCCACACTCAGAAGGACAAGTTGCTTACACATTTTTCAATGGAAAATTTATTTCAGGTTTGTTTGGGGAAATAAATTTATTTCATCTGTTTAGTAGGTAAGGGTTTTGAGGCACAGAAACATTTTGTGTCTGATATAAGACCAATGGCCGAAGTAGAAATATAATACAAATCTTCCAGTTCTTGGGGTCTGAATATCTCCCTAAGTATTCTACGTCATTGTAAAATTAAGAAAGCAACTAAAAGTTTGAAGAAAAGTTAGTTTTGATATGTGGGGTTTTATACTTTATTAAATCTAAAATCTGTGATTTTTCTGAGTATAAAAATAATGTCCTCTAGAGTTTTCCTTCCCATGATTGGAAAATAAAGAGGAAGTTGATAGATAGTAAAAAAGGAATGTAGGATATTCTACCATAATATTTCTCTATGGATCCTCTTTTACTTGGAATTGTTCAAGAATGTCTCAAAGTCTACATGTAGGGAGATCAACTCCAACTGTCTTCTAGGTTTATGACTTTATGGAAATTAACTGAAACATTTGGAGGGAATTATGTATACTTTCTTCTCCTGTGACCCAGAAGTGTAACTACATAAATTAGATCAAGTAGAATTTTTATTTGCTCAACATTCCTCCTTGTTCTGTTGAGGCTTGTCATGCAATTCTCTACAGAGGAACAAATAAGTGACAGCATATCCACGTAGCATCATAACAGAATGGAAAAGAGTGTACTTTGTTTCACAACCTCTCCATCATTGTAAAGCAACACTGTGACCAAGGTAAGGAAATGCTGACTCAGGTTTCGCCATTCTAGAATTTTTTTTTTCTTTTCTTTTTTTTCTTTTCTTTTCTTTTTTTTTTTAAATTTTTATTAACATATAATGTATTATTTGCCCCAGGGTACATGTCTGTGAATCATCGGGCTTACACATTTCACAGCACTTAACCATTCTAGAATTTTAACGGCAACATCATACATAGTTCTTTCTACACCCTCACAAGAGAAAATTCCCTTTTTTTGGCATAAATAATTTAAGTCCATCTTATTGCTAAATTAGTATTCACTTCTAGATTCTTCAATATGTTTACTATAAACACTTTGCTCCTTCCAGGTTAAGTAATATATTACTTTAGGGACTAATTCTGTGGCTTTTATTGAAGCAATACAGTTCCAGAAGTCAATTCTAGGCTTTAAATTTGCTGCAGTCCATCAATTTTTCAAATTTTGGTTCTATTTTTAGACCAAGTTAATAATGAAAATTTGTTGGAAGGGTCCTGGAGGTAAATTTTTTTTTTTTAAATGAGATATTGGAATTCAGTTTGTTAACTATAATTTCTGGATTAGTTTTCTAAATACATTCTTCTCAATACCTTTTTAAGCAGAATTTTCAAAATTTATTTTTTTTATAATAGCTGATTTTTTATACTGAGGAAAGAAATTGATGGACAACTTTCTGAATAAATTACTTATTTTTGCTGTAATCTGAGTACTTTGAAAAATACAGATTATATCCATTAGAAAGTTAGTTAAAACCACTTTCTCCTTTGAAAAAAATGTTTTATCAAAACTATAGGTTTATAGATGATATTTGTATTTCGTGTTTTAGTTTTTCCCATCTATATATAAAAAATTTCCATGTCCTATAGCTTATTGATTTAACTTACATTGCTTTTATCTCCATTGTGTCTGACTTAGAATCTCATCATTTCTTTCATGCTGAACACCATTTGTTGAAGATTTATCTTTTCCCCATTGTATATTCATAACTCCTTTGTTGAAGATTAATTGACCATATAATTTTAAGTTTATTTCAGAGTTTTCTGTTTATTCTGTTAATCTATGTGTCTATTTTTATGCCAGTACCATACTGTTCTAATTACTACCCTTCTATTATATAACTTAGAATCTGGAATTGTGATACCTCCAGTTTCGTTTTTTCTTTTTCAAGATTGCTTTGGTTATTCACAGTCTTTATGGTTCCATAAAATTTTAGGATTGTTTGTTCTTGTTCTGTGAAAAAGTATTGTTGGTATTTTGATAGGTATTGTATTAAATCTGTAGATTGCTCTGGGTAGTATAGATATTTTAACAATATTTGTTCATTCAACTTATGGACATGGAATGTCTTTCCATTTCTTTGGGTAGGCTTAAATTTTTTTCATTGGTATTTTCTAGTGTTCAGTGTTCAAGTCTTTCACCTGATTGGTTAAATTTTTTTCTTAGATATTTTGTTGTCTTTGATGCAATTGTAAATAGGATAAACCCTTCTTGATCATGCTTCAATTGGTTTGATGTTTGATAATTTTTTCTAGTATTTTTATTGATGTAGATGAGAGTAATCTATAGATTTTTGTGTTATCCCTAAAAGCTTTTTAAAATGAACTGCAGCCTTCTACCTTTTATTATGCCTCAGCATTTTCTGTAGAAGGAATATTATCTCTTCCTTGTAAATATGAAAGAAAGCCTCCATGAAATTGTTAAAACCAGAATAGTTACTTGAATAATTGTTTTATGGCTTTTAAAATCCTTTCATGATTAAGAGAGCAGCCAGGTACTTGATTTCTTATTTTTCAATAACAATTCATTTTTCCCTAGAAAAATATTAATTCCATTGGAAGTTTTAAGTTTAATAGCAAAAACATAATTTCATGATGGTTTTAATATATATCTTCTGTAGTCTTACTCCCTTCTTATTCCCAGTTGTGTGTGTGTGTGTGTGTGTGTTTGATAGTTTAGTCAAAAGTTACTTCTGCCTGGAAAAACCACAGTTTTTCTTATATTACCTCTCTTTTTGACTGGATACCTCCTTTTTGACTCAGTTTAAATAGCACTTCCTTTGGGAGGTACTCTGGTTGCCTCAGTTCAATGAGATTTCAACTGCATTCTACCATATCTTTATTATTAACTTTAGTTAACTACAAACAATTATTAAAAAAAAAAAGAAGCAAGATAAAACATAGTATCTACATATATATATGTGGCTTGGAAGAGGCCTGTGTGGGATTTCTGGGGAGCTGGCAACTTTTTATTTCTTAATTTGGTGATGTTAAATGAATTTTTACTTAGAGATAATTTTTTGAAATGTACAATAATTTTTATACAAACAATATTGATGATGCTATATTTCACAATAAAATTGTATTTAAAACTCAATATACCATTCTTATTTTTCTCATTTTTCTGGTGAGAACTTTACCACAGACCTGGCCACTATCTAAAGACAAACATTTAGGCACTATTGAGACATTAATTTAGAGTTACTGAAATATTTTAAATAAGAAATTAACAGTAAAACTTAAGAAGAGTGAATCTGATTATGAAGCTGTTTCAATAGTTCCCTTGAGACTTTGCTTCTGGGAAAGATGGAATTATAAGGGCCACATTTAGTTTCATGTTTGATTCAACCAAATCACAGCCACAATATATAAGATAATGGTTTTTAAGGCATTGTATAACAAATGATATAGGACATTGATTCCTGAGAAGTGAGAGACAAATAAGGTGAGGGCTACAGTGTCACAAATGAACTCCTTGACAGTGAGTTCAAGCCCTGTGTAGGCAAGAAGAATTCAGGCAGAGCACTGCAGACTCCTTAAGTTGCGAAGATGGAGCTGACCATTTGGGGAGATCAAGACAGGTAGAGTTTATAGGACAAAGCACTGGAGAGAAAGTAGCTACACGGAGAGAAAACTTAAGAGATATGCAGAAAGTCACCTTCCGGTATTCAGCCAAGTACTTATCAGCTTGTGCATGTAAGGAAACTCTAATCCATAAGGATTAGAGAGAACAGTGTCTAATATTTATACAGAACACAGAATAGTTCCTGTTTCTACCAGCCAGACTAGAAAACTTATTGTATATGAGACTCTGGGTAGAGCATCCAAGAGTTTTGATTCATTAGTGGGAAATAATTAGCCACAGACTAAAGGCTACTCTAGTCCTTTTCTAACAAAGTTAAAAAGCAAGGCACAATAGGATCTATTTCTAAATAATTTGTCTCTCAAAAAAATTTCTTAAGAATATTTATCACAACACAAAAATGTTTAGCACTCAATAAGGTAAGATTTTTTTATATCTAGCATCCACTGAAAATTAGTAGACATTCAAAGAAGTTGGAAAATGTGATCCATAATAAGTAGAAAAAGAATCAATTAAAATATACCTAAAATCTAAACAGATGTTAGAATTAGCAGACAAGGACATCAAAAGGTATACCTTTATTTGGTATATTCAAAATGTTAAGCAGAGACATAAAAGCTTTAAAAAGAACCAGATCAAGCTTCCCCAAATGAAAACTACAGTGTCTTAGATAAGAACACACTGGATGGAATGTACGTAGCAGCAATGTCCACAATAGCGAAACTGTGGAAGGAGCCGAGATGCCCTTGAACAGATGAATGTATAAAGAAGATGCGGTTCATATACACAGTGGAATATTACTCAGCCATCAGAAAGGATGAATACCCACCATTTGCATCAACATTGATGGAACTGGAGGATATTATGCTAAGTGAAATAAATCAAGCAGAGAAAGACAATTATTATATGGTTTCACTCATATGTGGAGCATAAGAAATAGCACAGAGGACCACGGGAGCAGGGAGGGAAAACTGAATGGGAAGAAATCAGAGAGGGAGACAAACCATGAGAGACTCTGGACTCTAGGAACCAAACTGAAGATTAGAGAAGGGAGGGGGTTGGGGGATGGGGTAACCGAGTGATGGGTATTAAGGAGGGCACATGTGGTCGTGAGCACTAAGTGCTATACACAACTAATGAACCATTGAACACGACATCAAAAACTAGTGATGTACTATATGCTAGCTAATTGAACAAAATACTAAAAATAAATAAATAAAATAAAATAAAGACACCAAAAAAGAATACATTGGATAGGATTAATAGCAAATTAGATTTTGAAGAAAGAAAAATTAAGAAAAGATTGAATTTGAATATATAACAGTATAAAATTTCTGGAAAGAAAAAGGAAAAACATATTCAGAATGTCAGTGATTAATAAGACAACTTCGAGAGACCCACTATATGTATAATGGAGACCCCAAAGGAGAAAAAAGAGAGTAGAAAACAGAAAAAAATTTTTTGAAGAAATACCTGAAAATTTTCCAAATTTTAAGAAAAACTATAAATCCACAGTTCCAAAAACTCAACAAACCCCAAGCATAGGAAACATGAATAAATGTAAGCAATACATACAACAATTAAAGTGCTAAAGATCTGTGATACAGAGAAAAATTTTAAAAGAACCTGATGAAAAAAGATACATTATGTAGAGAGGACAAAGTCAAATATATGAGGACATTTTTCTTCAAAAAGAATGTAAGAAGATAATAGAACATCTTTAACGTACTAAGAGAAAAAAAAACAACAACTCTAAAACTAGTGTACTATACCAAATGAAATATCTTCCAAAAAAGTTGAAATGTTTTTATACATATAAGATCTGAGAGAATTTAACACCAGTGGGCTCACACTAAGAACATATTTTTAGAAGTTCTTCAGGTAGAAGGAAAATTGTATCTCTCTATTTAAGTATTCTTTAATTTCTTAATCAGTTTAATTCTTTAGTTTTTAGTGCATATCTTTCACATAGTTATAGCTAATTATTCATGTGTCTGGTGCTGTTATAAGTGACATTTGTTTTAAACATTTTAATTCATAATTTTTCAAGGAAATATAATTAATTTGTGTATATTGTTCTTATATCCCACAATTTTGCAGTAACCTGTGAGTATGGGGAATTATATTAGCTAGTTTTCAAATAGGACTAGAGCTTTTATTTTATTATTTTTGAAAGATTTATTTATTTTAGAGAGAGAGAATTCAGGGGAGCAGCAGAAGGAAAGAGAATCTCAAGCAGACCCTCTGCTGAGCACAGAGGCCAATGAGGGGCTAGATCTCACAATCCTGAGATCATGATCTGAGCCGAAATAAAGAGTCAGACACTTAACTGACTTGAACTCCCAGGTGCCCAATGGTTTTGGAAGTCATTGCCCCACAATAATAATGGGCCAAATAGGCCAGACCACAAAGTCTGATTTAAGGATGTCAGTCTCAGCTGAGGTTGCTTTAATTTTTTTATAAAATCAAGAAATAAACCTCTTGAAAGCTATGCCAGATGTCAAGGACAACGACAGCCCAAGGAAGTACACTTCCACTTCCCCACAAACTTACTTGCATAAGAAAGCATACTCTCAGTTCAGTGGTCCCAGCAGCCAGTGTAGATAGAGAATCTGTAACCTTGGGTGATGCCTATCTTTTATTACTTTTTATCTTGGAGGTTGTCTGAGAGGGTACTATTTCAGTTCACTTCATGTCATCTGGCCCTGATGTCTACATCTGGGTTATTTTAATTGCTTCAGTATAGTACATATCTTAATTTTTTCTGTGGTTGACTTTTTGCTGTACCATTGCACCTGCCATTCAAGGTCTAGCTATGATTTACCGTAATAAGCTGACACACAGTACATGCAGAAAACTCTGGTAATCATGCAAAGTTAAATAACATATCAGAAACATATATTTTCTTGAGGGATGAAAGAAGTACATAAGTAATCACAAAAAATGTTATATGCAATGAAAATGATAGAAGTGAAAGGAGAAAATGTTGGAAAAACTGGGTCTTTTTTTTTTTCTAATGATTGTTTTTAAATATTGAGAGAATTGCTGCATAGGATAAAGAGTACATTAGTTTTGTTATATTCAAATGGCAAAACTAAGACTAATGGGCAGAAATATTAAGAAAGGAAGATTTAAAAAGTGAGTGTAAGGAAGAACTTTAGAACAATTAGAGCTGTACAAAAATAGAATAACCCACTTTTTAAGGTAATGAACTCCTTCTTATTGTTAGTATCAGACAGAGATTAAAGGGACATATATCAGGGATACTTTCAGTAAAATTTCTGAACCTGTGGGATTTTGTGAAAAAGCGATTTCTAAGGTGGTTTTTTTTTTCCCCACAAGAGCCCTATTGAAGTAGGTCACCAAAAATATTTTTAGAAGGGAGAAAACACTACCTTGGAGACAGAAAACTTTAAATCTCTGTCAAACTAAAGAAGCACAAGGACTTTGTATCCAAACAAGCATTTTGGGGAAATCTCAGCCCTATCAATGAAGTAAAATTTCCGTAGAACCCTATTTAATTAGAATTTGAGGAGCAGGCTATTTTGTTTCTCTGAGAATAATGGAGATGTACTCCCTCTTCTTGTCTTTTCGTAGTATTCCAGAATGTTTGTCCAAAGAATAGCTGTTTACAAAAATTAGCATATTGCTTTTTTGTCCCTTGTAAATTAGCATCCCTAAGTGGCTAAAAGATTTTTCCAGGCTTCCAAGGGCCTCTATAGCATTCATCAGAGTATCTCAAGCTGAATACATTTTTTTGCTTACACAAATTTGTTGCTAAGCAGAAAATTTGGTACATCTAATTATGTAATGCCACTTATCCTTCTCCCTAGGAAACGCCCCAATTTCACCACGTTAGAGAGCCCAAACTCAGCCAAAGCATGCTTTGTGCTTCTTCCTGGATACTGGGCAACAGGGTAGTCTATGGGATGAAAAAAAAAAAAAAGGAATTCATTACCTCTGTTATGAGAACACTGAACTTTAATAAAAGTCCCCTAAAAATAAACAGTTTCTGTCAATCGTGAAGTATTTAATGGTGCCAGTTTTAAATGTCTTTAAAGAACATGTAGTATATTTTCTGCTAATTTAGGGTGCTGATAAAACTTATATTCAAGACTTCAGAATACTTAGAAATGGATCTCAAAGTTCTTAAACTGCCACTATACCAACTTTGCTATAAATGTAGGTCCTTCCTATGTGACAGGCTTGTCACATATGTGACATATCACATATGTGATATGTGACAGACATATCATGTATGTTATACGTGATATGCATTTATGATCTGCTTTGCCATCCTATTTGATCTTGGGTCTATAAGAGATGCCTCCAGGTGGAGGTACTTCACCCATGAGAACTACAAATCATTCCTTAGCTCACCTCTGCCTTCTTACAGCATAATGATGATAGCATTATATAAATCCATCTTCTCTTTCTGTTGGTGCTCTCATCTTACTCAGGAGTCTAATTCTTAAACAGTCAGTTGGATTAGAATGATCTTTTTGTCTTTGTTACTGATCATAACAGCAGATTCTCATTTCTAGCATGGTCTTATTGTAGAAGGATCTATGTAAGTTTCTTGAAGATACCTTGAACTCCCTGCTTTGTATTTCTCAGCTTCTTGAACCATGTGTTTAATATCTTCTTTTGTTAAAGATTATTTTAGTATTGTCAATTTGTCCTTACTTTCCACAGCGGTACATGCAAAATGTAGTTTTCACATTTTAAGAATGTTATTAAGATTAATATCAAATTTAGGGTGCATGGCTGGCTCAGTGGGTTGAGCCTCTGCCTTCAGCTCAGGTCATGATCTCAGGGTCTTAGGATTGAGCACCGCATGGGACTCTGCTCAGCAGGGAACCTGCTTCCCCCCTCTCTCTGCCTGCCTCTCTGCCTGCTTGTGATCTCTCTCTCTGTGTGTCACATAAATAAATAAATAAAATCTTTAAAAAAAAGATTAATATCAAATTAATTTATATGTCTATGAACTCTAGTTTGTCAAAAAGTTCTTATCTGTGGTTATTGCCTTCTTACATTTATAAATTTGAACAAAGACATTAGGCTGGTTAACTTAGTAAGTAATATATATTTATGTGTATTGGGGTGGTAGGGGATTGGTATTTTATGCCTAATCTAGCAGTTATTACTTTGCCATAAACTCCAGTATCAGAGAGCATTAATGAAGTGTGATATCCAAGGGGAGCAAATCTTGGATATTTTCTGATATATAGTCATACAAACCAGACAGGAATCTGTATGCTATAATAAAGAGACTGAAAGTAATTTATGATCTAGTTTGACTTACTGCAGTAAAAAAAAATCCTACAGAGGGGGCGCCTGTGTGGCTCAGTGAGTTAAAGTCTGCCTTCAGCTCAGGTCATGATTTCAGGGTCCTGGGATTGAACCCCACATCAGGCTCTCTGCCCAGTAGGGAGCCTGCTTCCCCCCTCTCTCTGCCTGCCTTTCTGCCTACTTGGGATCTCTCTCTCTCTTTCAAATAAATAAAATCTTAAAAAAAAGATTCATTAAAAAAAGAAAAATCCTATAGGTATTTCTGAATTCAAAGGATAAAATTAATACCACCAAAAAGTTGATGTCAGAGCTGTGTCTCCTCTCATTTGGCATGTCCAAAGATGTTTTCCATTGGTTCCAGGATGGATGGAAGTATACAAGAAAATTCCTTCATGAAACAAGTCAATTTATACTGGAATGAATGTTGGAAAAGACTAATTTGCATGCAAAATGTATAAACTTTGTGGAGGTAAATTTACTCTTCTTGTTCCTGATGTCCTTTGGGTGCTGAACTTGAAACTTGACTGAGTTTGAACTTGACAATCAAATGGTTGAACTTTGATTTGTCAAATTCTTCTCCACTAAAGTGGGTCTCTTCAGGTTTAGACTTCACTTTGAAGATTCTGTCTTCAGTAGGAAAACTGGTGATATCAATAAAGTGTCTTCCAACAATGAAATTATTATTTGACTCTTTACAGCAATATTCTTGTCCAAGTAATAAGAAATGGCAGGGAAAATCAGCTCTTTTCTGATTCAAGGTCTTATTAAAGAAAGGATACTTTCTTTTATCTATAGAGAAAAAGAACAATTTGGTATAAATCATAAGTAACAAGGAGATAAAATAGAATATTTAAAATAGAATGAATGATATAAAATTTTAAATTGTGAAGAATTAGTATATTCTTTTTTATGGTCTATTTTTAAGCCTACCAGTGCCATACAATTAGTTTTTCAGGCTTTCCCTTCCTTACCACATTTGGATTAATGAGGATAATCCAAATCAGTATTTACATTTGGATACTGATCTAGTTCTTTGTTTTCTAGTTCTGAATTTTCCTATATACAGATCCAATGTCTTAGTAATCAGTAGTAAAATGTTTAGTGGAAACTCAATTGAAGATCATTTTGTCTTGTTCCATTATAGCAGAACCACAAAATACCACACTTGGTGAGATTTGACTTTCCATATAATTTTCTACCCAATGATATAATTTCTTTATAATTTCCTTCTTTTCTGAGCCAGTTCCCTTATTAGCAAAATGTCTGTTTGGCAGTAATGTATTTGTCCTTTTAAAAATGTGGGAAAAAACTCTACTCACATTTTAATTATCAGTGGATTTAGTACATAGTGAATGGCAAATGGCTGATGAATTCGCAGTTTTGGTTTTGTTTGACTCACCCACTATTTGTCCAACTAAGAGACCTTAGCAGGTGTGGGGAAATGTACTAGGTGTTGAAGGACATGCAGAAAGAGAAATGAAAAAATAACAAAAGCAAAGACAATAGGTGATAATCACTTAAATTCTTCATGGTGGTGATTTACCACATCCTGAAAGTTGGGCACTTCAATATTTTCCCTTTCTTTGTGGAAATTATGAGGAGAGAAAGAATATAAATGCCAAAAGTATGTCACAAAAATGAGATGAAAGCAGAGAGTATTGAAACAAACTCATTTCATTTTCTATATGAAACGACAAAGGAAGAGGAGTCTTCTAATTGTGTCCAACTGTTACCTTCTGTTATTTCCTTTTGGGTGTTTTTTCAAGGAAATCTAGATTTTTTTGCTTTGGATTTCTTTGTGGCTATGAGTATTATAGTTAAAATTTTTGATACTTACTAGGAATTATCAGTGGCAACAAGCTTTGAGTACCAGAAATTATAGGCAGTAAACAATGAACTGATATGAGACAAGTTATGAAAAATATAATGTTTCACACAAATATAAATTATTACATCTTTATTGTGAATAGTAATGTTAAATATATTTTGTCATTTACTTGAATGTTATGTTTTTTTTGTATGTTAAGCCTTTATAATTAAAAGAATTTCTAAGATCTTCAGTCTTTCTTGCATTTTACTAAATATTAAAATTACACTTCTTTAGATGCAACTTTATTTACTCCTTAGCTGATGCAATGCTTAAACCTGAACTTTATTTACCAAGGTACAAGTGAGAAGAAAAGAATTTTTCCTCATGTTTAACTGCTTTTGTACTGTTTGAAATATGCATACCACATTTCTGGCATTTAATAATTGCTACATGTTTGATAACTTTTTTTTTGATAACTATTTTTTTTTACAGAAATCTGACTTATTTCTTCTCAAAGATTGTGTTTTTGAATATTATGAACATTTGAAACCTTGAGATAAGATTACACATAAAAAGAAATAATAGTAAAATACAGAGAAGCAATGACACAGTAATACAGAAAAATTAACATTAAAAAAGAAGAAAAATACATTTAGTTTTGGATTATGTTCCATGCTTAGAGTTGAACAGCATCATAACTGATATTCTATGAACTAAAGTAATTCCAACAAAATAATGGGTGAGACAGAGAAGGTTTGTCTCAAGATGTATTAGAAAGTAGCTTAATTTTCAATTCAGTATCTTATTATCTATAATTTTATGGGGAATACTCAAATTGGTTGCCTTTGTCACCTTAATTAATATAAAACATTGGCTATTTGTTTGCTCATATCATCTCATATCATATTGTGTTTCTCTGGGACTGGAGAAATAATGAATAAGTAAGACATTACAGTTTTTAAAACATGTAATTTAGCAACTGAACAGCTGTCTAAGTGTAGACAAGTAAATGTAGTTGAGGATAATGGTTCAATAAGAAGCATTACAAAGAAAAGAAGTGAAAACCTAGCAGGAAAAATTTAGAATATATAGTGAAGAGACCTTGATTTACCCATGGATTTACAACTAGTATCTTTTTTCAATTTGCCTCTCTGAGTGTTAGTTTTCTTATCTAAAAAAAATTTCTATTACTTCAAGTGTTTTTAAAAAGAGGTAGTACGTAAGCTACAGTGCAACAGCCATAGTAACAAGATAACCTTTTCCATAGCTTATTGGATTGTTGAATTAATCAAGTTTAACGGTATAGAGCTTTCTAAACTGTAAGGACTAAACAAATACTCTTTTTAATAACAAAAAAGGTTAACTGGGGAATACTGAGAGACAGACTATAGGTTTGGTCTGTCTGTAATCCCTCCTAAAAAGAATCATGACTCTAAAGCTTGTTGAAGTACTATGAGGAGG
>CM053608.1:34757736-34782301 GCA_028646535.1 Procyon lotor
CTTTCCTTGTTGTTCCTTCTCCAGCTCTTTTAGGTGTAGTGTTAGGTTGTGTATTTGAGATCTTTCAAATATTCTCTCTTCAGAGAGGAGTTCTTTCCCTCCCACCTAACTTGTCTTTTCCTACTTCTTTGTTATTTTGATGTGCTCTTTTATTTACTTCTCATGTATTTAGTTAAAATTATAATTTATTGATATCTTTTTTATTTTATTTATTGTTTAAAGATACCTTTTTTATAAAAACATTTGCCCTTCTTAAATAGAAGCTCCATGAGAGCAGAAATTTCTATTGTATTATTCAGTATTATATCCCCCAAACCTAGCTGATGGGAAATACTGGTTGAATCAATGAAATAATTCTCTGATTTCATAATAAACCGAAATAAGAAGTCTTTCTTCTAAAAAAACCAAGCATTTTCCTAGCCATGTATATAGTATGGTTATATACATAATTAGAAAGAAAGGGAAATACTGCATAGGGTGGAATTAAAAAAAAAAAAAAGAAAAGAAAGCACATTTTATACTAATTACTTAAGAATACAAATGAAAGTAAAACCACATTGAGAAGGAATGTACTTTCACATATCCTGACAGTATTTTTCAGTTTAAGATGTATCATATCTGGCACACAAATTAGAGGAAATAAGTACAAGTGACAGTGATGGGTATGAGTAGAAATATAAGCAAAGTTGTAGAGGGATACTGCTTTATTTCCTGTAAGAGAACATTTAGAATCTTTCTTCAATAATCATTGCAAATTTATCTATAAAGCTAAGGTTGTATAACTTAATAGGCATTAATACCAGTAATAATATCTCTCAAGTAATTTTTTTTTATTTAAGCTAACTAAATAAAATCTCTACACTTAACAAAATCATGTTCCATAATTCCAGGAATTAAGGAGAAAATTACTTTTATTATACATCAGAAAGTCTTAAATATATGTAAATATGCATAAATCTTAAACATAATTTTATAGCAAATTATTTGTTTAGCTCTACACATTACTCAGTGTAGTACTGCATCTAGGGAATTTATGCTGATAAAATAATTTTATTTTCATTGGAAGAATTTTAGGAGAAAATTTGAACACTTTCTCCCAAACAGGTATTTCATTATTCAAAATCAAGCATAACTATGTTTGCCTCCCAATATTTGTTTAGGCTATAGTGTTTTTTGGTTGGCAGGGCTGGAGGGAATGTCCTACCCCTTTTGGCAAAACTATAAAAATACCCGAAGATCCAATTCAATTGTCACCTTCTCTATGGAGATTTTTCTGATTCTCCTCTCAACATATATATAAAGTGATGATTAGTTGTTCCCTTTCTGATATTCCCAGAGTCCTTTCTTATATCTCTATTATAGCACCTTTACTTAATTGTCATTCTCAAAGGTTTTGTAATCTAATGTGAGATGACAAACACACAAATTGTATTTCTTAGGTACTCTTCAGGACCTCTAACAGTCTCTGGAACATAGTAGATTTTCAAGATTCCTTCCTTTCCTTCCTTCCTTCCTTCCTTCCTTCCTTCCTTCCTTCCTTCCTTCCTTCCTTTTTCCTTCTTTCTTTCTTCATATATTTATCCAACAAATACTTACCAAGTGTCTACTATTTACTATGTACTATTTTTAGTGGTAAAAAGATAGTTGTGATTAAGACAAACCTTCTTACATTCTAGTGAAGGAGAGACTAGAAATGTAAAAAAATAATGTCAGCTAGTGATAAGTGTTGAGCATAAAAAATAAATGGGCTAAAGGAGGAAAAAAATGACTGGGACAGAGGTTCCTATTTTTAGGGTCAAGGAAACCTCTCTGGGAAGGTGCCCTTTGAGTTTAAACCTCAATGGCAAGAAGAAACCAATTATATCAACTTCCTGGAGAAAAGTCTTTCAACCAGAAGACAAATGAGTGAAAAATGCTAATGGAAGAATAAACTTGATTTGTTTTAGGGATAAAAGGAAAAATGAAGGGTTTTTGTTGTTTTTTTTTTTTAAATAGGCTCCACAGCCAATATGGGGTTTGAACTCTTGACCTTGAGATTAAGAGTTGCATGCTCTGTCAACTGAGCCAGCTAGGTACTCCTGAAGGGATTCTTTTGATATCTGTCAATATAGATTTCTGAGCAAAAAATATTTCTAAGATAAAGTCATTTCACAGTAACAAAGTGTCATTCATCAAGAAAAATCAACAATCCTAAATGTGTAGGCACCTAATAGAAAACATTCAAAATACAGTAAAATAATAATAATAATAATAATACAACTAAAAGGAGAAACAGATAAATCCACAATTGCAGTGGGAAATTCTAATTCCTCCTTCTCAATAATAGATGAACACATAGATAGAAAACCAACAAGGTTAGAGAAGATGTGAAAAACAGTACTAATTTTACTTAATGACATAATCCACCCAACAACAGTAGAATACATTTTTTTTTAAACCATAATCTGGACTATAAAACAAGTCTTAATAGATGCTAAAGGATTGAAGTCATATAAACTATGTTCTTTGACCACCACTGAATCAAATAAAAAGCCAACAACAAATATATACAGTAAATCCCTAAATATTTGTAAATTAAATAATGCATTTCTAAATAATCCATAAATCAAGGAACATATCACAAAAGAAATTAGAAAACATTCTGAATTAAATGAAAATTTTTAAAAATTTTGTGAGATATAGCTAAATTAGTGTTTGGGAAGGAACTTCCCAAACTTTAAACTTTGTATTAGAGATGAAGGATGATTAAAATCAATGACCTTAACTTCTTCCTGAAGAAACTAGAAAAATGAGAAAATCTAACCCAAATTAAACAGAAAGGAGGAGATAAAAAGATAATAGCAGAGATCAATAAAATAAAATTTAAGGAACAGTAAAATAATCAATAAAAATTAATGAGACAAAATGTGGTTTTTGAGATGATCAGTAAAACTGATACGTCTCAGGCCAAACTAATCAGGAAGAGAGAGAGAGAGAGAGAGAGAAGATAACAAAGTACCAATATCAGGAATTAGAGAATGAACATCATTTCAGATCTTACAGACATTAAAAGGTTAGTAAGGCAATATTCCTGCCAAGTTTCTGACCATAGATGTGACAAATTAGATGAAATAGTATATTTCCCTAAAAGATAGAAGCTATCAAAGCTGAGTCAAATGTATTCTTTGGTTCTGGCTTTATTTTCTCCTATTGCAGAAGGGCATCCATTACAGTGTGATGAGGCTGAATATTTGTGATTCTCTCTTCTCCCCTTCCTAAAGTGAAACATAGCTTTTGTGTGTGTGTGTGTGTGTGTATCTATACCAAAAGAAAAGAAAAGAAAGAAATCCTAGAAAAAAATTCTGATTAAATGCTCTCAGGTCAGGTACCTAACTTTTGGGACTTACAGTGGCCATTCCTCGGCCACATATTCACTCTTTTGGCTGGTAGGCCAAAGTACAGTGATTGGCAGACTCTCAGAGCCACAAGGAGTAGGGGAGTAGGGGAGGGCATCCCCGCCCACCCCCCCACCTCGCCCTACGAAGGAATTGGTGTTATCAAAGGAAAGGGGAGAGACACATTTGGTTGGTAAAACCAACATATGTTCCAAGATCACAAGTAAGGAACTTCTTTGGGAAAGTATAGAAGACTACAAAGATCAAGTTTGAGCAGTATCAGTTTGGAATTGAGTGGTTTGTGTGGGAGTCAGACAAAAAAGCATCTTGTTTCTCTAGTGAATAGAACTGAAAAAGGAAGCTTACTTCCCTTATCCATTACTGAGGTAGGTGAGGATGAACCGCAATAAAATAAATCTGTTTTATTTATCATAGCAAGTAACTGGGGATACAAACTAACACACAAGCAAGCAAACTTACATGGCCCCCCAAATAGATAAATGGCTATAAAGACAATGATTTTACTGTATATAAGTAGAATAATGATTATAATACCACTGCCTTTATCATTTCTGTCATCTACTAATGCCTGGATCAGTTGCCACTGATTTTTAGTCCTTGATTCATTGCTACTTTCCCTAAATAATATTACTATTTTAATTCTTGGTCATTTTAATAAATATGACAATAATCCCTTCAGCACTTCATTTCATGGATCTGAGCCAGGATTTGATGGACGTGAACTGCAACATCCACTGAATGTGTTTCCTCAATATCACTTAGAAAACTCTCCTGCATCCAGATAGGGGATAAATTGCCTGCTACAACCCAATGAAAGCCACATTGCAATATCCATGAGATGGATTTCTGTGTTTTGAGGTCTCAAAAGTTGTGCTTCTTCAAAGATGCTGAGGAATGTCCAAGGTAATCTATAGTCCACAAGTGCTAACATTGGAAAAAAATACACATGCATTTATGTAGCATGAATAGCTTACAAGAAATTTTCATAACAATCCCTTTTTCACAAGTGATGGCATGGAGGCAGGTGACTTTGGAAGAGCTCTTCTCAATCTCAGCACTATTGACATTTGAGGCTAGCTAATTTTTTGTTTGGGGGAGATTTCCAGTGCACTGCAGAATGTTTAGAGATTCCCGGGCCTATGCCCACTAGTGGTACACTACTCTCCCATCTGTGACAAGCAAAAACGTGCTGGCCATTACTAAATATCGTGTAGGGGGTGAAGTTGCCCCCAGTTGAGAACCACTGGTCTAGAAGTTGATATAGCAATAACTAAAATGATCTTTATTAGTAGGAACTGAAATGTGTCTTATAAAAATTATTTCCTGAACATGAAAGAAATTTGATGTACTTAAACATACAGAGACTGGGTATTTCTTAGCAACACTCCAGTGATGTAGGCCTCTGAAAATAATAGTATGGTTCTATAACCCGAAGGCCAATGCTCAATGATTTTGCTGAAGTCCTGTTTCAAAAATGTGTGTGTGTTGACTAAACAATAGAATGGCATCTTTAAACAAATTACTTAAAGCATTGTACACTCAACCCAATGACAAGTTAGATTCTCCCCAAGAATTAAAAAATGTATTTTCTGTCTGGGGTGAAGTGCAAATGAAGAATCACGGAGAAATGCAATGACCAAATCATTCAGCCCAGCCCAAAGAAACACCTTTATTTCCTCTTCTTTTCTAAAACGAACAGAACTCAACCAAAAGTTTATCTTTATTTGGAATTCTGTTGTGCTGTTCACATCACACAGAAAAAGTGAAATGTTAGTGAACAAGTATGCCTCAGTAGAGCAACATAAGGCATTTATTACAAATGAATTCCAAATAATTAGTGGAGGAGATCATGAAATGTTCAGAGGGAAAAAAAGGGGCTGAATTTCAAACAGGAGGGGGTCTGAGCTATTAATGGGTAATCTGCAAGACCTTTGTTAATCCCCTGGGGCTCCTGTTACAGGTGGTTCATATTTCTGAGCAGTGAAGGATGTGAGATGAATGGAAAATTTCTCCTTAACATTTTCCACTACCCAACCTTAGCATAAAAAGCCCTATGCCAAATCAGGCAGCTGGTTTATTATAACTTCTTATTCAGAAACATATCACCATTCAGTATTCCCACCCTTTGCTACTCACCAGAGATTTTCCTTTCTACATTTTCCTGGTATCGAATTTCTTTTGGAGAAAGTTTGTATTTAATTTATAATATAGATGAGAAGTATTATTTAGTTCTAAAAAGACTGGAGCACTGAGTCAATGTTCATATTTATTGGGTCTGAGAAGGGGAATTCATGTTTTAAAAAAGGTTCATATATTGTGCACATGAAATGGCTCTAACCTCTACCAATAGTTGCAGGAGAGATCAATTAGAAAAATATAGATTACTTTTCTTATATATATCATTCGAGTTTAAAAAGTACTGAAAAAGTCTGTAGTGAAATGAGTCTTTAATTTTATCCAAAAAATGTAAAAAAAATTATTTAGATGAAATAAATGTGCAAATACACAGAGAACCAAAAACTAAAAACAAACCCAAACCAGTGCTTTGCATGCCCCTGGAATAAGGAAAGAAAATATTACACTGACACCTTTATTTTTCATATTTAAATTATTCTTATATTTATTCCTGTGAGCCCCTGCCATAGTTTCTGATTCTAATGAAGTTGGTCTTCTTTCATTAAAATGCCAGCTTTCTCTCCCTGTGCCTTCCTACTTTTCCTTTCCAGAGGCATTCCACTCATCCTTTGCAACTTGTCCTATACAACTCTCCTGATATTAATTAATCAAAGCTATTTCTGTCAGTTTCTAAATATATTTAGATCTACAGCTTTGCTCAGTTCTCTGCAGTTTTTAATGAGATACAGCCCTGGCCTTAGGCCTGGAATCATTAGAGGAGACCTCAAGGAGATGGGATGCAAATAGGACTTAAAAGATATGTGGGCTATTTCATAGGAAAGGAAGACTATAAAAGGCATTGATATGTCTGTTTCTTATGCTGTTTGTCCTCTCCTCCCCCCTTGTATTGGTAACATCAATATTGAATCTTTTAAGCTTTTCATTAAAAACTTGGGAAGTCCAGGGGCACCGGGGTGGCTGAGTCGGTTTAGCGTCCTACTCCTGATTTGGGCTCAGGTCATGATCTGAGGGTCATTAAATCAAGCCCGATCTCAGGCTCCCTGCTCAGCACAGAGTCTGCTTGTCTTTCTCTCTCTGCTCCTCCCCCCGCTCCCTCTCTCTTTCTCTCTCAAATAAATAAATAAAATTAAAAAAAAAAACTTGGAAAATACAGTCAGGGCTTTCTAAGTGCTGTTAACATATGATTGTTGTAGCAATTTGTTAGCAATTTGTTTGTGTCCCCACTGCCAATCTCTTTCCTTCTAATGATTCATTCTCCATTGCTACTAAAATTCTTTTGCTGATATGCAGCTTATATTACATCAATCCTCTACCTTAAAATTTTATCGGCTCTCCTTTGCCTATAGCACAAAGTCCAAACTCCTTATCATGGCATGTAATTAAGCTTGTTCATGATTTGACCCCCACTCTCTCTACAGCCACATTTTCTGCATCTCCCCCTGCTCTTTCTCTGCACTCAAGGACCCAGGTACTTGCAGGTCCTCAAATACATCCTGATACGGCATGCCTCAGATATACTGCAGGTTTGTTTCCAGGCCGCGGCAATAAAGTGAGTATCACAAGAGAGCTAGTCAAATGAATTTTCTGGTTTCTCAGTGTACATCAAAGTTATGGTTGTAATCTACTGTAGTCTATTAAGTTTGCAATAGCATTATGTCTTTAGTGTGCATACCTTAATAAAAAATGTGTTATTGCTAAAGAATTCTAACCACCGTCTGAGCTTTCAGTTACAATCACTGATCGCAGATCACCATAACAAATTAATAACAATGAGAAAGTTTGAACTATTGTGACAGTTACCTAAATGTGACCCAGAGACACAAAGTGAGCAACGGTGTTGGAAAAATGGTGCCAGTGGGTTTGCTTGACTCAGGGTTGCCACAAACCTTGAATTCGTAAGAAACGCAATATCCGCAAAGTGCAGTGAAGCACAACAAAATGAGATATGTCCGTATTTCCTTTATCTTTATAATAATAGCTACTGCTGTTCTAGCTACTACATACAGATCAAGGCATTTAATCCCCACGCAACTCTTTGAAGTAAATACTGTTATTTCCATTTTGTAGAAATGAGAGAACCGAGGCACAGAGTACTGAGTACCTAATAGAAGGCCACTCAGTATGTGTCAAGCTAGAGCCAGGGTTTGAACCCAGCCTTTCTGGTCCCAGAGTTAGTGTTTTTCCCTCTTCCTTCCACCCATATTTGCCTGACACAGTTTGGTTCATTCTTCAAGGTCTAGCTTTTAGTTTCATTGTTTTCTTAAATTTTATTTGACCCCCCTACCCCAAACTGAGTTAATTATTATCCTCTGGGCCACTATTGTTCTTTAAATATTCTTCAAAAATACAGTTATAAGACTATAATACATATATTACAATTTATTATTTACATGATTCCTCTTAATTCAGATCGGATTCTAAATCTTATGATTTTGTTTTTTTATTTAACTCAGTGTGAAGCACTGTGTTTTACTTGTGAATGAATGAATGAATGAATAGTTAAATGAACATCTTTTTTTTAAAAAGTTTGTTTACTTAAGCAATCTCTACACCCAACATGGGGCTCGAACTCATGACCCTGAGATTAAGAGCTGCATGCTCCACCAACAGAGATGGCCAGGAACCCAGAACATCTTTTAATTTATTTAATGGTAGGTACATAGCCCTTTGCTGAATTCAATACCATTATAAACATTCTAGGATAGCTGGGTGATGAAATGAGGGGTGATTCATTCTTCCTTCCTCCATCCTTTCCTTCCTCCCTCCCTTCCTCCTTCCTTCCTTCCTTCCTTCCTTCCTTCCTTCCTTCCTTCCTTCCTTCCTTCCTTCCTTCCTTCCTTCCTTCCTTCCTTCCTTCCTTCCTTCCTTTTTCTTATCTGCATGCAATCACACTTTTTCTGAATAAAAAGAAAACATAAATAATTTAGATTAATTTTTTAAACTTGGGGGCGCTAAGACAATAATAATAAAATCTTGCACATACAAAAACAATATCCTGAATTAAGAAGGATGTTCTGTTTCCTCTTAAAAAATGACATTCCTTCATCAAGATATATAAGATATTAAAATGCACAGTAAAAATCCCGAAGTAGGTCATTTTATCTTAGAATACATGAAATGTTGTGGAAGAGTTACGCCTGTATTTTCTACATTAGACCATGTAGTCTAGAGTGGACTGAAGTTCAGCTGCATTTCTCAGGTAAAGGCGACATGGTGGACCTGACCCAGAAAGGTTCTGGCTTTGAGTTACGATGCAGCTTCCACAGTGGTTCCCCGTTTCGTCTTGCCCACTACGGGTGATTTTAAGATAAATAGTTTCTGGCTTAGAATGTATACAGCTTCATAGATCAAAGGCAACCCCTTTGAACTGCGTCCAGAAACACCCTGGTAGCCAGTGCGAGCCGTGGTGCATGGATGTTAATACGATCCATCTGGCTGAGACCCTTAAGCGAGCAAGCTGCTGCTTTTTATTTTATAGTAGCAGAAATGATCAGGGACTTTCACGACAGCCTCCGCTCTATCACACTCTTGTAATAGGCTGGAAAACACAAAAACTACGGGTGATACATTCTGCATAAAAAGGCAAGTTGTAAATCAGTGAAAAAAGAGACAGTCTGGGTTTTTACTCTTGTATCGATTTGCAGGTATCCCAGGATTTTAGCTTTTAGCAGTGTGATGCATGCTAGATATGCGTTAATGCACAAAGAATGGTTCACAGTCCAGGGAAGAAACTGCATTTTTTTCCCTCGAGCTTCATTTTTGACATTAGGTCTATTAAAGGCAAACAATATGTTCCAGAGGTAGTTGACATTCAGCACAGAAATTCAGTTGCACAGTTTAAATATTATGGCATTTCTAAGCTAATACAAAATAAATTATTATTCTTTTAGTAGATACCGCCAGCACACTGTGTGGGTGTTCAGAAATCAATTAAAAATAAAACGCAACCTATTTTAGAGTTCTAGTTCCTCACGGCATAATACATTGTTTTCATCAAAACAGAAGGGTCAAGTTTTTCTAGGTTAAAGCAGGATATTTTTAAATGAAAGGCAATATGTAAGTAAATACTTTCAAAATACTTTTTTTTTTTTTTTTTTTGTAGAATTTTCTCAAGTACAAGTTCCTAGAAGGGTATGCTTTTCTTGTTCAGGTGGGATCATGTTTACTGGACAGGCTTTCTCTCGTTCTGTTGCTTCTGTCTAGAATGTTAATCCTTTTCTCTTTCTCCTATTAAATTTCTGTTTATTCTTTAAAGCCTCCCTCACCTGAAGGTACGGTCTTTCTGAAACCATCCCTTACTTTCCGAGGCCTAGTTAACCATTTCCTCCATTGAGTTTGTATTCATAATGTGGAAACCCTGACATTCTGGTATAGTTGTAGAGATACATACCTGTTTTCCTGAAATGGGAGCACCTTGAAAGCAGTACCTGTCTTCAGTACCTCTCTGGGTCAGAGTAGAGGCTCGCTTGGTAACTTGTTGGTTGTCTTTATCTGCATGGCATAAATGTGCCGACCTACTCTGCTCATCTGTGTTTCTATACAAATTCCCATGATTTTTCAGAGCTAGATAATCTGGAGGAAGAATGACCATTTGTATCATTGGCAGTATGGTTCCGCTGTGGTGCTCGGTGGATAGACTTGACCCTAGCCCTATGTTGTGCCATTTTTTAACCACATATATTTCATACGTTCATATATGGTTCGTACAGAGTATACACAGAGCCCTACATTTTCATTTCTTTTCTGCCTCTCCTTAGAGCTGTGTGTTATAAGCCAGTTACCTGAAGGTAGAAGGACGTTTTCTTTTCCAAACAACAAACCAGGAAGTTTCCTCCGAGGAAGGGAGTCATTGTCAGCTGGAGAAAACCAAAAAAGCCAGTAAAGTAACGAACACAAATATTGCATTTTCTTCCTTGATAAGGAGCTGTGGAAGCACAGGAGATTAAAAGAAGGTCAGAGGTGGTCCTACTCTCAGATAGATTTTGGTTTACTTTTCAGACACGAACCAAGGTCTTACATAGAAGTTCATTCCTATGAATGGTAGTGGTGGTGCTCTTGCGGCAGACTGCTTTCCTGTCAGTTGCCTAAGCTGTTCTTTTCGAGGAGGAGTGGTTTTAGTTCCTGCTCGCTCTTCCCTTTGTCATGCAAATGGCACAGGTGTTTCTAGCTCAGAGTCCTGCTGTGAAAATGCAGGAGATGAACCATGAGAGACTGTGGACTCTGAGCAACAAACTGAGGGTTTTGGAGGGGTGGAGGTTGGAGGTTGGGCGAGCCTGGTGGTGGGTATTGAGGAGGGCACGTACTGCATGGAGCACTGGGTGTGGTGCAGGAACAATTAATCTTGTAACACTGAAAAAATAAAATAAACATATTTGGGAGAAAAAAAAGAAGAAAATGCAGACAGAAAAATCTCTGCATTAGGTTCATATCACCTTCCCTAAACAGTAAAATGATTATATAGGCTTAGAGATTGAAGAGGAGATTTTTGGGAGGGGGTATACAGTGATTTTATTCATCCTATCCTGGATTTCACATGAGTGAAACTTAAAGAGAATAGTGAAGTCAGAACGACTCTAAATCTAAGGCTTTTATTTATCACATGTGAGAGAGACAAAATGTTCTGCTTAAAGACAAGTGGCTCTGGCTGATAGGAAATCCAAATATCCAATCTAAAGTACGAAAGAAATCACCCTTCTGGTTCATTGCAGTGGTCTTGATGTGGTAGCCTCTCAGCGTTCTGTTCCCGCCCTTGCTGCCAATGCACTCCATTGACTGTGGTGCCCCTAGAATCTGATGCAGGTGGAAGAGGGAACTCATCTTTCTGGGTCATCGTATGCTTAATTGTATGAAATGTTGCTGTGACAGCCTGTAACACATCTATTTGGGGGTTAGACTTGTTCTTAAATATTTGAACATTTTTATTTAGAGAACAGTGTTTTATGAATGGAAATGATTAACGACAGCATCTAGGTCCCTGCATCTGTACCTAAAGGAATGAGAACCAGCTCTTTTGACTGTCACTGAGAAAACACTCTGTGTCTCTTGGGTGGGAACTTGCAAACACTGTCCCAGGTCAGACTACATAGCTCAGAAAGAGTTCTCATAACCTGGTTCTGCTTGAAGGAGGAGCCGACATGACAGAATGGGCTGGATGAATGTGAGGATCCGTCACTCAGTAATGTCCTGTACTACTGGGCCCTGAAGAATTTTTTCTTACCTAGGAGCTAAGCTGTTCAATTTAGACTTGGTCTAGAAAAAGAGGAGGAAGATGACGATTGTGAGGAGGAGAAGAAGAGGAGAGGAAGGGGGAAGGGAGAGAGGAGGGGAAAAGGAGGAGGATTCTAGAAATTGGTGCTATGCAACAAGGCCAAGCTCAGGGTTTCTCAAGGTGAATTCCCATCCTCTCTGTCCTGGTACCTGTCGAGGTAAGCATCTTAGAGTTATGTTCTATTAGAAGGCAAGCACAGGCCCAACCGTGGAGTCTGGAGTTCCTCTAAAATCCTTTGCCATTACCCCCTCATTACCTGATTAAGGCAAGTCCATTCATCTTGAAACTCAGTTTTGTTTTGTTTTTTTTTTTTAACCCACAAAGTAGGATAATTACATAATTGTTGAGATGATCAAGTGCTATATTATTTATAACAAAGGTTCACGATCCAAAAAGCATTGACTACATGTAATTATAATAATAACATATTAGGAAGGATTCACATTGATGACTTTAATGCATTTGGTTAAAGTACTTTGAGGATATGTCTCAACACCTCAGAAAAATTCAATGACATGATATTGCCTTTCTATGATGTGTGACCTAAGAGACTTGGAGGCATTGTTCAAAAGAAAGAATAATTTTCCTTTGCCATGAGATTGGGCCCCCAGGATAGAAATATAAAGGTACTTCTCTTAAATTGCAACTGATAGGTACTGGAAGGGGAAATTAATCCCATTTTAGATTTGTAGCCCCATAACAATATTATGACTGAAGTACCAACAGTTTTGAAGTTGAAATGTCTATGCTTTGCAATGCTTAATGATATTTCCTGCATAAAATGGAAAGGATATCAGTTCAGAGAAAAATAACAAAATATCCAAAAAAGAATATGTGAAATATTTCTGGCAGGTGCAAGATTCATGACGTTTCCTGTTGTTCATTCAAATATTTCTTATGGAGAAATACTCAGAGAACAATAGATGACAGTGAAGAAAAATCAATGACAATGAGATTCCCAGTCACAGTTGCTTCGCTTTAGTCTGGATTGGGCAGAACTTGAGTCTTTATTATTTTAAGTTTATAGATTAAGAAAATAGTATAGGAAATTTGTGAAAGGTGAAATGGGCGCTTCTTTCTTGCAGGACTTCTTGAACAAGCCCAAGACCCAGCGATGTTCATGCAGCCAAAAGTGATACTTTTTAAATGCAAATGGCTTTAAAGTATTACCAATACTCTCGTTTCCTATTGATGATACTTTTCCAAAGATGTCTTAAGAGCATCTGCTAAACTCTTTTCTTGAGAGTTTTCTCTTGCTCTGAAAAAAATTGGTCCGGCCCACTGAAAGCCACAGCAGTCATCCCCTCTACGGTCAGGAGGTCAGGGAGCAGCAGGAACTTAGAAGCTCTCTTCCATCGTGTGGATGCAGAATGAGGCAAGCTAGTTGCCCCTGTCTTTGTAGCTTTCCTTGTTCTTTTCAGAAAAGGCTTTGGTTGATAGTTAATCCAAATATCCAAACTAGAATATGAAAGAAATCCCCTATCTGGTTTATTGCAGCTGTCTTGCTGCCATTAACATCCCTGTCCCTCTGCTCCCTACCTTGCTGCCAACACACTTCATTGACTGTTGCACCCTGAAGATCTTAGCGCATTAAGGATGCAAGTGGAAGAGAGAGCTCATCCTTCTGGGCCTTCTTCTCCCACACCTTTCAGAATTAATAGCCATATTACCTGAGGCTGTCTATCCTTCCTGCTCCTCCTGTCTTTATCTAACCTGGGCTTTGGACTTGCCTTGTCCTTTCCACCAAGTGCTACCCAGACCACCTTCTACCCCTGCGTGCTCCCCTGCTCAGTAAACAGAAAAGTTAGTCATTGCTTTTCAGCAATTATTGAAAAATAATTGGATAATTTTTTACTGTTGGACAAAGGAAATGTTAAGAAAAAGCTCCTTAATATGTAGGAATAAATCTCGTTCATTCAGAAGAATTACAGGCACTGTGAGAGAACAGAGATATGGAGTCCTTGAAATGACACTTTTGGGTGTCCATGAAGGCAGCAAGGGCTGCCAGAGCAGGGAATTGGAGGTTGGCAGTGCATGTTGGCTGTTGGATTGTGCATGTTCTGGCCTGTGCCACTTGGGCCAGTTTTAAAGTGTGGGAAAGACTAAAAATGGGGAAGAAAAAAATCAAATTTAACTTCCTAGTTAAATTTGTGGGAAAGACTAAAAATGGGGAAGGAAAAAATCAAATTTAACTTCCTGATTTGTAGTATTAGCTCACATATGATGGGAGAAGTAGTGGCTGATACAAAGACCTCCCACACAGAGGTGTCATGTTCAGAAACCAACCCTCCAGGGGACGGGCTATAATGGTCAAAGGTGGTCCTGGACTAGCAGTAGCAGCGTCACCTGGGAAGGTGAGAAATGCAGATTCTTGGGCCTTGCCTCAGACCTCTTGTATCAGCCCAGCAATCTGTGTTTTGATAAGATTTCCAGGTTAGTCTGGTGCAGGCTAAAATTTGAGAACCAGCGATAGAGAGGTAAAGACCTGAACTTTGCATAGGAAGATCTGATGAAACTCACAGCTGCACTACAATTTATACCCTAAGTTGTTTTAGAAAGATTTTAAGATAGCTGTCCTCATTTTGAATTATTTTAGGTCACAATCTGAATCTATTTAGCTATACAGTAGACTCATGGTCTCAGATGCAGAGTTATGAGGAAATGTCAAGTAATATACATGAAAAGACTATTTGACACTGAAAAGCAATAAGAAAAGGTCAGATAAATATTTCCTCCCTAGTTTCTCTCTTTTCTTCCTTCCTTTCGCCTCTTCTTTCTTCCACTTCTCTCTTTTCCTTCCTTTCTCCATTCTTTCATCCCATATTCCTGTTTTCCCTTTCTTCCTTCCTTCTGTGTCTTTGCTATATGTGCGTGTTACCTATAGTTCCTTGGCTTTAAATTAACCCTAAATGTTCTAAGTATTGAATTATTTTATACTCTGTTAATTATTATATTTGTGAAAAAATTTTTAAAAAATTATTTGGTCTTCCAAATATGTTTATTCACCATAAGCCTTACCAAAGAACTTTTTTTATGAGACTAAGTGAGTCAGAAATATTTGGATTAAATTGCCCTATTTTCTTTTAAACAAAACATGGTTTTTAAATTATGGGAAAAATTTCTTGGAAAATAAATTTCAGATTTGGGAAAAAATGTTGGATGTTCCAATTCTGAACACTGCTGAGTTTATATCACTGTTGATATGAAATAGTTGGTGCTTTATCAATTTCAGGATACAAATAATAATGAAGGAGTATCTATGAACTGCTTTTTTTGATTTATGAAATAGGTAATGTCTGTTTGATACCTTAAAATCTACTTCTTAAAAGGGGTAGACAGAACATCAAGAATAAATGAATCCCAGAAATAATTTATATATCTACACGTATATATAGATATGTGTGTGCATATATATGTATCTGTATATATATCACATATACATATATGAAACACTACAATTTGATAATTAGTGTCTTGTTTCACAAGTCTTCCTTTTCTTTTAGAAAGACACTGTCATATAGTGGAAAGAATATGTGGCTTGGAATTTAACAATAGGCCTGCATTTGAATAGCAGCCATGCTTGTGGGCAACTAGCTTGTGGGCAAATTATTTTACCTTAATGATGATCAGTTTTCTCATAAATAATAAGTTTAGTAGTATGAATCTATAAAACTATACTAAAAGTTAAATTAAAAATCTGTGAATTATTACGGCAGCCCCATATTAATTTATGGTTTCCTTTAATAATGATGAAAGTCTCTCATCCTCCATGAGTAAATGGAATAAGATAGGTTCAGATACAATACAGATATATTTAAGAGCAGGGGAGTCACACATACGAAATACTAAATGAAATAATATGAAGTATTAATAAATATTTATAGATTAGTTTTGATTCCTAGTTAATAACATAAATGCTGATAGAAAATTGAAAATGCTCATGAGAAAATTGGGATTTTGGGTCTACAAAAAGCCAAGAAATTTACCTGTCTGAATAAACAAATTGTTTAGTAGAGTACAGACATAACTTATGTGCATTTCATGAATAAAGCATTAATGACCCATTGGAATATTGCTTGCTCAGTTAAGTTACATTTTAAATTATTGCATATGTAGAAAAGAAAGTATACAGTTTCAAAAATATATAAAGCAATAAAATCAGTTCTAAGTAAAGCCATTAAGTTATATTGATGTTGAATGCTTCATTGAACTGAATTAAGGAGCTGTATCCAGTCATGTGAAAGAGATTTTCATTTTTAACTGTTAATGAGCAGTTCTAACCATGACAAAGCAAGCTTGCTTCTCATTTAATTGGCTCATGTCTTGCTTGAGAAATGAAAGAACATCAAGTCTCTAATCCTATTCCTTATCCCTAGCCTACTGTTAAATCCTCAGCCTTTACCTCTTCTTCCTGAGTTTCCTGCCTCTTTACTTCTCCTGTACTATCTCCACCACTTGAATTCCTCCATATTCCTGAGAGACTCTTCCAAGAAACCCTTTTCTATTATTGTCTCACCCACTTAGGTTGAGCAGAATATCTCTGATCTTTGAATCCCCATGGATTTCATAAATGATGCTTTCCTTTGTTTGGTAACTACTTATGCCTGCAGCCCTGTGAGCCCTCTAGAGAATCTTTCTTTGGCATCATCACCTGCAGTTTCTAGAACAGAGTCTCGCATGGTACCTGCTACACGTTAAGTGTGCAGAGTTAAATTGTTCTAGGAAAGTTGGGAGGTGTTGTGGACAACATGACATGACTTGGGATAATTTCTAGAGCAAGAGCCAGATTCAGCTCACATGTTTGACTGAGTAAGCCATTTTGGCTATAAAGATAAAGCCACACATGCAAACAATTTGCTTCATCACAGAACTGTTTCATTTGTTCCATGTATATTTATGCAAAACCTACGCACTGTCTCTCCTATTTTATTTTATTTTTTTTAAGTTAGGGCCAAATATACACTGGCCTGGGAAATATATCTTTCATGTGATTTTTTTTTTTTCTGGAATGGACACACTGACACCAATACAATACAAAAAAGGCAATTGATAAGATGCAAACCTTGAAATGTAGCGTTTTAAAAATGCTGGAATCGAACAATACCACTTTTAATGTGCACCCTTATCATTATTTTAGTTTTTTAAATTTCTGTATTCCTGAGACAGTCCTATAATGAAATTCTTACTATAATAATCTAATATTTTTCACAGTGTACACATAGATGTTACTTCATTATAACACAAAGTTAAAAAAAGTTTGATGAATAATGGTCTTCTTCATAGAACAAATGTTGATTTGAATTGATTCCAATTTATTATCTGAATACCTAACTTTTCATTGTTTTTAACCATGCAAGTCTAAATAAAATTCTTATCTAATGGCTATACTTTCCTCAAAAGCATCATAAGAGAAATTCTCAAATTTGATGCAAGTATGTATTTGAGTAAGTGATATTACTTAACTTCTCGTGAATGCAACCAAAGAATAAAGAAAAAAAATCTTTTGAGTTATTGTTTCATTTTCCCTGGGAAAATACTCAGGAAGAGGATTATTGGATCAGATGGTATTTCTATTTTTAATTTTTTGAGGAACCTCCACCGTGTTTTCCACAGTAGCTGAACCAATTTACATTCCCACCAACAGTGCACAAGTGTTCCTTTCTCTCTACACCCTCACCAACACTTGTTATTTCTTGTCTTTTTTATTTTAGCCATAATGACAGGTGTGAGGTCATATCTTATTGTGGTTTTAATTTACATTTCCCTAATGATGAGTGACGTTGAGCATCTTTTCATCTGTCTGTTGGCCTTCTGTATGTCTTTGGAAAAAATGTCCATTCAGGTCCTCTGCTCATTTTTTAAATTTTTTTGGTGTTGCTTTTTGTGGTGTTGAGTTGTATAAGTTATTTATATATTTTGGTACCAACCCCTTATCAAATATATCGTTTATTATTTGCAAATATCTTCTCCCATTTAGTAAGTTTTTTTGTTTGTTTGTTTTGCTGATGGTTTCCTTGGATTTGCAAAACTTTTTATTTTGAGGTAGTCCCAATAATTATTTTTACTTTCATTTCCCTTGCCTTAGGAGCCATATCTAGAACAATGTTGCTATAGCTGATGTCAGAGAAATCACTGCTTGTGTTGTTCTCTAGGATTTTTATGGTATCTGGTGTCATGTTTAGGTCTTTAATCCATGTATTTCTGTGTATGGTGTTAGAAAGTAGTCCAGTTTGCTAAGTGTCCTTCAGCAGACAAATGGAGAAGGAAAATGTGGTGTGGGTATTTATGTATATATGTATATTACACAACCATAAAAAAGGATGAGATCATGCCATTTGAGACAACGTGGATGGATTTAGAGGATGTTATGCTAAATGAAATAAGTGAGACTGAAAAAGACAAATACCATATGATTCCTTTCATAAATGGAATATTGAAAAAATGAATAAACAAAAAGCAGAATTAGAACGATAAAAACTGGGTTTGTTGAGGGTTGAGGAGTGTGCGTAAAACGGATGAAAGGAAGTGAATATATAGGTCTCCAGTTATGGAATGAGTAAATCATGGGAATAAAAACCAGAGAATAAGGAATATAGTCAATGGTATTTTTTTTTTTTTTAGAGATTTTATTTGTTTATTTGGCAGAGCGAGATCATAGGTAGCCAGAGAGGCAGGCAGAGAGAGAAGGAGAAGCAGGCTCCCAGCTGAGTAGAGAGCCAGATGCTGGGCTTGATCCTAGCACCATGAGATCATGACCTGAGCCGAAGGCAGAGGCTTTAACCCACTGAGCCACCCAGGAGCCCCAACAAAAATTATTTTTATGTATGAATTGAATTTAATAAATACAATTACAAAAACAGTCTTTTAAAATATCATTTTCCTTTTTCTTTTTTTTAGTTTTTCTTTTAATTTTCCATTCTTGCTTATCCTAAATACCAAAGCATCATGCTAATTAACTCCAGGAAGATATTGTGGGGTTTTAGATGAGATGCTCTTTTAAAAAGGTCTAACACAGAGAAAATTCTGTGAACAGTAAAGGGAAGGGTTGTGACCTGATTTTATGTTACTAAAATATGGTTTGTTGCTGAGAGATTTATGAAAGCGAACAAGAGATCAAAGATTCCTTCTGAATGTTTGAGGTTCGGTAAACACCAAATTATTACTTTCCAAACAAATTTCTATTTTTAAAAAAAGCCCTTAAGATTAGAAAGTGAAATCTAATCTATGCTTGAATTATTGTCATTTGTGTCAGCAAAACATTATTTTACAAAGCTAGTTCATGTTCTTGAAGCAATTTGGGTTACAGTATGGGGGAAGGAAAAAAGGATGAAAGGAGAGAAAACATTGAAATTTTTAAAATAATGTTTAATCTCAGCTTAACAAATGAAACTCCCCCCCAAATTTGGTACTATTCTTAATGTAATTCCTTTATTAAATAAATGCAAATACATTACTACATTTTATACTACCTTATTTCATGAAGTATAAATTTATTAACTAGATGAAAATTTTTAAAATGCATACTCCCTTTCTGTAAATTCATGATGAAATGCTAAATATTTAGAATAATATAAAGGAATTAATTTTTTATGTGTTTTTTACTTTGGAATCAGTGGTAAAGACATATTGACTTGGGGTAATAGACTTTAAGTTTTGGTGTATTTGAGCTACATTGATGACTATTATTTTCATTCCTCATCTTTATCTTCCGGGTGAACAGCAATGTTTATGCATTTAAGAACTGCAGAGATGTGATATTGACCTATCAAAATATATAGTTATGTTTTTATACTACCTGCAAAATCAAGAACATCAATTTCATGATTTAATTTTTATAAAAACTTTACTGAAACTAAACAGGACACGGCAGTTAAAAACACTCAAACTACTCAATGAATCAGTACTTCAGTTAAAGTAAGGTTATTGGATATCTTGATGTGTCATGTTCTGTTTTGTAACTGTTCCCAGCATATAATGTCAGCCACATATATTCTACCTTTCTATTTTAATACACGTATGGAGTAGAGTTTTTTCTTAATAAGTGAAGATTTCTTTTCTTCTCCTTGACAAGACAAGATTGACAAGAAGACTGGATAGTTCTTTTGAAATAGCTGTTCTTCAAGTTGCCATTGCCATTTTGGATTTATGATGCGCGAAGTAAACATATATGATCATTCATATATGATCTTCGTATGTTTACATTTCATTTCTCAGAATGTTACTCAGACTGCTATCTAATTTGACTCACTCTGTAGGTACAAATCTTAGAATTATTAATTTTCAAGGACCATAGCTAGAGTCAACTGTAGAGCTGGGATTAGAACCATGGCATGTCTTGGCTCCAGGTCTGGCCCTCAGACCACATTACCTTCCAGTTAAATTAAGAAATATGAAAGAGTTTCATGAATGGTCAGACTGAAACTAATAAAAGCAAGGAAATGCCAATTACATCAGTGAGTAATGTAGTACATGTGTCGTAGAACACATACTGTTTCCAGAAGACACTGTGCACATGATAGGCTGCAGCTTTCATCTCAGCCTTTGTTTAAAACCATATTCTCAAATAATGCTTTTTTTTTTTTAAGGTTTTATTTATTTATTTGACACAGAGAGAGAGATCACAAGTAGGCAGAGAGGCAGGCAGAGAGAGGGGGGAAGTAGGCTCCTTGCTGGGCAGAGAGCCCGATGCAGGGGCTTCATCCCAGGACCCTGAGATCATGACCTGAGCCGAAGACAGAGGCTTTAACCCACTGATCCACCCAGGCGCCCCTCAATATAATGCTTTTGATTAATACTTAAATATTTGGAATTTAAAGAGGTATTTCAAGGTACCAGTTAGGGTAAGTGGCATGTGAATTATAACAATATTATATTTTGCTAATGAAACATTTGTGGGCAGAATCAGTGGGGAGCCTTTAAACAAAAGTAATGCTTGGGGCCCATTCTTTTATTAATTGAATGAGAATCTCTTGTTAGAAAGATTCTAGGTTGATGCTGAGATTTTGAAAGGATTGAAGACACCTGACTTGCCTCACTAGCTTGCTATTGTGTAATTTTCCTTATGTCCAATCTAATTTCCTCCCCAGATGCATACCCTTCTCACTTCTAGACCCTCTTCAATGCATTTATACATATATGTATGTAATTTTGATTTTGTTTAATTTTTATATGTTACAAAATATAAGGTATGTTGTGAAGCTTGCTTTTTGCATCATGCCATTGACAGTACAGGTGGAGGTACCCTATTCTTTTTGACTTCCACGTAAGATTCCATATATGCATAAGCTATAGCTTATCTAGTCAGTGTCTTATTGATGAACATTTGTGTTGTTACCATGGATTGTAATGCTTAGGAAAAGATAGCAATAAGGCTGGTCAAAGTGTTAACATATTTTGCATGTAAAAATAGGAACAATGGAAAAAGTTAAATGAAAACATAAAATTAGGTTTAACAATTTTTCCTAAAATAATATAATGCAACTCTTCTAATAAAGCTTTATGAGTCCATTATTTTAACTGGGACCAAGCTAATAAAAGCAGAACTTTTAAAAGTTCTGGGTCAGGGTGGAGTGGCTGACTTGAGTTCAGTAGTGGCTTTCAGTGAGGAGCTTGCAAATGTATCCCGTGTGTTATTCAACTTTGAGGAGAACTGAAGATGAGCCCTTTCAATTAACTCTGATGTGATGCAGAAAAATCTTCACTAAATGACCTCGTCTTTATTTTTGCCATTAACCCACTTTAAGTATTGAGTTTGGATTGTAAAACATGTAAATGGGGAAGAATAGATACAGACTATATAATGAAAGAGAGTTACCAAAAGAAGTGTCAAGAGAATTTTCCATGACACAAAGTCATACTCAATGTTTTCTTTCAAAGAACAGTAAATATATTACTTGTTATTTTCTTAGTTTCAAATACTTGGGTGCCAGGAATTTGCAGCAGTGCCTTGAGCTATAAACCAAGCATCTTTTGAACTTCCTGACATTTCAAATTATTCATTTTTTCTCTCTCTCCTCCTCCCCCTGCGTCACAACCTCCCTTTTTCTGCTGCACTTCTTTTGTTATCATGATAGAAAACAAGCACTGTCAGCTCCCAATTTATAACGTGTTCATCTGGTTTTGATCTTCTTGGTATCCCTTCTATGGGTGTGTATCTGACCCTCTCCCATTTCACATGATTTTGCTGAGATGGCAATCAGAGGACCCCTTCCCCCTTCCTTCCCATCCCTCAACCTACACTACAGTGGCTGATGTCCTCTTCAGGCTAGAACAATCGTATTTTCAACATGGAAAGTTGTATCCTTAGGAGAGATGAAGAAGGAAAATGATTAAATCAGAATCATCCCATTGCAGCACTCTAAAGAGATGGTCCCTGAGATCTTGAAATTAGATCCAAAGATTCAGGATCCTAAGTTTCCCAAAGTTTGTTCATCTGTCCCTACGCCTCTGTTATGTCCTCACTCTTTCTAATAAATCTTGATTTTACTTAATAGAACCATTTCAGTTGTTTATAAAGAACTCTTGATTATGCACGAGTTTTACATTTTATAGACGGGGCACTAAAAGAAGATTCTCATTTATTTCTCCACTCCCATCAAAAACTTTTAGCATAAGAACTCAGCTCATCTCAAAGCAGCAGATGACTGGAGTTATCAGTTAGGACTAAGGAGAGGAGTTACAATGCAACCATTTCGAAAATGGAAAAATATAAAAATAGTTATCATCCACACCAAGGCTTCTCTTGCTTCTGCCCTAGACTACCTAAACCTTCTTGTCTTTCACCATATTCCCAACCTCCACCACACACACACTGTTTCACAGCAAAAACTATTTAGTGTATACTGCATGTTCTTGTTTTTTCTTCCAATTGGCACATCTACTCTCTTTCCATCTATCAAATTTACATCACCTTTGGGTCCTACATTGCAATAAAGTTCTTCCTAACACAACAGGCCATGTAATTGTCCCATGTATTTTCACTAACCTGTTAGCATCTTGGTTGACAGAATACTAGAGGTAAGTAAAGTAAAAATTTAGGAGTAAGATGCAAGTGAAGATCAAATAGGAAAAGAACACATGGAAAGCTAGAAAAATAGAAATTTAAGATTTCTGAGACCCCATTATACTGTTGTCTTGGTTACACGCTATGAACTTTTAATTCCATTTGAGTGCCTTGCAAGGCTCTTTTGGCTCCAGTCACTCATTTCTTGGCTGTGGATGGATGGAGTGTCATTCTAAGCCCTATATTCTTCCTCAAAGGAGAACAAAAATAAGATGCCAAATGTCAGCAGCTCGTAGACCACTTAGAGGGCAGCTGCGAAGACTCTGCTGCCTTTACATGAACCCCAACTATTCTCCAGCTCATATCAGGGCCCGTGAGAGTATGATATATCAAAGAGTACTTACTGACTCTGCCTTCAAAGAAAGATAGATTTTCTGTTCTTCCCTTAACGAAAGAGAGATGGAGAGAGAACAGTGTTCTACTTTCCCAACTTTCAGGATGAAGAATATATTGGTTGCTAAGAAGTTATTTTCCAGTTTTTAATTCAGTTCAACATCATGCAATATGTCCCCTCATTTTCTTTTGTTTTCCTCATCTCTGGTTAAAGGAGAGTGATTCTAAGCTTCCACTGGCATTGGTAAATTTTGAAAGCAAAGCCTGAGGAGTTCCCATCCTTCTCGGGGCTATCAGGAGAATTGAATACTCAGTTGTGAACTCAGATGCTGAAGAAACTGTTCCAATTGAGGTTGGCTCACATTTATTCTTACTGTGCTGGCATAGCTACTGGGGGCTAGGTGTTCGACTCTGCAACTCTGGGTTAGCTGTCTCTGGGCCAGGAGTCTACCTGGTCCCACCGTGTATTCTGTCTTGGCTTCTGACAAATTTAATCTTGTTTGCCTGTCTCTGTTGTAATACATGATGCCTTACATATGTTAAAGCAGAATATTTATTAATATAAAGCCAACTGGTTTCTCTAAGGGTACTGGGAGGAATGCCTCATTCCTGCCCCCCCCCGCCCCTTCGATGAAAGTGCGTAGCATAGACTTTTTGGTTTTGATTTCATCTGGCCATAGTTCTACTATTGTGACAAAGCCTATGGGGTATTTTGTACTAGGCTAGATGGTGCACCTATCTCAAACAACCAATACTAAGAATATAAAGAAAAGTAATTAAAAATGAAAAAAAAAACCTCAAAAGAACAGAAATCCTCCAAGGAAAGGAAAATGATATGTAAACTACTAATTCAGCAAGCAGATGCACCTAAAACCTCTCTCAGGAAAGTGGAAAACAGCAAACATCTGGGAGACTTCAGCTGTTGAAGTAAAATTACAATCAGTGGTTACAGAGACTTTTCTAGTCCCTTGCTTGTAAACAGCCAAATAAGTCCATGGAACAACATATAAATAGGAGAATTCGTCAAATCCCAAACTAAATATCCTTTGTCAGGATAAAAGGCTAACTTTTGGGCAGAGAGTCAGGAAAATACTGAAAAAACTCTTAAGTTTCCAAAATTTGAACTTTGGAGTACAACCCATAAATCAGCCCTCACCTACCTCACTGATCTCCTACCCTACAACCCTCCCACGTGGGCCCCTCCTGCTGCTGTATGAATACAAGAGGGCTTCCCATTTGATGCTCCTCCTCGTATACTCTCTGTCCAAGTATAAACGTGACTTTCTCCCTGACTTCCTTCAGATGTCAGCTAAAATATCACTCTCTCACCTAAAGTATTTTTCTTTATAACACTTAAAATTTCCCAAGTTA
>CM053608.1:34782401-34930632 GCA_028646535.1 Procyon lotor
CACACACACGTACAAGTGGCTTACACCTAACCTTTTCCCCCTACATACCAGAAAAATACCAAAAAAAAAAAAAAAAAAAAAGAAGAAGAAAAAAAAGAAAAAAAAAAGAATGAGAAATACAGAATGAACGGTGGAGGAAAAGATGCACCATCCAGATTTCCCTTTCAGCCTTGAGCCTATCCAGGATACCCTCAGCTGCAGACGGCCCCCTTGCCAAGGTCGTGCCTTTTTGTGCGTGATGCACAGACGATGGCTGATTGAGACGGATGCATAAAGTCATGGCTGTTTCAATACAACATGGGAAAACGGATGAGACATTTCAGTTTCAAAGGCAACCTGAGGCGTTGGCTGGGGCCGCTGGCCCACATCACAGCTGCATTTCTCCCTTGGTCAGTCCTATGTCTCCCTTCTACCTCCATAGGTATTGATTCCAAAGACACTCTCTGAGAAACATCCCAAACACAAAATCTACCTCCTGAGAAACCCACAGTGCAACAAGATGGGAAGACAGGAAATATCTCCTCTTTACGTGTTACTGCCTTATTTCACGAAACTTCAATTCTACCCCAAAATAAATTCCTTCATTTGGCAGGTATTTGTGGAGAAACTAGCATGTTCCTAGCACTGTTCTGTGATGATATTGCAAGCAAAACATATACTGGTTTCATGAGTTCCGGGAACATTGTATTTTAGTGGGAAGAATAGAAAAAAGTAAAGAAGTAAACAAAGGAAAAGATAATTTGCAGTGTTGACAAGAGATGTGAGGAAAGTAAAGTAGATACTGAGGGGAGAGTGGTAAGTGAGGAATTGCTTTTACCTGAGTGGTACCAGGAGGGGTCTCTGGGGCAAGGACTTAAGCTGAGAATGGATGGTGAGAAGAATCAGGCATGCCCAAGGCTTGGGGAGGGTCATGACACACACGTTCACCATGAGTGGATTATATGCTAAGCACTAGGATAGATAGTGGAGTTACAAAGTCTGGTGTGGTGCAGCCCCTACCTCTGAGAAGGTCATTTTCTTTTCTTTTCTGTTTTAAAGATTTTTTAAAAATTTATCTGACAGAGAGAGATAGAGCGAAAGAGGGAACACAAGCAGGGGGAGTGGGAGAGGGAGAAGCAGGCTTCCTGCTGAGCAGGGAGCCTGATGCGGGGCTGGATCCCAGGACCCTGAGATCGTGACCTGAGCCGAAGGCAGACGCTTAACGACTGAGCCACCCAGGCGCCCCTAAGAAGGTCATTTTCTAATTCATAGCCATAAATAGTTGTAATGTTTTCAGTAAAGAGAATCTGGATATTTATTACCCTCTTGATCTGACTAATTATTAAGTAATTATGAACTGATAACAGCTTTATTGAGCTCTGATACTCCAAGTCTTCTTCTAAACAGTTTTCACTTGCAGAAGCCCTAGTAGGCTGGTATATTATTATTATTATTATTATTCAGTTAAAACCAAGGCACATAGTAAATAATTTCCCCATATCACAGTTAGCAGGCAAGAGAGGCAGAACTAAAACTCCAATAATCTGATGTCAGATCTAGCACTCTTGATCTTTTATATTATATTGTACTTGTCCCATACTGTGTTAGTAGATATTCCTTACTATACGGAGTTCCAAACATGTGTATGTTAAAAAAAAAGTGGATATTTTAATTTTGTGGCAACAAATATTTTTCTATGCCAATATTCCGTTCAACTGTTTTGCAAAATGGAAAGTAGTATAGTCATTATTAAAATAATTTATAACTCGGGGCACCTGGGTGGCTCAGTCGTTAAGCCTCTGCCTTCAGCTCAGGTCATGATCTCAGGGTCCTGGGATCGAGCCCCGTATCAGGCTCCCTGCTCGGCGGGGAGCCTGCTTCTTCCGCTACCATTCCTTCTACTTGTGTTCCCTCTCTCGCTGTGTTTCTCTCTGTTAAATAAATAAAATCTTTAAAAAGAAGTAAAAAAAAATAATTTATAACTCAGTGACACCATGTGTTTTTTTGCACATTGTTTCTGTTAATAATCTCATAAATTTGAAAGCATCATAATCAGTTATTCCTGAGGAGACAATGGAGGTTTTCCTAGATTTGAGGATGAAAAAATTAACCAGTATTTGTCAAGATAAAACCAAAGTACAAGAAAACGTAAAATGAACCCTTTTAAAATTTAAAGTAGATCAGAGTACACACGAAATAATGAAATAGATGTACAAGTATTCACTTAATCCAGAGAGAAGTGAAATGTTTTCATGGCCTTGGTTCATGGTTCTCCAGTGTCCGAGTGACTGGTATAATTTTCCATTGGATGAGATACTGCATCATTTGCAATTTAAAGAGTGTTTTTTAGATTTTCATCCTCATTTATCACTGATTGGACACTAAAGTTTCAGTCTCATTAGCAGACATTTGCTTGCTTCCCTATGTCTGCCTGAAATCTATTGCCAGAGGAAAGATACATCAAGCTATGACAGTCTGCATCTGATGTTTTTAGAAGTAGGGGTAATAAAAACAGCAAATTTGGTGCTTAATATATGCCCAAAGCATTTCTGTTTACTTTACAACAACTTATAAAGTACATATTATTTTAGAGATGATGACACTGGAGCTTGGAGAGGTGAAGTACGTGGCCTTGGGTCACACAACTATTAAATTACAGAAGATTCAAACCCAGGCTGCTTTAAATCCCATATCTTCCACTCATAAATACCAACTTAAACTGAGGTAAAAATTAAGTGCATGTGTGAATATTCATTAGCTGCTATTATATTTTTCAACTATTATTTCTACCTTTTGGCTTAATGGACAGATCGTCTGTCAAGAATAAATCCAGTAGGGTTTGCCCAATAATAAGAATCCATCAGAGTTCTGGCAATTTATCTCTATATCACTACTCAAGTGGGATTTTAAATTCTAAGAACTGAGCCATTCTTTCTGTATGTGAGCTTTTAGTTGTATGTTTCACGATTTAATTAGAAATTGGCTTAACTGTCTATGCATTTCTATTTTAATTTTATAACATTATTTGGTACACATCTGTTAATTGTGAATGTGTCCTTGAGATACGATTCTGCAAGACAAAATATTTTAGCTACCTTATTTTAAAACAACTTCATTGAGCTATAATTCACATATCATACAAACCGCTGGCTTTTAGTATATAATTTACTGGTTTTTAAAGTATACAATTCACTGGGTCTTAGTATATTCACAGAGTCATGCATTTATCACCACAATCAATCTTAGAACATTTTCTTACACCAAAAAGTAATCTGTACTCCTTAATAGTCATTCCCTAACCTCCCCACAAGGCAACCATGAATCTGCTTTTTGTTTGTATATATTTGGTTTTTTTGGACATTTCACATAAGTGGCATCATACAATATGTGTTTTTTGGTGACAGGCTTCCTTCACTTAGCCCAGTGCTTTCAAGGTTCATCAATGTTGTAGCATATATCAATACTTTGTTTTCTTTTATTGCCAAATAAAACTTTGCTCTACCTATATACCACATTTTATTTATCCATTCATTAGGCATTGGACATTTGGGTTGTTTTTACTTTTTGGCTCTTAGGAATAATGCTTCTGTGAACATTTGTGTACAGGTTTTTGTGTGTCCATTTGGTTTCATTTGTCTTAGTTATATAGCTAGGAGTGGAATTGCTAGATCAAATAATAACTCTATGTTTAACTTTTTGAGTAATTACCAGACTGTTTCCCAAAGTGGATGCAATGTTCTACTCTCCCACCAGCAGTGTATGAGGTTTTTAATTTCTCCACATTCTTGTCAGTACTTGTTATTATCTATCTTTCTGATTATAGTTATCTTCCGGGTGTGAAATGATATCTCATTGTGGTTTTGATTATTATTTCTTTTTTTTTTAAAGATTATTTATTTATTTATTTGACAGAGAGAGAGAGATAGAGAGATCACAAGAGGCAGGCAGAGAGAGAGAGGGAAGCAGGCTCCCTGCTGAGCAGAGAGCCCAATGCAGGGCTCGATCCCAGGACCCTGAGATCATGACCTGAGCTGAAGGCAGAGGCTTTAACCCACTGAGCCACCCAGGTGCCGCTCATTTCTTTTTTTTAAACATAACCTCCTCAAATGGTAAAGTACTAATTAAAAGAAGTTCAAAATATCTCCAAAGGATATGTGGCAACTAAACACTATAAACTAAAAAAATTCCACAGTGGAAAATGTAGCCATATTTTCAAACCTACCTCGTAAAAATTAGAATGGAAAATATTAGAGTAGAAAATTTATATTTGACATACACTCACTCCCAAAGAAACAAATCCTACATAGTAAACTGGGGTGATAATGATGATGATTTTCTGAATGACCAATATGCTAATCATTCATTAGTTAGTATGAGACACTTGGCCAGAAAGATTACAAGGGACACTGTCAAATAAATTGTGATAATAATTCCAGGCAAACTTTAGATAATCTATTTCTGAAGACCTTGGTCAATGTTTGAATTTATAATCCTCTGGCAAATCAGCAATGTCACTTGATTATCCATTTATTCCTACAAGTCTTCCCACTCTCTGTAAGAGAGTGTATGTGTAGTAAATGTAAGATAGAGCAATTGCAAAGCTGAGAACTGGATAGAGCAGATGATCTCTTTGCCAAGGAGCATTTGAAGTGAAAGACAAGGAACAATCATAAAGGAATGAGCTCTAAGTAATGGTAAGGTGTCTGCTAAGTGGCGTGGAAACCAGCTGTAGACTTTTCTTTCTTTCCTAAAACCCTAGAGGTTTATAGTAGTATGCTTATATATCTTGATTTGCTCATGCAGTCCTTCTGTATGCCAATTATCTTGGTGTTACCATTAATATCTTTCCTTTTCATTCTCAAAAGTTTCAAAAGAAAGATACTAAATTATATTTTCACCCTACTTATAAAAGACCTCCTATTGCGATGGGAGACACATGAAGGATACACAGCCTCTGGGCAGAGAAAGTGTCTAAGAATTAGGGAGGTCTTCAAATAGGGCTTTGTTTTAGATGGGAAAACTAAAGAACTAAGGAGAGAAAAACATCAGCTAATGCCCTGTTCTGAATGGTGTTGGATTCTCCCTGAATGGGCTTCCCTTATGTGTCTCTGACTCATTATTCCAGGTGTGCTTGGAAACACAGGTGTTACCACCCGAGGGGTAGCATGGAGGTGGTACAGGTGAGCACAACCATCCTGCATGAGTCACTGAATTTTGTATATTGAAACTTATTTCCAAGCTCTACTTGCTAAAACTGGAAGAGGTTGTTCATATCTACCTATCTTTATCAAGATCTGTTCAAAACTATGGCTAGACCTGGATATATAGGCAGTTCAGTGGATTGAGCTTTAAAGAACTAGAATGGCTAACGTAGCAGCTGACCTTATTCATTCCTCCTCAGGACAATTTAGAAAAGTGCTTAATAAAAGTGGGTGTGGGCAGCACATTGATTTTTCGTTGCCCAAATCAGTGGGGATTAGAACTAATGAATCCACAGCCCTGTTTTTTTATTACATTTATTGGCAAGTTCTTGATTGTAATTTTTTGGGGAGGATTTTGTCTGTCTATCTATCTATCTATCTATCTATCTATCTATCATCTATCTATCTATCATCTATTTATTTATTATGTTACATTAGTCACTATATAGTACATCATTAGTTTTTGATGTAGTGTTCAATGATTCACTGTGTATAACACCTGCTAGAGGTGAACATAGGCAGTAACCTATTCAACGTTGGCCGCAGCAACTTCTTTTAAGACACATCTCCAAAGGCAAGGGAAACAAAAGCAAAAATGAACTTTTGGGACTTCATCAAGATAAAAAGCTTCTGCACAGCAAAGGAAACAGTCAACAAAACAAAGAGGCAACCCATGGAATGGGAGAAGGTATTTGTAAATGAGACTACATATAAAGGGCTGATATCCAAGATCTATAAAGAACTCAAACTCAACACCCAAAAACCAATAATCAAGTCAAAAAATGGGCAGAAGACATGAAGAGACATCTCCAAAGAAGACATACAAATGGCTAACAGACACTTGCTTGTAATTTTTAATAATTTTCAATATTTCTTCTGTAAATTGGTAGTTGAGGAACATGACTCAAGTGGAGAATTTACTCTTTAGAACTTTGCTGTTTGCTGCTTAGATAATTGGCTAGATCCTATTATATGTCACAGATTTGGTCACTTGGTATACAAGCAGGAAATAATTGTACATATCTTAACTTCACTTTGAATTACCTTCATGAATTACATTTGCTAATTTGAGTCATCACCTTTAACGATGACAGATAATTTGCCTAGTAAAGAAGTTATTCCATAAGGAAAAACAAGCATATTAAGAATTCCAACACTCAGAATTTTCACCTGTGTAAAGTTAAACAGAGTCCTCATATATTTGACTTTAAATTTAGTAAAAATCACCTTTAAGGAGTAATTTGAAATAGGGAAAAAAATTACTTTTCTCTCTTAGTCAATGTGATTTTAAAAACATGAGTGATTGTGACCTGCATGAAATGGGCAGTTGGTATTACTACTTTCTCTGGAAAAACATAGGCATACTCTTTGATGAGATTTTTCACTAAAGGGTCAAGATTTTCCAAATACACACCAAATTTTCACCTGTTATTAAAAACAAAAGTCGGAGCATTAATGGTGGAAAAACTCTTCTGCCCATTTTGTAGGGAGCTGTTGTCTGAATATGAAAATGGACGTCTACCACCCTGGTGTCATATCCTAGAAAATGGCAAGTACTCTGCTTTTAGGGAAAATCGTATATTGCATTCTAAATTTTAAAATTCCTTGACAACTCATTTGTGCTTAAAAATAAAACAGCAAGCTAAAAGGTGGAATGTCTTACCTTCTCAGAGTGAATATTTTGCCTTGGTTGTTACCGTTCTCTATAAATGTATGCATGAGTCAATCTCTTTCTTTTTCTCTCTTTTACTCTTCTTTTCTCTCTCTCTTTCCCTTAAATTTAGAACTGAGCAAATCCAAAGTCAATTTGTTAACTACCAAACTTAAATGAAGCAGCTTCTAAGTAGTTCACAGATATTGGTTAATCATGTAGTAAATGTCTCAGTTTGGGATGCCTGAGAATTGGAGAAGTTCACCATAATACAGACAAAGCAGGAAGAAACGGAGCATGTTCATATAGTGGATTATTCTGATTTCATCAGTCACCTGCAAATGAACATCTATCTAAATGGGTCTAAAACTTCTGCCAGTATGTGGTAAAAAAAAAAAAAAAAAAGCCACAGACCATAAATGCAACCACATAGATGGCAAATAGAGCATTAAACTTAATTCTGAGGTGACTAGAAAAATGAAGCAGAAAGAGTCATGCTTTCCAAATCTTCTGATCAAATAATGGAAAGAGAAGGGGTCATCAAATAAGATCTTGGAAACAGAAGATGCTGAGTGTGAACTATTCTGAAATCCTATCCAAACCCCAATATACATGTACAGAGAACAAGTATCTGTGTGTTCTGTTGAATGGTAGTGTGGTTTTGGAATTTGCTCCAGTTGCTGCAATCAGCGTCTCTGGGATCTACCCTGACTCTGTGCCAAGAGGACATCTTTGTGAAGACTCCCATCATGTCCTCAGCATGGGTCTCTTAGTTCCAAAATCACTTTCAGTGCCACGCACATCCATCAGCGCAGCACAACACTTAGGAAAGCACTTTTCTCTGGTGTTTTTGTTATGTTATTACCATTGACATCTTAGTTCTGGTGGATTCTGGTTCCTTAGAAAATTCCAGTTTGACTCATGGAAAAGTGTTTGGAGTATGACTAGCAGAGAAAACTAGATGTGTTCTGAAACCCTGTACACTCTCATGGTCTCAAAGTCGAAATTGGGTTTTCAGTGCTTCTAGTTTTTCCCACATTTACAAGGTGGGAGATATCAGGATAAAATTTGACTATGATGATTGGAAATATTTTCTAAAACAATTAACGTTGCTCCTAGTTAACACTAAGGTTCTTAATTTGGTGTATATTTTCTAATATGCTCATCCTTTTTGTATAAATTTTGTGAGCCTAAAAACAATAACTACAACAAAATACCTGGGTCTGTTGTAATAACGAAAACAATTAGCCTGTCAACTTACTACCCTAAATAAGACAGTAGAATATTTTTCCATCATGTTCCATTCCATAGATACTTAAATACCTTGCTTGAGTAAGACACAATGCACTAAAATGCCACAAAGAATACAATTCTGAGCCCATTTGAAAGTAATATTTAGATGTGATCTAATAGTTGTAGATAGAACTTATGTCTTGAGCACAAATCAAACCAAGCACGGCTGACGTCAATAATGACAAAATGGGAGCAGGTCATTGGACTGGTTCTATTTCATCCTAATTGTTGTAAATATAAATATTACATATAATATGGTTATTCTTATTTTAGTTCTTAGACCAAAAGTTTGTATTAGTGGGAAACATCTTAAAGCAGATGAATTGATTTTATATATCATACATCTGTGAGGACTAATCAAGCTTCTGTAACAATCAACAAATATTTTCAGCTCTCTGTTGTTAAAGAGAGAGGAACAAAGTAACCATGACTTAGTATTTCCTCATTCATTTTTTAAAAAAACTTAAACCTGCCTGTGAGCATTTCCTTCTCCTAAAACTTCACATCAGCAGTTTCTCAACTTGCCTTGCTGTGTGGATTTCATACTTTTGTCATTAATCATATTTGTCATATTTTTTTCCCCAGTGGATGGACAACTTTGCAGATTGATTTCCATCTTCAAAGTGTTAAATTTCCTTCTGTTCCCAGGGTTCAGTTCACAGTGGTGCTCACTGAGAAGTATGTCAAAATTGTGGGCAAACTGACTGATCTTTTTGGATCTCAATCTTTTCATCTATAAAACTAAAACAAAAACAAAAATAAGATCAAAATAGACGATATATGCATTTCTTGTAACTTTAAATAAGATAATAGAAAACGTGACTCTTGTAAACATATATAATAACAAACATGAATATTTACATTGTTAAATGAGGTAGTCAATTATAGAATTTAGTCAGTAGATGGCACTGTTTATTGTGGTATCAGCATTAAGAAAGCAATCACAGAATGGCAATTACTTCACCTGATCAGGAAAGGGGGAAGAGAGAAAGAGGCTCCGTTCTTACAGAAGAGAATACATAGATTCCTTAGAGGTTAGAGTGACCTTGAGAATGTATCCAGCCCATCTTTCTTCCTCATGAGATCTTTAAAAGGAAAATTCTATTTCAGATATTTTTCTGAGTGGTGGATATTTTTAACACACATCATCTACTCCTTTCAAATTTTAAACATTCAAGAACTCTTCTATCCAAATAACATCTTTTCTTTCATGTCTCTGTATTCAGTCCTGAGTAGAATTAGGAACAATTCTTCCCATTCTCTCTCTGTAAAATCCCTCCAGGTCTATAGAGAGTACTATTACTTTATGCATGTACTTTTTTATGTCCTGGGGTCTTCAATCTGAGAAACACATCAAATTTATGGGAAATGACTCTTCACATTCTAATACATGAATATTATTAGTAGAATTGTTATTATTAATATTAGAAGACTATGTGACTATATTAACTCACATGTATAATGTAGTTTATACAGTAGTTATTAAATAATTGAAGTATGTAAATATTTATTGTACACACATATATACATAGCATTTCCACTAACCAGAACTGTTAGTTCTTTTAGAACTAACGAATCTTTTTAGAGAAAGTAATAGAGCAAAAATAAACAAAATATGATTCATAAGTATTCATACTTATTATATATATATAGTTATATGTAGAGTATATAACTATACATAGCTATTCATAACCATGCATAACTATTAGGAATAGAATATTGCTGTCAACTACCATCTCTTTTCACCTTTCTCTCATTTTGATATGTATTTTCTATGAATTTAAAATTTCTAAATGAAAATAAATTAGAAATTAAAGTGCCATATAAGTAAAGTCTATCAAATAAATATTCAGTGTAGTCTTACTGTAAGTTCAGAGAGTTAACTCTCTTGGACTATCTTATGGTGGTCTAAGAGATCTTATAGATCTCATTCCTTTTTTTTTTAATATTTCAAGGAAATGTTAGTGCACTTAAACTTTTTACAATTCTGTTTCTCTCTACTATATTTTAGTTCTCTTAAAATCAGGGAATATTTTATTTGTCCATGAATTCCAAGAACCTTACACAGTGCTTGCTTAATAAAAATATACAGTAGGTACTTAATAAGTATTGGTTGAATGAATATTTTCACCCAAGTAAATTCAATTATTCAGGAGAATTATTAACTGCACTCAAAATATAGCTTCAATAACTATCAGGTCAACATTTCGTTCTCCTGTGGTAAGTCTACTTTTCATACTATCCCAATACTTTTCAGCTTTCTTGTGTTGTTAATAAAACGTAAGAATAAGTATAAAGAAAGCTACTTGAAAAATAATCCTATTTAGAAATATAATTAGGTTAAATAATTATCTTTTCTCACCTCTGATTATTATGAATATATTCATTATATATTTTTTTGTACAAATGCTTTTTTCAGAGAAATCATTATAAGCCTTTCCCTTGTCTTCTTATAATTATAAGCTTATGTACTGGTGATTCTGGGCCCTGCGCCCCTCCAACCTTTGTGGTGTCCTCTCTGCATACCTGGAGGACCAGGGCCCCCTCTTCGCTGCCCAGGAGCTTCTGGGGTTCTCCACTGCTCGTGATTCATGATCCTACCAGTTCTGAGCTAAATAATAACCTTGGCTTTGGCATTGAAAAAAAAAAGAAAAAAAAACCTGTTTTTAAATTATTTGGAAAACATTGAAGGTTTGATTTTTTTTTTTTTGATTCATTTTGTTTGGGGATTTTATATTATTTGTACTTTTTTACTGTTTGAAAGTATTTCTTACACTTTAATTAGTGGTTATTAATTATAGGATGGTATTGCACTGTAATTTTATTCTATTCAGTCTCTGTAGTTAGATCACAAAGAAGCCTCAGAAAATTAACGTACTTGATTAATAAAAACGCTTACTACTTGAAGAAATCACTTGGTATCTTGTGATATCATTTAGAATCCTATGAATATACTAAAATAAATAGACAGCCTTTTTGAGGAAATGTACGGATGGCTATAAATGCATGAAAAGATGTTAAAAATCATTAGCATTAGGAAAATGCAATTTAAGATTTTGATGAGACGTAACCACAGGTCTATTAATACACGTAAAGTACAAAATAATGACAATACCAAATGCAGGCTGGGATGCAGAAAAACTGGATCTCCCACACATTACTCATGAGAACATACAGCCAATCTGGAAAACAGCTTAGTTTTCTTAAAAACTAAATGTACACTTATCATACAATCCAGCACTGACAGTTCGGGACCTTTATTCTAATAAAAAGGAATGAACTATTTGTAATGTAATAGGTTGGATGGATCTCAAGGGTATCATGCTGAGTGAAAAAAAAAGGGGGGGGATAAACCAACCCAATCTCTAAGCATCACATACTCTATGATTCCATTTATATAACATTCTTGAGATGACAAAATTATGGAGGAAGAATACAAATTAGTGGTTGTCGGAGATTATGGATGGTGGCAGGAGGATGCTATAAAAGGGTAGCAAGAGGAAAGAGATCTTTGTGGTAATGGCATAGTTCTGTAGATTGATTATGGTGGTCATTACACAAATCTACACATGTGATTAAGTGTCATAGAACTACATGAACATTGCACTCATGTCAGTTTTTCTGGTTTTCATATTATGCTGTAGTTATGTAAGTTATAACCATTGGGGAAACTGAGTGGAGAATACATGGTTCTTCTCTCTACTATCTTTGCAACTTCTTATGACTATAATTTTTTAAAATGAACATCTTTAAAAACTCATTTGCCATCTTGTCTTAAATTTCAAAACAGATGGGGTACCTGGGTGGCTCAGTGGGTTAAAGCCTCTGCCTTCGGCTCGGGTCATGATTTCAGGATTCTGGGATTGAGCCCCGCAACAGGCTCTCTGCTCAGCAGCGAGCAACAGACAATATAATATTTTTCCTTTATTCAATATAATCATTAATCATCTTATACTTTATAGTTGTTCTCTTCTGGTGGATTTGTTTCAAACTTGCTAGGTTAAGCTGTATCCACATCCTCTTCTGCTTTTTATTTTTTTAGATTTTATTTATTTACTTGAGAGAGCATAAGAGAGAGCACAAACATGGGGAGACAGACAGAGGGAGAGAAAGAGACAGACTCCCTGGTGAGTAGGGAACCCAACATGGGGCTTGATCCTGCGACTCTGGGATCATGACCTGAGCTGAAGGCAGATACTTAATCAACTGAGCCGCCCAGGTCCCCTCTCTTCTGCTTTTTAAATAGTGGTAAAGATTAAGGGTAAATAGGAGAAGTTTTGCAATATTTCTACTCAGTTGCAAGGATGGTGAGTGTACAGAGTAAGTTCAAGTTAATTGGGAAAGCAATAGTCACATAGGAGTGTTTATTTTTAAGATAAAAATTTTAAATGTTTTATCTACTATTAGCTGAAGGAGTGATGAATGTTCTTTTTTTTGAAAATATAGATCATTGCCTTTGGCAATTATAATGAAGGTGCTACCAAACCAGAATTTCCTTTTTCCATTTTATCTTATATATATGAATGCAAACAGTAAAAGAAACTATTAGGAATAAATCTTCCATTTATTCCCCAATCAAATGATGTACTATGCAATGAAATGCTTTGCATTTTCATTTGGTGCACAGATGTGTCTGGAAAGAACCTGACTTGAAATTCGGGATGTCTAGCCATGGGTTATTTTCTGCCTTTTAGTGTGACACAGAGGGTATGAATTTTAACTACTGAGGTTATGGCTATAGGATCCTTGAAAGCACTACTATGAAGGACTTTTGAAATTTATCTATCACTCATAGATCCATAGCTTAGGCTATAAGTTTGGAAAACACTACCAATTATATGTCATAAAATCTGTAATAGTTTGTGATTATTCCTTACTATCATCCGTTAGCTTGTCAAAGTGGTTATTGAAATCACTCACAAAAGCTAAAATAACGTTAATACCTCCAGTTCAAATTCTAATACCTGATTTATTAAACATGTATGTTCATGAGCATTTGGCCTAAAAGTATTTTTTTAAAGATTTTATTTGTTTATTTGAGAGAGAGAGAGATCACAAGTAGGCAGAGAGGCAGGCAGAGGGAGAGGGGGAAGCAGGCTCCCTGCTGAGCAGAGAGCCCGATGTGGGGCTCGATCCCAGGACCCTGAAATCATGACCTGAGCCAAAGGCAGAGGCTTAACCCACTGAGCCACTCAGGTGCCCCTAAGAGTATTTTTATATTTCTCTGTAAATATGTATAAAATAAATTCATGAGCAAAGATGTATAAAACTGTCTTACAAGGCTTTTGCAAAACCTGTTGATACCCTCCCTTTTCTATCTAAAGTTAAGTACTAACATACTTAAAATAAGTTATTTTACTTATTAACTTACTTAATAAGTAAGTTAAAAAAATACTAAGTAACACAAACAAAAACAGTATTTTTTCCACTTTTATCTTCTAATTACCAGTACATAATTCCAGAAGTATGTACATATTTCAACAAATATTTCTTCTTTCAGCTTTAGGTGTGTTATATGCTTTGCATGAGACCAAAGGTGGTGTATTTCATTTGCACATGTCTAGACATTAGTCTTTATTTCCATTATATTCTGTGTTTTTTTTAATAAGCTCCATGAAGACAAAGCTCAGGAGCACTGTCTATAGCCCTGAGTATGAAGTGGTCTGCATGGTGGGTACTCAGTATGAAATTTATAGTTATAATTCTGCACTTAAAATTTGAATTTATTTCAATACTTGTAAAGGAATTGCATGTATTTTCATGAAATTCTTTTTGGGGTACCTGGCCAGCTCAGTTGGTGGAGCATGGGACTCTTGGATCTTAGGGTTGTGAGTTTGAGCCCCATGTTGGGGGTAGTGCTTGCTGAAAAAAAAATCTTTTAGTAGTGGTAGTCCCATACATGAAAGGAGAAGGAGTGTGATAATGTCCATGAATACTCTACTTGTGACCAAGATGACCTAAGGAGCATAACCAAGAGACTTATGTGGCTCAGCCTTGCTCAGTGTGGTTCAACCTTCCTCATTGTAACTCCCAGCTATCAGCTGTGTATACTGCAACAATCTAAGCTCCACCTTCGCTCACCATTGTAGGCTAGGAAATAACTGCACAGGCACTATGGCTATAGAAAATAGAAGATGGTTGTTCCTCAACTTTTTAGCTCATGTCCCCTTTCAATAGATATGAAAAATTTCATCCCCTTTTTTTGAAATTAATTGAAATAACTGAATAAACTAAGTATAATCACACACACACACACTCTCTATCTCTAAAGTCATTAAACTACTGAACATGATGTTTCAGACTTGTTCTTCCCCACTGCTCTTTGATTCTCATATACATACATTGGTATAAAGACTCATAGCTCTCATCTCCATAAAACCAACCCCCACTGTCATCAGAGACTGGGAGTACGTTTTGCTTTGGAGTGTTAGTTTGAAGTCCAATTGCTTTGGTGTTTCCCAGAATTTCTTAAAATGTCAATGGTAAATATACATTCAAATACTGTTATTTGGCAATTTGCTCCAGGGCTCCAAAAAAGAGACCGAATGAGTCAAGAAACTTTGATTTGTGAATCTGGAAGTGAAACCTGTTTGGTTCTTGAGTCCCATCAGTCAAAAAGAAATCCAACTAGTTTTGCAAGTAGTCAACTTTCTCATTGCCATCTCCTAGGCTATATGCTAAAACCCAAGCATTTACCAACACCCATGGACCAAAGAATTCAATAAAATACTCCTTTATTAGCTTGTTGGGAGAAACTTCTCCAAGGTGCTCCTCTGTCCCTCCCACAGCCTAACTTCTTACCACTGGCACTCCAGGATTACTTTGATTTTTCTGATTTGTTTTACCCTGTCTGCAGTGTAGAGCTTAGTTTTGGTCTGTTCACCCATGAATGATTAGGAAGTTCCCAACATGACCTCTAGTGAAGTAAGTCAGAATCCATCCCATCCCTAAATCCCATCTAGGTCCCTAGGATAGCAATGGCTGAACCTTTTTCTCTTGCTTAACCAGGGAAAAGAAAACATAATTATTTCCAAACAGTTACTTAACTGAATTCTCTGCAGAGTTGCCCTAGTCCTTTTAGCTTATTATTATAAATTTTTAGTATCTAAAAGAAACCATTTTATACTAGCCTGAAAATAAAGTTGGTCAGTGTGTCAGAAATTAAAGTGTTATTTTTAGTACTTACACTACAACAAAATATTAATACATTTGAGATTGGATTGTAGCAGAATAAGCACAGGAAGTTATTGAAATTCTTTACCAATTGGAAGATACACACACAATCTTATGTTCACACACAAACACATATACAAATATAAACATCCACACACCCTTCATTAGGACAGTCATATCATACATGATGCATTAGTTTGTGTTTAAAACTCTAGTTGAAACTCACTGTAAAACTGAGTTACTGGAGTCTGAAGATAGTGACTGCATGGCAAATTTCAATTACTTGGGTTAAAAAAACACCAGATGATTTACAAGATTTTTTAAAAGAAATACATATATTCATAAAAAGAAATCTTGAATAGAGAAAGGTAAATTATAGTAAATAGGCATAAACTTATCTGAAAATTCAGTTACTTTGCATTTGTGAAAATTACTTATTTCAGGATGTTCCCTGAAGTGGGAAGAAAGAAAGAAAATGTTGGGTGACATTCCTGAACTGCAGGGAACATCCATATAGCACCATTCCTGTTTTGTTCTTTTTGTGGACTCTGGTTAATTGTTGATGTCTTTGGTTAGTTTGATGGATTTTGGTCTCAGGGAATTCTGTCTGTCCTAAATAAAAGTTTTTCTTTTTATTTATTTATGTATATGTTTATTATTTTTTATGGTTATGTTAGTCACTGTACAGTACTTCAAATAGAGAAACAAATAGCAAAGTTTCAGTATTTTGCTTACTTTTGCTCAGTCTAGTATTTCTTATCCTAAGCATATCATCCTTATTTTTCTCCTCAAGAAATAAATGTGTTATCATAGGCATGAATGAGTACGGCACTTCTGCTATCATTTGATGGCCTCTCCATTCCCATAAAGTCATAAAGATTTGTGATGAGTTGCCTTAAATGATATTTCAATTACGTAGACTTCCAATGTCAGATCAAATAAAACATGATAGACATTACCAGCATATGTCAAATAAAGGTTTAGTATAAAAAGGCTAAAAAACTCAAGATCCATCAAACATCAATGAAAGAAAATTTAAAAGTCAAGGGAACTGAAGGTAGAATACTTCTTTAGGAGCTGTTTTGTTTGCATTACACCATTTGTGTAAAAATTCTGGTATAAAATCTTCTGTGACCATTTTGATCTTTTTTTACATTACACCTCTTGTTTTAACATATATCTTGAGTCTATTAATATATGCAATTTTCTGAGCATTTGTATAACACGATTTTCTCAAGAATACAATGATACATCCAATGTATTCCAAAATAAGTCATATGTTAGGTCTTAATAACTCTTAAAAATTTAAGAGGATTGAAATCATCTCAAGAATCTTTTCCAACCACAATGGTATGCAACTGGAAATTAATTACATGAATAAAACTGGAAAATTCACAAATATGTGGAGATTAAACAACATTCTACTGAATAATCAATGGGTCAAAGAAGAAAGCAAAAGAAGAATAAAAAAATACCTTGAGACAAATGAAAATGGAAATGTAACATACCAAAATTTATGGATGAAGAGAAGACAATTCTTTTTTTTTTTTTTTAAGATTTTATTTATTCATGTGAGAAAGAGAGTACAAGCAGAGGGAGAGGCAGAGAGAGGGAGAAGCAGACTCCCTGCTGAGCTGAGAGCCTGACATGGGGCTTGATCCCAGGCCCTGGAGATCATGACCTGAGCTAAAGACAGATGCCCAATCAGCTGAGCAACCCAGGCACCCCACAGAAGAGACAATTCTAAGAGGGAAGTTCATAGTGATAAATGCCTACCTCAAAAAACAAGAAAAGTCTTAAATAAGCTAACTTACATATCAAAAGATTAGAAGGAGAAGAACAAATGAAGTCAGTAGAAGTCAGTAGAAGGAAGGAAATAACAAAGACTAGAGCAGAAATAAATGAAATAGAGACAAAAAAGACAATAGAAAAGATCAATGAAACTTAGAACTGTTTCTTTGAAAAGATAAACAAAATTGATAAACCTTTAGCTAGACTCACCAAGGATTCACATAAATAAAATCAGAAATGTAAGAGGAGATGTTATAAATGATTCCAGAGAAATACAAAGGATTATAAAAGACTACTATAAACAATTATATGCCAATAAATTGGACAACCTAGAAGAAATGAATTTCTAGAAACATACAATCCACCAAGTCTGAATCATGATCAAGTTAAAAAACTGAACAAATTACTAGAAAGGAGATTGAATCAGTAATAAAAAATCTTTCAACAAACAAAAGTCCAGGACCAGATAGTTTTACTAGTGAATTCTACCAAACATTCGAACAAAAATTAATACTAATCCTTCTCAAACTCTTCTGAAAATAGAAGAGAGGGGAACTCTCCCATATACATTTTATGTGACCAGCATTATCCTGATACCAAAAACCAGACAAGGATGCCACACAAAAAAAGAAAATTACAGGCCACAACCCTGATAAACATAGATCTAAGAATCCTTAACAAAATAGCAGAAAACTAAATTTAACATTACATTAAAAAGATCATACATCATGATTAATGGGGTTAATTTCAGGGAATGCAGGAATTGTTCAATGTGTACAAATCAGCCAATATAACATATTACATTAATAAAATGAAGGATCAGAATCATGTGATCAACTCCATAGATGCAGAAAGAGTATTTGACAAAATTCAACATCCATTTATGTAACAACTCACAATTAAATGGGTATGATGTACCTCAACATAATGAAGGCCATATACAATAAGCTCAGAGCTAACATTATAGTTAATGATGAAAAGCTGAAAGCTTTTCTCTAAGATCAGAAACAAGAAAATGATGTCCACTTTTCCTCCTTTTTTTTACAATATAGAATTGGAAATCCTAGCCAGAGCAGTTAGGCAAGAAAAAGAATTAAAATGCATCCAGATTGCAAAGGAAGAAGTAGTAGTACCAGTATTTATAGATGACATGATATTATTTATAAAAAACTCTATGGACTTCATCAAAAAACTGTTGGAACTAATAAATTCAGTAAAGTTGCAGGATATAAAATCAATACACAAAAATCTATGGTATTTCTTTACACTAATAACAAACCACCAGAAAAAGAAATTAAGAAAACAATTTCATGTACAATTGCTTTAGTAAGAATAAAATACCTGTGAATAAGGTTAGCTAACAAAGTGAAAGACTTAAAAAAATTTTGGAAAATCTATATAATTTTCTAAATGTTTGTATAAAATATTCTTTCAAGAATTCAATGAGGTTGCTTTTCAAAAAGCTCTTAAAGTCTGAAATATAAAAAGAGTACTTCTCAGCTTTGAAACCCGAAGACCACCTAGATACAGTGTGATGAGTATACATATGATATTCTCTTATGTTAAATCTGAAATATGCTTTTCCCAGCCATATTAAGTCTGTTGGAAAAAAAATTCAAGTGATCTGGAAGCTTAAAGTGAAACATATGCTTTGATATTATGCTATTTCTTTTAGGAGTAAGTCATGTCATGTTGCAAGAAGGTAGGTTTTCATACTGCATTTCTAATTATACTCCTGAAAAAGTTATTCCATACATATTATGCAAGAATCTAACCTCAAAAGAAAAAAATTTCCAATTTCAGAAAGCTGGATAACATTTACATGTTTATGCATTTCACAATACCCCATACCTTCTTATTTCTTCCTTCCTCTAATTTAGAGCATGTGCTTTCTCTATCCATTTTTGGCTTAAAATTTTATTACATAATAATAATTTGATAAATTTACTTAGAAGAAGAAATTGATCTAATGACTCATGTCTAAGGGATGCTTACAAACTAAAAGTGTGAATTTTGTACCTTCTAAGTGTTTCCAGAGTTACTTAGTCTTGTCCCAACTAATGCTGTAAGCTCTGAAATAAAGCAGAAGGCAGAAGTTCTGTGCTTTGTAACCCTTTCCAAAATATGTCAGTTTAAAGTCATTGCATGTGAATAACTAGCTACACATCATTATAATTTTTTCTTGTAATAAAATTTTGAATGAGCCTAAACACAGAATTGTGAGTCCATTTCTCGATAATATGAGAAAAATAAAAATTTTTAGAGAATTAAGTTTTATATAATTTTTTCCTTCCTCCTTCTCTCCCTTCTCTCCTTCCCCCATCCTTTCCCTCTAGTCCTCACCTCTCCCTCTTCCTCTCTCTCTCTCCTTCTCTCTCCCATCCTTTCTTTCCTGATTCAGCTGTGGCAGGATAAAGTCCTGGAGGAGGAGGGGGCTGGCCGTGTGTATTTCCGATTCTGAATCTTAGTGTTTCAAAGATTCTTGCTTTTAAAAATTGGTTGGAAATGCCACTTCCTATTGTAGGAATTTGGGATTTACAGCTTTGCTTTCAGAGCTCATAAATTCTTAGATGCTTACATATTTTTAATACTAACGAGCCTAAAATTAGGATATATCATACAGTGATGCTACTTAACATTTTGTCATAGTTTAATTGGTAGGGTTTTTTTCCCATGCCTTATAACTGATGGCATCCTAATTTTGATGAAATATTGTAGTTAAGATAGACCACTTAATCTGACTTATTAATCCATTTACATTTATGTTTCTAGTAATCTTCTTTCATACATAGTCTCCTCTGTATCTTCCCCTAGTCTCAGCCCATTGTACCTCACCTCTGGACCACAGTTTTCCTGCCTATAAATTAAAGGAGAAGCATCAAGTGGTTTTTAAGGCCCCTCCCATCTTGAATGTATTCTGATATACTTCTTAATGCCTAGCTGATTATCTTTGCCTTTCCTGAAGAGAAAGTCATTCAAGAGTACAGTGGATGGATGCTTCCATTTCCTTAACTGAATAAAAACAAAGATAAGGATACAAATGGGGATTTGTGGGAATAATTAAAGAAGCTCTCACTTAAGTGAAAGAAAGTTTAGGTCAAGAGGCATAATATAATTGCTTAAAGTTAAGTCAGATAGTTGTAAAGTCTTTACATGATCCAGAATTCTGGGAAGATCAGTGGGACTTTGTGACGGAAGTGAAAGTTGTTTCTTTTTTTTTTTTAATCAATGGAGAAAATGTCAAATAACTGATAGTCTTGGGGTGCCTGGGTGGTTAAGCGTCTACCTTTGGGACATCCCCGTGTTGGGCTCCCGCCTCAGCAGGGAGTCTGCTTCTCTCTCTCCCTCTGTTCCTCTCCCTAGCTCATGTTCTCTCTTTCTCTCAAATCATTAAACAAACAAACAAACAAAACCTGCTGGTCTTTTTGTGTTCCTTAGGCTCTTGAGAACAAGACCTGAGGGCCACCATCAGGCACTGAGGATGAAGAGGGTAAGGACTAGTGTGAATGTAGTTCTACACCACATTCACGTAACAGTGCTTTTTTTAGGGACTTTGGCCAATTTGTATTACTCAAGCCAGAAACCTTAATCCCCCCTCATTCTTCATGACTCCTCACATCACACAATCAAAAGTTCTATTAATTCTAACTAATAAATATAAACCAAAGCTTCCTGTTTTTCTCTATCACCATGGTCACTATCTTTGTTCGGACTGCATCATCTCTCACCTGGATTATTGCAACAATCTTCCAGTCTCCATCTATCTAGTCTTGCCTATTCTTGTCCATTGCAATGAGGCAGTTGTATCTGAAAGCTTTCGAAGTCTGAAGCATATCTGAAGTACTTCCTGCTATGAAATACAAAGCCACCCATATACAATGTGGTGAGCAAGATTATATGTAAATTTCTTTTTTTTTTTTTTTTTTTTTTAAGATTTTATTTATTTGACAGAGAAACACAGCTAGAGAGGGAACACAAGCAGAGGGAGTGGTAGCGGGTGAAGCAGGCTTCCTGCTGAGCAAGGAGCCCGATGCGGGGCTTGATCCCAGGACTCTGGGATCATGACCCGAGCCGAAGGCAGACACTTAATGACTGAGCCACCCAGGCGCCCCTATATGTAAATTTCTAATGTCCTTTTGGTTCTATAAAGTTTAACGATTCTTTATTGCATTAGAAAGGAAGTCCGGTTTTTTTTTTCTCTTGTCAACAGTGCTTCCAACATTTTTCATATTATGACACATCACAATTCATAATATTCATGTCACTTACAGGGATAAATTGGGATGGAAGGGTTTAGAGTCTACATTGATCCTGGTTTTTTAAAAAATTACAATTTATTTAGGTCATATAATTACAATAATTGATAAAAAATACAAAGTGTTAGGAAAGAAACTAAATACTTTTGTGTACAAATTTCAAGTAATACATTTTCAATTTTTTTTCTACTGAGAAAATTGTATTTGTAAATGTGGCTATAACTTTTTTTTTTTTTGTGGCTATAACTTTTATTTTAGAATTTATGTTTGAAGTAGCTTCACTAAATTTCTAATCAAGATTTTTTAATGATCACATCCTTGAAACCTTGAGAGTCACCAATCTATAAAAAACTTTGGTCCCATAGAAAGTAGCAAATGGCTGAAGTGTATTAATCACTCTTTTTATCTTTGATGGAAATTCCTTTCTTACCATTAACCAGAATTTGACTAACTTGGACTACTTAAATGGTCCTTAAAAAATGCAGTTCTTTCTAAATATAACAGCTCTTTTTCTGTCTCTTTCTCTTTCTGTTCTTTCATTGACCAGTATCATCTCAACATTTTTTAAAAAGATTTTATTTATTTATTTGACAGAGAGAGAGATAACAAGTAGGCAGAGAGGCAGGCAGAGAGAGAGGGGGAAGCAGGCTTCCTGCTGAGCAGAGAGCCCGATGACGTGGGGTTCTATCCCAGGGCCCTGAGATCATGACCAGAGCCAAAGACAGGAGCTTCAACCCACTGAGCTACCCAGGCGCCCCTCATCTCAACATTTTGATGGTAATGCAAAGAGATTTCAAAGTTTCAAAATAGCAATGAAACTTTTCCTTAAGTATAAATGATGTTACTTTAACAAAATATACCAGTGTTCTTCAGAGAAACAGAAGCAATAAGAAGGAAGGAAGGAGGAACGAAAGGATGGAGAGAGAGAGAGAGAGAGAGAGAGAGAGAGAGAGAGAGAGAGAATTTTAAGAAACTGGCACATATGACTGGAAGTTTGGTGAGTCTAAAATTAATCCTAAAAAAATAAATTGTCAGTCACCTCCTAAAAGCTTCTTACCAAGATAAGAACGGGTGGAGACATTTCCCTAGATTGCTATCAAAACAAAGTGATAACATTTGTATTCACTGTGCCAGAAAAAGGAAATCTTTCCCCTGTCTACTTTCTTGTATTCATCTCTAAAACGATGTGTATGTATATATATCCACTCTATTAGTGGATCCCTTCACGAGAAGGCTGACCTGTATATTTAAGCCCCTCTCAGCATGAGCTGCAGTTCAGAATCCCCCACCTTCTATCTACTGCTAAAGAACTCATCAGTAGCACTAAGTGACTCTTTTCTCCCCTCTGACCATTTACCTTATTGGCCTGTTTATATAGTTTTTTTTCAATCACAAGGGCTGAGTTTTTGGAGTGTAAGACCTATCATATTTTGCTCAAATCTGGTTGTGGTTACAGTGGTTCTTACTCCTGTTGCTGAAATTGCATTTCTGATAACTCAAATTAGGCTTCTGGAAATGGCTCTTTTTGACCATGATAGTTGTCATTTCATATTTCAATCTGTGAGATATAACTTTGTGTTCTATTCAAAACCTGAATAGTTATTTCAAAACCAAAATTAAATTTATTTCCCTTCTTTTAGGTGGTTTTGGAATATTCTGTGAACTACTGAGAAATGAAATATAGGACAAAGCTCCTTCTCTCAAAGAACTTTATTCTAGAGCACATAGTGATAACACAAGTGTATGCATAAAGACAGGTATGTCTGTACATTCATTAAATATGTTTTACTTACCAGATGCAGGGCATTATGGTAGAGGATGTGAACAACAAAAAACTGTGTTATATATGTTTCCTGCTGTCTAAGTCTGAGAACTGAATTCTCACTTAAGAAAATGGTACATACTTTGAGTCTTAAATTATGAGCTCAGTTCCAATCAGCAATGATTATGAGGGGAAAATCACATATGAAGGCACACAGGATAAGAAAGAACAAGGCAGAAGAAAGGAACTTTTAATCATGTAGCATTGTTATAACAGAGTAAGAATTAAAATCATTAGAGATAAGTCTACAAACATAAGTTGATAAATACTGCAAAATGTACTGAGCTTGTATTTGGGAGAATGTTTAAAATGGTTTTTTTTTTAAAGATTTTGTTTATTTGTAAGAAAGAGAGAGAGAGAGAGAGAGCACAAGCCAGGGACAGCAGCAGGCAGAGGGAGAGGCAGGCTCCCCACTGAGCAAGAAGCCCGATGCAAGACTCCATCTCCATCCCATGACCCTGGACTCATGATTTGAACTGAAGGCAGACACTTAACCGACTGTGCCACTCAGGCGTCCTCAAAAGGTGTTTGTTTTTTTTTTTAAGAATTAGCATAATCAAAGAAATGCTCCAGGTACATTTATAGAAATATTACTGTAGCATCAGTGACAACAATATATTGAAAGCATAGATTTGGAATGAGATGTTCTTCAGTCTTATGTTAAGTTGCTCAAGTTTGAATGCTTAGTCTTTAACTAGTAAGATGACATTGAGAATTTAAAGGAGGGCACGAATGTGATATTTTGAAGGTAGATCCTCTAAGACTTATTGACTTTTGAAGGTGAGAACAAAGAAAGTCATCTCTGATATTTTGAGAATGATCAAAATAAATTACCAAAAAAGTTGAAGGACTTGCACAGAAGTTGAGGGTAGTGGTATGGGGACAAGAGCAGGGAAAGGAAGATTTGAGGTTAACAGCTGCTCATCTAGTAGACAGGCAGAAGCAGAGGAGAGAAGACAGTAGGAGGCAGAAATTTAAGTCTCATCGATATGAAAGTGATTCCTGGAGTCATGAACACTGATGACATCATCGGGAAAAGAAGAGTGTCAGAGAAAAAATGGGAACTTACATTTGTTGATCACTTTTCATATACTAGACACTGGATCTGGTGTTTCACATATAGTATCTCATTGACCTAGCGTAAAAATTCTTGGAAAATGTCTAAGAAGACGTGTGGAAGAATGAAAAAAACCCATGGAAGGAGAAAGAAGAGTGGGATAAAGGAAAAAAACCTGTTCATTGTCATATTCTCTAAGCAAAAGGAATGGAGAGAGGTGGAATTCAAACTATTTTGTCAAATACTGAATGGGAGGCAAGGGGAGGGGAACACGGAAGATGAAGCCAGAGAAAGGGTTGATTTGTAATCATGTTTGAGTTTCGTGATACAAAGTGGGGGATGAAAACTTTCAAGACACGAAAAACAAGTTTGTAAAATGTTCAGGGTAGCACATGACTGACTAGTGTCTTTGCCTATATAACCCCTTATCACTATAGAAAATATATAGTTTTCCCTGTACTTTATTCCTTTCATCTTCTTCCTTGTGGTCTTTTGTCTAATTTCCTTCCATTCTTGTTTCTGAAAAAGATGACTCTAGGTACACTGGTTCTTTTATTAAATATTCATAGAATCTCATTTATAAAACTGATACTAGAAATATACCCGTAAATTTTTTTCTTTCCTAATGGTTTTGAGCATTTTCTCAGTGTCAGGTGCTATTACTTTGTGTATACTCTGGGCAATTTCAAAATGACCTTATTGGGTTATTGTTATATTGTTATTTTCATTTGTCAGTGAGACACACAGGTTAACAGAAAGATTAGCATACTTTTCTGATAGAAACTCTCCAAATAGAAATTAGAGGCAATCTTTTATACGTGGATTACATGTCTTTTGTGTATGTGATTTAAATGGGTAAGTAATATAGTTGCAGACCCAGGATATTAATGGCAATTTTATGCTTATTTCTATTTGTTTCCAACAAATCTAATGAATACTTTTCACATATGCCCCACTTAGGGAAGATATGATAGACTTCTTTATACAGGGAATGAACATCTTCAAAAGTGAATAAAAATTTAAAAAGGTAAATGAAATGAACTTACAAATGCAGTATTTTGGGAAAACAAAATATAAATTATTTTAATCAGCATGAGGAAAATTAAGTTCAAGACAATGTCTAATTCTTATACTGTGAATTTTTGGTGTGTATTAGTGCAGTAATTGAGTTGTTGGGTTTTATGTAAGATACTCTTTCAAAGGTATTACGCCCAGTTTCTCTCTGTTTTTTTTTTTTTTTTTTAAGATTTTATTTATTTATTTGACAGAGAGAGATACAGCGAGAGAGGGAACACAAGCAGGGGGAGTGGGAGAGGAAGAAGCAGGCTCCCCACTGAGCAAGCAACCCAATGTGGAGTTCGATCCCAGGACCCTGGGATCATAACCTGGGCTGAAGACAGATGCTTAACGACTGAGCCACCCGGGCGCCCCTCAGTTTCTCTTTTTATGTGTTTATTTCATGGGCTTTGTCATCTCACATTTTCTTATGTGGATATATTTTATATTGATATTTTAAATACTACTGAGGTTTTTCTTTTTGAATTTTTTACCATTTATTAGGTTCTAGATTTTTATACCTTTTCTTTATTGCTTCTATTGCAAAACTATTTAGAAAACTGGCTAAGTAAAAAAAATGCTGTAATAAGGGTGGAATGAATCTATTGTTTTTATAAAAATCTTTCCAAGTTGTTCTCTTCATTTTTGTTTTACTATTCAGCCACAGAAACTAAATAAACAAAACCCCTCTAGGGATGATAGGAATGTAAAACATGCTCTCTCTCTCTCTATTTCACACACACACACACACACACACACACACAGTTCATCTCCTTATGATACACATTTAGAATATTAGGCAGGTGAAAAAGGTCTTAAAGACAACTATATATTTTCTCATACTTCTCTTTGAGAGTCAGACCAAGACACCTTTTAGGTTGTTTTTAGGATGCTCAAGTGTTCCATCAGGTTAGTCGTAGATGTCATCAATCATCCAGGTATTTGATCAATTGTCCAGATGCTTGTCAATTTTATGCGACATAACCAAATTGCCCAAATTGACTTGAGTTGTTATTTTAATGCATGGCAGGGTGAGACTGAGGAAACTATTAAATGGAACCCATTCACATGGCCTTAATGGAGAAATAAAAACTGGTACTTCTATGTTCCCATTAAATCCTGTGGTCATGCCTATTCACTTTGGTAAATTGAACTCAATAAAATTTGTTAGAGAGGTTCTGCCACAAGCATCTAAAGACCTAGTCTGAAGGGATATCTTTGAGTGTTTATTTAGCTGTTTAAAATTTGAAAAGAAAATCTAAATTGATAATTACCTTTTATATTTGCCTTGCTGTGGATCAAATTCAAACCTGAAAGTATCACTTGAGTTTCCTTAAAATAAATTGCTTTCAAAACAAAATTAATTGTATTTCTTAGACTACCAAATGTTACCTAATTGTGCATGGAATTTTAGTGGAGAGAAAGGACAAGTTTTAGAAACAAACACATCTGGTTTTGAATTCCAGCTCTGCTATTTTAGATAATTTGATCTTGAGTAAGTTACTTAATTTCCCTAATCTTCAATTTACTCTTCTGTAAATGTCAGTGTTATTATAAAGATTAGCTATAATGAATATAAAATACTTGGCACTTTTACTTGAAGCTATTATGATTCTCTTAATTTCTCAGAATAGGTACATCTCTTTAAGATGGAATGTGTCATGTCTCTGTGGAATTTTAACCTTATACAGTGCTTATGATCCTTCCTCAACTTTAAATGTGCAACTATTTAAGGCCAATATGCACTCATTCATTCAACAAATGTTCTTCTGATACCTACCATGTTGCTGGTCCTATCTTGACATGATCATATAGTGGGGAACAAATAGATATAGTCCCTGTACCATTAGGGTTTGAAACTAATTGGGAAGAAGGAATAAACAAGTAAATAATCATATTTTAAAAAATACGTGATTTTGAAGAGTGCTACCAAAAAAGTATCGGTACTGCAAGAAAGTAGAACTGATTTATATTAGATTATCCAATAAGTGTCTGAGTAAGTGCCATTTAGCCTGATTCTTGAAAGATAAGTATGGTTAATAGGCAAATTATGGAGAAAATGGTGTGCTAGGAAAGAGCTTTCTGCATTGAGAAACTGAAACAAGATTGGTGGGTTGGAAAGTTGGGACAAGTGGTGGCAGGATCAGAGGGGAGGCTGGGGTAATGGAAGAGAAAGGCCATCAGAGGTGATTTGAACTCAAATCACCTTGAACTCAATCTTGAAAGGATTGAAATGAGCAAATACTTTATTTAGCCTCTCCTCCCACCTCTTTCATTTTTTGCATGCTTAATGGTCAAAAGCGAGAAAGAACTCTCAGAAGACTGGAACATGTAAAGAAATCCTGAAAGCAGAAGAATGCCAAATGTGCAAGAGGAATTGTCACTGGATGCGAGAAATAGCAAACCTGTTTCATCATCTCAGTAATAGACACTGGGGAGCACAAAGCCATGGGTAACCAACAAGTTGGTTAGCTGGAGTACCACAGAGGGGAATATGTAAAGCAAACACTATAGCCTTACAGAGTAAAACGGGCAAATTCATAATCACAGTGAGAGGCTGCACATCCCTCTCCTAGAAACCAACCAAGAAACCACACACTAATAAGGAGGGGTATGGAGGAGTTGTGTAATGCACTTAACCAGCCTGAGTGAGTAGCTATACAAAGAGGCCTGTACCATGTGCATGAAACTACATATCGTTTTCAAGCACACAAGACTATAGCCACAAAAATTTATCATGCACTAGACCACAATGAAAATGTCAGCAAATTCCATAAAGGTGATATTATACAGGCTACATTTACTTATTCATCAACAATTACAAGAAATTCCACTACTCGAAAAAATCTCCATATATAAGGAAATTAAACACATACATATGTGCAAGCACACACACACAACCAAATAATTATTAGCTTAAAGTGAAAGTCAATGTGGAACTTGTAAACTATTCAGAGCTAAATAAACATATGAAAGTGTTAAATAACAAAACTGGGGGAATGTGAAACAAAACTGAGAAGAAGCTGTATGAAATTACGTGTATCTATTTAAAAAGAGAATTAAAGGGGAACTTGGGTGGCTCTGTTGGTTAAGCGTGTGCCTTCAAATCAGGTCATGATCTCAGGTTCCTGGGATAGGCTCCCTGCTCAGTGGGGAGTCTGCTTCCCCCCCCCTCTCTCGGTCCCTCTCTCTCACTGGTGTTCGCGCTCTCTCTCTCCAATAAATAAATAAAATCTTAAAAAAAGAGAGAGAATTAAAAATAATCTCTGCTTTTAAGAAAACAATCTAGGGAAACAAAACAAAATGAACATAAAATAGAAAAAAGGGATTCATGTAAATGAAAGCATAAACCCACTAGAAAACAGAAAGTGAAAAATTGATGAATAAAAACAAAACTCCCAGGATTTTGAAAAAATTAATATGATACTTTAGTAAATATGACCAAGATAAAAAGGCACACAAATAATGAACATGAAAAGAGAAACAAGGATAATACAGAGGAGATTGAAAAATTATGAGAAAAAATTTGACCTCAGAAGAGTAAATTTGTAAATCTAGATTAAATAGACTATTAATTGTAAAAAATATAATTTGAATGTATGTACTTTTGTGGTCTATTATAGTTCAAAAAAAGGTTCATAATTAATAATAATTAAAAATATATTCTCCGGAGAATAAAGAAAAAGGAGAAAAAGGAGCTAAAATGTTTCAGGTGAGTAAAATCATTGGCATGCATCCACACGCGTGAGTGTGCATGCACGCATATGCAAAGTATTTCCTTTAGGGCATGTTTAGGAACTGTAGCATTTTGTGCCATGCAAGTTTCCAGGGAGAGATGGTAGGAATTAGAACTCCTGCCAAGGAAGAGGCAAGAGAAGCAGTAGTTGTTGATAGAAGGGGTGCTTGAAACAGAAAAAATAAGTAATTTAATATTATTTATTAATCATATTTGTCATCACTGAAACCTCTGAATTCTAAGCAGACATGTTTCATATTTTCTGTTCAGATGCAAGTCTCAGAATATAGGCTATGAGAATATTTAATCTGAAGACCTCTGAGAGTACAAAGAAAACAAGAATGACTTTTAGTCGCTCCCTCCTACCTCTCTAAAGTGCTCCAAATTAAAAAAATAATTCTAATAATAATTTATACAATTTTTGATTCTATACATCCTTTTTTTTTTTCCTAAAAAATTTACTTATTTATTTGACAGAGAGAGACACAGGGAGAGAGGGAACACAAGCGGGTTTTTATTTTTTTTATTTTATAAAATTTATTTTTCTTGTCTTCGTTTCAGCTTAACCACTAATTACATCACTATAATCTGATTTTTACACAACATGTATTTGGTTGCTCATAATCTAAAGGATTAAAAATAAAATTAATCGTATTGAAAGTACAAAATTTGGGTTATTTTCATCAGAAGTAAATTGAAGTAGGGATTCCCGGCTGGCTCAGTCAATAGAGTGTGTGACTCTTGATCCTGGGGTTGTGAGTCTGAGGCCCATGTTGGGTGCAGAGATTACTTAAAAATAAAGTCATTTCTGTGCTCAGTTGAACTCTTGATCAGCCCCACTTCAAGGGAAAGAGAATTGGACTGGATGTGGAAGGTGGCAGAAGGCTCTTTTGCTTGGTGGGAACTCCATGGAGGAAGAGGTTTGCGGGGAAGGGGTTGTTTTTGGCTGGGTCATGCCTGCCTTCAGATGCCTGTGAGAGTCGTGCCATCAGCAGGTCTGGGATTGAGAGGTCTCAGAGTTCTGGAGGCTGGAAGTCCGAAAGGGAGAAGCAGGCTGCCCGCTTAGCAGGAAGCCCAATCCGGGGCTCGATTCCAGGACCCTGGGATCATGACCTGAGCCAAAGGCAGACGCTTAATGGCTGAGCCACCCAGGTGCCCCTATTTCTTAAAATATTTATTTCCCAGATCATGCCACTCTCACAACTAATATCAATGTCTTAGAAAAATGCATAGAGTCTAAAAAATCATATGAACTATCACTTAGAAGGAAGAGTTGGAAAAGGACAAGAGACCATCTGATTTCTTTTCCCAAGTCTTAAATAAATGCTTTCTTATGATATGTGACTTTTAAATATTTGTTATTTAAATTTTTAAAGGATAAATAAGCTTTGTTTCTACCATCAGGGCTGGGAATGTTTCTACCATCAGGCCCTTTCCATGTAAGTGGGTTAAGTTCACTCAATGTGTTGGTGTCCTGGTAATGATTATGGGGTCTGATTTTCCCCTTTAAATCTTTATTTTTAAATATTGTGTCCTTTTTACAAAGGATTATTTTAAAATAAATAAATAAACAAATTTATTTAAATATATTTATTTTAAATACATTTAAAATAAAATAAATAAAATAGAGGTAAGTATGTTGAAAATTCTTATAGGGAAACATACAATTTAGGGTGGATTACTCTGCTCAGGCTGTCATAACAAAGTACCATAGACTGGGTGGTTTAAACAATAGGAATTTATTTTCTCATGTCTCTGGTGGCTATAGGGCCTAGGTCAAGGTGTCAGTAGAGCTGGTTTCATCTGAGATCTCTCTCCTTGGCTCGTGGTAGCAATCTTCTGTGTCTTCCACGGACTTTCCTCTGTACCCATCTAAATATTCTAAATATTTATGTCTAAATATTCTCTTCTTATGAGGACACTTGTCATGTTGGGTTAGGGCCCACTCTAATGAGCTCATATTAAGTTAATTACTTCTTTAAAGACTCTAACTCTAAATAGAATTACATTCTCAGGCACTGGGTGGGAATTAGGATTTCCATATGAATATTTAGGGGGTACCTATTCAGCCGATAGCAGGGGTTCTCTGAACTATAAATTTAAATGGGGGAAAATAAAAATATGGCATAAAAGTAACTGATAAGACCATTGTGTGAGGCAATGAAAGAAAAAATTATTTGAGAAGCATTTGAAGTGCTCACAAATTTGGCAAATATTAGACAAACAGTTGAAATTAATTTCTATCTCCCCTATCATAAATCCATAGTACTTTGCTGTTTCCTGTAGTTTGTTGTACTAACTGAGTTAATTGTGTTGAAGAGCTTTTAGAAAATGCCTTGTACACAGTAAGGACCTGGGAAGTATTAGTGGTCCATGCCATCATTGTTCTCTAGAACTCATCTGTCTGCCTTCAGTGAAATGAGGTTGTCATGTACCTGTCTCCCCAACAATCATGTGTTTCTAAAAGGTAGGTAGAGACTCTTTGCCTTTTCTTTGTTAAAATACACTGCAGCCACAAAGTGCTTGACGCATAGAATGTGGTAAAACCAATGTTAAACTTCACAGGAAAAATAAAATCAAGAATTCACCATTTCTTCATTTTTTTTCCTTAAAAGCCTGGACTATGTAAATGCTTTAATACATGCTGGATGACATACAAATAATATTTACTTAAATATGGAAACAAATTTTTTTAAACAACAGAAGAAAAAACATTTACTGAGGCATATTAGAGGCTCATAAGAAAAATAAGAAGGAGCTAATTTTAAACCACTAAAGAATTCCAACTTGGTTGTGTTAGTAAAATGCTTTGAAGATGCAGAGTGGTGCATGTGCATTTTTTTTAAACTTGGCAAAAAGGAAAAGGAAATTGAATGCATTAAACCAGATGGAGTGTGAAAAACATGAAGAAAAAAGTGAAAACTAAATCATTAAAAATACAGTTTTTTGGGAATAACTGATATTTTTGTTGTCATCTGGAATTTCAAAAGCTTCAAGCTTAATTAGAAAAAATATAACTTTTAAAATGTACAATTTATAAATGTATTTTTATTTTGAACATGTTTGATTAGAAAGATATTAATAGTTATATCATTATACTTTCTCCTAGAAAATAAAAATGAGGAGTCTCCAATCATGGGCTAAATAGAAAAACTCTGCGTGAACTCCATGCTTCATACTTGTGAGACTTGTATTTTAGTGTGGGTTGCAGATGGAGCAGGTGGCTGCTTCATCATATGTTGTTTCTATGGTGTGTGTTTTGTTTTCCTGCTTCATAGAACTCTATTACAAAACACCTATCTTCGTTGGTACAATTCAGTAGTCGTTTTTGTACTGCCCTCCATCACTTTACATTCCTATTGCAGTTTTTTTTTTTTTAAGTAATTCAAAGTGTGTATTTTGGAAGAAGACTGGCATGGTTTGAAGAGCTCTGAATTAAAACATGACTGGCATTAATGTTTTGCTCTTCTAGGCATGAGATGGGGGACAATGGGCAAGTCATTTAATTTCTCTAATCCTTTCTTCTTTGAAAGATGAAGAAAATACCTATCCTTGCTATCCAGTGTAGTTGTATTGAGGATTATTTGTGAAAAATGTATATAAAAATGCTTCTTAAATGAAGAATTGACTTATTTTTATTTGTTTAGCAGGACTTCCAGTTGACTTTCCTCAGATCGCCAGCTCCCACAGTTTAGGTCATACCTATGGCATGAGATACTAGTCCTCTACATATATTGCTCAGAGAAATTTTAGTAAGCAACTTCTAGTCTTCATAAATTTGGTTGCATGATAGAAGGGTATATGATAAGATATAAGCAAAATTCAAAGTTGGAAAAGCACTAAGGAATATTTAAGTAGGCTTTCATAAGAATTTGTCAGTAAGGGAACTGAGGTCCAGAGATGGTTAATAGTTTCCTTAAGATCAGTGTGCTAAATTAATATTTAATTTAGTGCTTACTATGTCTTATGCATGATGCTATTGGAAAAAAATCGCTGGGTTATGTTTCCCTGGAACCCAGAGCCTTGTTTTAATCTTTTAGATCAGGGGTCAGCAAACTATAGCATGAACCAAATCTGGGCTATCACTTGTTTTTGTAAATAAAGTTTTATTAGAAAATAGCCACACCTATTTTTTTTTTTAAAGATTTTATTTATTTGACAGAGAGAAACACAGCGAGAGAGGGAACACAAGCAGAGGGAATGGTAGCGGGAGAAGCAGGCTTCCTGCAGAGCAGGGAGCCCGATGCGGGGCTGGGTGTGGGGCTCGAGATCACGACATGAGCCGAAGGCAGCCGCTTAACGACTGAGCCACCCAGGCGCCCCAGCCGCACCTATTTATTTAGGTATTGTTTATGGCTGCTGTCACACTTCAGAGGCAGAGTTGAGTAGCTCCATCAGAGACCATATGGTCCACAAAGCCTAAAATATTTACTCTGTGGCCTTTACAGAAAAAAATTGGTCAAGTTCTGTTTTAGGATAGCATGATTATTTTTTATAAGTTCTATTAGAATATCTTTAAAAAGTGATACATACTTGTTGGGAGAATCTTCAAGTATTTTAGGAGTGTATAAAGTGAAATGCAAAGGAGAAAATTTTCCTTCATTTTGGATTCTTTTTCTCTCACCTTTGGAACCTCACACAGCTGCCTGCACAGAGTAAGTGGTCATCAATAAATGTTTGTCAAGGGAAGGAAGGAAGGAAGGGGGGAGATTAGAAGGGAGAGGCAGGAACAGGAAGGCTAGGTGACAGGCAGAAGGCCAAATTGATTGAATTCAAGGTCAATTCAGTCATGATGATGAGAGAAAAAAACAGTGATTTTTTTCAGACATTCACCTTGTTCTAAAACTCGATAATTCATTGCTGCACAATGTGAGTATTCTGAACAAGAGATTTAATCTTCAAACACTATTTTTTATTTCATTCTAATTATGGAGACACACTACAGAAGAAGCAGATTTGGTGAGGTGTGAGGTTCTGGGCTACTACCTATACTTAAGAAAATAAATCAAAAAAAGGGCAAAAGGGAGAGATTTTATTTCCCTCTTTTTGAGCAAGAAGATATGAACCTCGTGATTTGCACGTAAAGTGGGGCTTCTGAGACAAAGAACAAAAATTCACATTAAGTAACAGATTTCCCCATAATTAACAAGAGAAAGCAATGGGCACTTCTGGAATACTCTCCATCTTTATTTCTTAGAGGATTATAGACCAGGGGTTGCCTTGGCAGGGACTTAACCACACTCTTACTGAAAGATTGTTCTCAGGTCACTAAACACGGATTACACATGCTTCTGTCATGCTATTTTAAAGCAGGTTATTATAAAACAGTGCTGACCTATGGATTCTCAAGTGAAATGTGTCATGAGAAAGTAACCCTAGGAAGTTTACCTATTTCCTTCTTATATTCCCATTTCTTCTCCTCATTTTTGCCTGGTGAGGTAATATAATACAGACCCTTCAGCTTATTGTTTTAAGCAGAGTTCATCTAGTTCACTTTGGGTTCCTGGGTGGTGAATTGCTCAAAGACCTCCCATGGGTAGCCAGCATTGCATTGTAATCTCATTACACAACAGTGAAGATCTGTGAAATGACTCTTTTTTTTTTTTTTTTCCTCGCTGCGGTTTGTTTCTACCACATAACAATGTGATACAGAATGAAGCTGGTGCAAGTCTTTGAATGTGATATTAGCGTGGAGCTGCTTTTTGCCTGTCATCATTGACCATGTCACCACTTTGTCACCTGCCTTCTAGATTTTGTCAACTGTAGCTGGGTGTCTCAGATCACTTTCATCCCTGTGGAATGTGCCTGCGGTGTTGGCTTGAGGGCCAATCCACTCAGACCCCCACACAAGGCTATCACAGTTGATGGGGTTGTTTTACTTGCATTCTCTGGATTTGTGAGATTAATATAAAGCCCTCCAATGGGATGGAGGAGTGAGGAGGACTCCACTAACGTCAGAGGAGGAGGCACGCCCCCAGCTATATGATTTTGAGACTGATTTGATGAAATAAAATGTCTAGTGACCTGTTTACCCACAGCCTTTTCTCTCCCCAAATATGGTGACTGAGCTTTCCTCATCCTGTTTTTTCTTCTTTCACTCAAAAAAGGAAAAAAAAATTATCAAACCCCAGAACTCCAGTTCCCAGCATCTGTTTACACTTCATAGAATGACTGAGTATGTGTGAAAAGAAAATGGCAGAAACCAGGAGGATAAGTAAGGAATGGCCCCATTCCTAAACTCTTTTGAGGATATTAGATTTCTTCTCTCCCTCATTTCCCTCTTCCCCAGTTTCCCCCAACAACTTCACTCTTTGTGCGCAAAAGGTTGTCATTTGGTGCTCAAGTATTAACTTTAATACTTAAATGTTTCAGCTGTTAGTTCTTCAACAGCCTGGTATTCTCTCTGCACTTTGAATGTATAATAGGCCCAGAGTAAATGATAAAATTTATTTTCATCTACACTCATAATTACAGAATTTTGTATCTACTTTAGAGTAATAGCCCTCAAAAATGGAAACTTTTAAAATGTTTTATTTAGTTAGTTAATACCATTGGATCACATCACAAAGCATGGCTCAATAAAGAAAGATGGAGAGGTGGCATGGGGAAGAAAGGACTGAGAGTTCTGATGGAGGACTGACAAAGACAATAAAAATGATCATCTTAATATCTTATACATTTCCCTTCACTATTTGAAAGAAAATCTCAATAAGCAAGCAGGCCTGTAAGATCATTCCTGCAGGCTTCTTGCTCTGTTCCTGTTTAACTACATTAAAACCTGTCTGTAAGACCCCCACTGGGAGAGGGAAAACATTCCCTTTGCCGGCAGGTGGTCTTCTTGCAAGCACTTTCCAATTGAAAACATATGTTCTTGGGTGTGAGGAGGCTTCTGGAAAGTAGGGGGGAGCTCATGCCAGGGAATGTTTGAATTATATAGGCAAATTCAAGATAAACATGCTTAGTCTTCCCTTCCTTCCAAAATAAAGGTGGAGGCTTTTGATAACACGTAGAAGCTCTCTGTTGTACTCACCTTCACCTTTCTATTAAAGTCTTCCTTAACTGTCTTACAACATAATTCAACACTTAAATCCTCATTCCTTTTAGTCTTAAATTAAGACACCCCCCCTTACTTCTCCCTTTTCTAGGCCTTTGTCACCAAGACCAGTTAGGCTACCAATAACATTGGATTGGTATTCTTTGGGCTAAGAACCCATCCTCAAATTTGAGAAACAAGAGAGAGGATCATAGGGGAAGGGAGGGAAAAATGAAACAAGATGAAACCAGAGAGGGAGACAAACCATAAGAAACTCTTAATCTCAGGAAACAAACTGAGGGTTGCTGGAAGGGAGGGTATTGGGAGGGATGGGGTGGCTGGGTGATGGACATCGCAGAGGGTATGTGCTATGGTGAGAAAAAAAATTAATTAATACAAAAATGATAAAAAAAAAAAAACAACCCTTCCTCAGACCTTGTATTTCTTCACAGTTCATTGAAGAGCAGAGAGTTGCAAAAAAAAAAAAAAAATCTTTTTGATGAAGAACCGTAAGAAGATCCTTTTTCTATTTTCAAAGAGGGGGAAAAGTCTTTTGGCAAAGATATTTTTAAGATGATAAATTTGATTCAGGAAGAGCAATATGTAAATGACTATTTGATAAGGAGCCAATGAGAAAAGTCCAAGAAAATAATCATAATGAAATATATCTTAAACCATTTTTACTAACTTCAGATTTTTATTATATGCTCTTCCCTGTCTAGACACAATTTTTTCTTTATTTGGTTCTTTTTCCAAGATTTTTTCCAAGATTTTTATTTATTTATTTAAGAGAGAGATCATGGGGGAGGGAGGGAAGGAGCAGGGGGGAGGAGAGGGACAAGCAGACTCACCCAAGATCCCAGGACCTTGATATCATGACATGAGCCAAACCAAGAGTCCAAAGCTCAACTGACTGAGCCACCCAGGCATCTGTGGTCACCTTTTGATAAAGAATCATTATAGCTAAAACCCTGACAACTTTCTGTTCAACTGCCTAGCATGAAGAAAAAGTGAGTTTGCTTCATGAAAATTAGAATTTAATTGAATTTTGTAGAGTACACACCCATAAAAACATTTTCTGCAATATCCTAAACTCTAAATATAATTGAGGACTGAACAGAGGTAGTGGATAACTGCATAATGTGGAGAAATGCTTTTTACTGCAACCTGAAAGCATTCTTAATTGTACTGTATCTCACAGTGAAAAGGGAAGGTCAGATTGGTACTATCGTAAGCAATTGGCTATTTAGTTAAAATTTGCTGCATCAGTATACAAGTGCTTCCCCAGTGCCAGTGCTCTATATGAAATTTCTATTGCTTGAAAGTTCAGAGATTTCTTTATCTCAGAAAAAGTAGTATCATACTTTTGTTCTTCCCTGATAAGTGGTTTTTGAATATTTAATACAGAAAGTGAATCTAAACATGCTAAAGGGGCAAGTTGCTTTGCTTAGCTTGGAAAATATTGAAGGTGAAGCATATTCCTCTCATTTTCTTTTTAACAGAAATATCTTTTGTTGTACTTAAAAAACTAATGGTTTATGCATGAACTACTTTATAAATATATAGTATTAGGTGTTCACATTATCATTCCTAGGAGCTGCTTGAGTAATCCAGTAAAAGGGGTCAAGAAAACATTGGACTGTCCTTCAGTTACTACAGACTAGTTAGAAACTGGAAAACAAGCTAATTGTGATAAAAAAAAACATAATAATACTTTGTTTTTATATAGTGCTTTTCAGACATGACTTCATTATTTAACAGAACATTCTTCTGAGCGTAGGTAGCAAGAGCTCTCTGCAGTTTATAGAGGCATAAACTTGGGCATAAACGATTAATTGATTTCTGCTGGGCAGAGAAAATATATGCCGAAGGGAAAGAGAGACCAAGTTTCTACAAAGGACTCCAGTGCCTGCCATTTCTCCAGCAAATAGAAATCACATCATCATTAACCTTTGTAACAAGTTCTTAGAGCCTTTGCCACAACACCAGTATTAACCACCTTCATGGCCTTAATTAAAAAGGTTTCCAGGTTTTTGTTTATTGTTTTATGCTGACATAGTACACTCACATACCACATAGTCATGGGTTGAATGAGTTTCTTACATATTAATAGAGAAAAGATGAAAATCAGTAATGACATTCAAATCTTAATTCGAGTGCACAAAGGGTACAGCTAAGAAGTGTCATTACTTACTCCCAGCAAGTATTACTTAACACCAGAAAAATCACATAATCAGAGGAACTTTAGAAGCTCACGATTTCAAGAAAAATTCCAAACATAATTATAAAATACTCTTATTAAAATCTCTTGGAAATTGTTTAACTTATGTAGTTTTCCCAGTCTGAATGTACTTTCTCCAATGTCACCAGTCTCTGTTCAGTTCATTCATTCATTCATTTATTCATTCATTCAATATTTTTCCAGTGTCTGTATTTTGCCTGGGAATTTTTGCTTGATATTGGAAATCTGGAGGTAAATAATAAAAGCATGATCCATAGTCCCAAGGAATTTATAAACTGTAATCACAAATATTAATTCTTACAGTGACCAAACAGATATCATAATGAAGGAAATAATTTCTATCAGGGAGAAAAACAAAAAGTAGAGATCATAGAAAACATGGGCCCCTGTGTGGAAGAATTTATGAATTTTTCAAGAGGAGCTCAAGTTTTTGGGTTTTATTGTTGGTTGTTGTTGTTGTTGTTGTTTTGCTTTAATTGTGAAATTATTTACAATTAAAGCAAAGTTTTTGTTAAAGTGTATGTCTACACTGTCTTGTTCTCTCACAGACATTGTAGCAGTTAAGAGTAGAGTTTCTGGCCTCAAATGCCTATTTTGCTAATTCTGGGATGTGTAATCTTGCATAAATTATTTTACTCTCTGTGCTTTATTTTCTTCAACTATAAACCAAGATTCAGGTAGTATCTACCTCATCTGGTTTTGTGAGCATTGAATGAATTAATTTGTGTATCAGGCTTAGAGCAGAGCCTGGTCCATAGTAATCACTCAGTTAACATTTACTTTTATTATAGTTTGTGGGAAAGATCTGTTAAACAACTACAGGAAATTGTTTTAAGTACTTGGATAGAGGAGTTGCAGAGGAATGTGGAAATGCAAAGCAGGAGTATCTGACTTCACGTTGTAGAGTAGGGTGTTTATTTGGTAGGAGGTTGTAATATGGAAGTCTGGGTTAACTTTCCTGAGGAAATTATACTGGAAAAACAAGAGAATTCAGCCTGGCACATTGTAGATTCTAAAAGCAATTCAGTCTGGTACACCAGCTTGTAAGGGAGAGAGTAGGGTGAGTTAAAGCCCGGAGCATAAGCAGGTGCCAGGTCGCAGATGGCCTTTTACATGTAAAGAAGTTTGAACTTTATGTTGGGAATAATGAGAAATCATTGAAGGAGAAGAGCAACACAATCCATTCACATTTTTTAAGTTCACTTTTGCTGAAACATGGAGAACACAAAGGTTGTTGAGAAGGATGTGGGTGATCAATTAGGAGGTTTGGGTGAGAATCCAGGTAAAAAAAATATCATTGGCATTAATTAGAGCGGTGTTAGTGGTGATGGAAAGGAGTAGGTGGATATACAAGTATTTACTGGGTAAAACTGATGTTTTTGGTTGGTTTCTAGGGCTGACGGAAAGAAGATTTAAAGATGCAGGATTTGGGGTTTTGTTTTGTTTCAGTTAGTGATGCTAGTGCCATTCATTGAGATTAGGATTAGAACAGGGTCACAAATTTAGTCTGGGGGAGATGAAGTGTCAACTTTTGACATGATCAACATGAGGTGCATGAGAGAGAGAAATGTGGACAGTTGGAAGTGTGGCTCCAGAATTCAGCTTCAGTGTATGTCCTTTTATGAAATCTTCCATGATCACTTCAATGGGAAGCCATGTCTAGGTTCTGGATGCCTCTTCATGTCTAGAAATTTGAGCAGTGATCTTGATGTGTCTCATGGTGTCTTGATTTATAGTTTGATAATAAAAAAAATTACCCAGTTTTTCAGCAGCTTATAGTTTGAGAGCTCAAATTTATAAATTTAAGAGCAATGATCTTTTCTGAATTTGTAAGGTATTTTCCTTAATTCTGCCCCAGGCAGATATTATTCCTTTACATATACCCAACATACTTCTTAGAATTCAGCATCTCTAGGGTGCCTAGGTAGCTCAATTGGTTAAGGGATCAACTCTAGGTTTCTGTTCAGGTCATGATCTCCGGGGTCATGAGATTGAGCCCCACATTGGGCTCCACAGCTCCGTGGGGAGTCTGCTTGAGATTTTCTTCTTTTCCCTCTCCCTTTGCTTCTCCACCCCCTTGTTCTCACTCCCTCTCTCTCTCTCAAAAAAATAAATAACTTTTAAAAAAGAATTCAGCATTTTCTTGATATTATGAAATATGACTTCTGTTTTTATGCACAGCTGGTGTTTGGGGAGATGATTCCTATGCTTTTAAGTCCAGAGTTTTCATGAGTGTTCTAGGCTTTCAGATATGAATTTATAACCCATCATTCATTCATTCATTCAACAGGCATTACTCTAGGTGCTGGAGATTTAGCAGTGAACAAAACAAATAAACATATTTTTTGTCGTTGTTGGAGAGACTACAATCAGTGGAGAAGACAGCAAAGAAAAGATAATAAAACATATTGGATGATTATGTATGGTATATTAAATGGTTATGAGTTATTTGGAGAAAAAGCTGAGAAGATGGAAAGGAAATAATTGAAGGGGGGTGTTTTCAATTATCAGTGAGGTAATCAGAGGAAGTTTCACTAGTAAGGTGACATCTAGGAATGAAGGAGATGAGGATGAAAACTAAGCCACTATATGGGGAAAGAATGTGTCAAGAGAGAGTACAGAAAGTACAAAAGTCCTGTGTAGCCATGGTCTCCACTGCAAGGAAGCCAAAGTGACTGGAGTAGAGTAAGCAAGAGCAAAAGCTGTAGTAGATGAAGCTGGAAAAGGGAGGAGGTAGAGGTTCCAGATTGAGCCATTTGGCCATGATAGGAAGGAGCTCATGGAGGATTTTAGGCACAGGAGTAAAATGTTCTGACTTGTATTTTTAAATGATCACTCTGGTTGTATTAAAAATAGGTGGTCAAGGGTTGACACGGAAGCAGGGACTCTAAAAATATGTTCTCTTACAATTTTGTTTATAACCTTTTCTCTAGCTTACTTTATTGTAAGAATATAGAATTCATAAAACATGCAAAATATATGTTAGTCAGCTGTTTATGTTATTGATAAGGCTTGTGGTCAACAGTAGGCTTTTAGTAGTTAAGTTTTGGAGAAGTCAAAAGTTATACCTAGATTTTTGATGGCGCAGGGGGTGGTATACCTAACTCTCATATCATCCAAGAGTCAACTGTACATTGAATAACAGTGTTGTTTTGTAACTATGAGTTTAAATCAAATTTCAAGAGGGTTTTTTTTTAAATTTTTATTAAACATATAATGTATTATTTGCCCCAGGGTACATGTCTGTGAATCATCAGGCTTACGCATTTCACAGCACTTAACATAGCACATACCCTCCCCAATGTCCACAACCCAGCCACCCTATCCTTACCCCCCTCCTCCCCTCCCAGCCACCCTTAGTTCGTTTTGTGAGTCTAGGAGTCTCTTATGGTTTGTCTCCCTCCCCATCCCTTCCTGTTTCATTTCTCTCCCCCGCCCAAACTCCTGCCTTGCCTCTCAAATTCTTCATATCAGAGAGATCATGTGATACTTGTCTTTCTCTGACTGACTTATTTCGCTTAGCATGATACCAAGAGGGTTTTTTTTTTTTTTATCAGTTTGTTGGCATTATTTATTTTGTTTATTGACAGCAGTGAGTTTGATGACTATATTTGGGTATTGGTGAGACCCCCTAGAGGGCTCTGACACCTAGCAAAAAAATATGCTTGCATGAGCAGCAAGATATAAAAAGTACCAGTCAAAAATCCATTTTGGTCTTCCTGGTTTCACTGTGTTCCCTGTCATGCACAAATCTGTGGTCCCTGATCTTTGAGAGAAAACAACAGAACCCTGCAGAGGGAGAACAATCAGAGCCTGGGCTCAGCCTCTCTAGACCCTTGTTATGAGACAGCTAGAATTCTTTGGCTAGAATGCATCCTTATGCTAATGCTTTTGCTTTATCACATTCTTTTCCAACAATACACCTTTCAAGTATAAGTATCCATTTTGAGTTCTGAGAATCTTCTTTAATAGCTGAACTCTGTCTAACTCCCACCATTAGTGCAGGGACTTAGGCAAGGGTGGTAGAATGGAAGTAAAGAGTCAGTCAGTTGGAACCTGAGTAACATTTAAAGGAGGAATTGACATGGTTTGCTGATGGATTGCATGTGGCATGTGAGAATTAGAGCAGATTCAAAGATTACTCCCAATATTTTCATTGTAGGCAAATAGGAATGATGACTGAGGAGCAAAAATTAGTGTTCATTTAATAGAAAAAAAAGAAGGAAACTAATTGAAGACTTTGAACATAGACAACTCTTGTGGGAAAACAGATTCAAACAAAGCAGAGAAAAGAGGTCTTTGTTGAAAAGAGAGCGGGATTACAAATATTTAAGAGAGCTAAGGATATAGGCATAAAAGGGAAATTATTCTGTTTTAAAATGTTTTGAAAGCTTCTTCAAAGAAATACTTTCCTTCCTCCACACTGACATTTTAAATTTTATATAACATAAAGATCATGGGAGTAAACATCAATGTAGTATTTAATTCTATTATGGAACTTTTCTTATATACTCCACCATTCTATCTATAAGATATTTTCATTCCACAATGATACTTCACTTAACTTTAACTTAAACAAAAGCATAATAAAATCAGAAGTTGAAATATAGAGAAAATGTAGAATACTAACTTAGTTTGCTATCTGGAATATTACATTTAAGCAAAATGTTATTTTCTGTGATTCTGGAACCAATATCAATCTTAGAATTATGTGGATTTTATGTAAGTCCAAGAAAAAAATCATTATTTCTAAGCTAAAATTAATTAAACCTGCCATTAATGTTGCTATTGGTCTTTATTTTTTTTTTTAAGATTTTATTTATTTATTTGACAGAGAGAGATCACAAGTAGACAGAGAGGCAGGCAGAGAGAGAGGAGGAAGGAGGCTCCTTCCTCACTGAGCAAAGAGCCCGATGCGGGGCTCGATCCCAGGACCCTGAGATCATGACCTGAGCCAAAGGCAGAGGCTTTAACCCACTGAGCCACCCAGGTGCCCCTACTATTGGTCTTTGATATTTATTTTGCTCTGTATTTACATTTCATCTGGAAGTCTTTTGCAGAAAATCTGGGATGTGAGGGAGGAAATGAAACAAAATGCGATCAGGAAGGAAACAGATCATGAGACTCCTAAACTCGTGAAAAAACTGAGGGTTGCTGGGGAGTAGTGGGGGTAGGGATAGGGTGGCTGGGTAATGGACATTGAGGGGGGAATGTCCTATGGTAAGTGCTGTGAAATGTAGAAGCCTGATGATTGACAGACATGTACCCTGGGGCAAATAATACATTATATGTTAATATAAATAAATAAACAAACAAACCCCCCCAAAAAAACCAAAACAAAACACACAAAAAAAGAAAATCTGGGATGATTTTTACTTGCAGTGAGAAACTTTGGAACACTCTTAACATCTATATAGAAGATGCTGAATAAATGTTTGTTAAGTGGATAAATACATACATGAATAAACATATACATGAATGAAAAGTCACATGAATGGTTTATGAATGAGTATATGAATTTATAGTGGCATGTATATGCAAAAAATGTTTTCTGTTATGTAAACAGAGAGGAAGTCATGAATCTTTTGTTTTTCTCTTCATTTGTTGCTAGTAACCACACTGAGGCCTGCTTGTGGAGTAAGAGCAGTGGAAGAGAGCTTCATTGTTGACCATTGGAGAATAAACTGGGTTCTGGAATACAAGGCCTGGGTGAGGGGGCAAGGCTGACAGCTAACCGGGTGATTTCAGTAATCAGTAGCTGTGTGTTTGGGTGGCATCCTATGCTCCGAAATGGAGATTGAAGCCAGAGTTAGAGCAAAAAGAAGCTACTCAAGAGAAAATGTATCATTCCTGGGGTAGAACTGCCTCATCAGAGAAAAGGGTGGAGGATATTTCTTTCCTTTTCTGTGTCATGAACTCATGACCTCCCTCCTTTCCTACGTGCCTAAGCACACACAAGCACACACATACCTCCCAAGGCATCTGTGAATTGAAAGATTTATATGAGCTCTCACAAAGGATATGACTGTTCTCATGGGTGTTTTCAGACAAACAGTTTCACCACCCACTCATCTCCCAAGGTTGTTCCTTAACCAGGTATCTAACTGAGGCGTGGGATTGAGACAAATACTATACAGTCATTTTAGAAAGGTTAGCCTCAGAATAACTTAGTAAAGAAAAAGCAAATAACTCCAAATTCCTATATCCTTCATGTATGCATACAGATGATAGACAAACAATAGATGATAGATACAGATAGATAGATAATAGATAGATGATAGATAAATGATAGATAAGTGAATGATAGATAGAACAAACTATTATAGACAAGCCTTCCAACACTATTTCCTTTTTATTTTCAAGCTATTTTAAAAATGTCTTTCGGGGCACCTGGGTTGCTCAGTCGGTTAAGCATCTGCCTTGGGCTCAGGTTATGATCTCAGGGCCCTGGGATCGAGCCCCATGTTGGGGTCCTTGCTTAGTAGGAAGCCTACTTCTCCCACTCGCCTTGCTTGAACTCTCTCTTGCTATCTCTCTCTCAAATAAATAAAATCTTAAAAAAATGTCTTTCTACTTTCTCTTTTCCTAGCTTAGGAAATATGGGCCAATTCTCACAGGATTTTTTTTTTTTTAAAGATAAAGTGTATATAGTAGTGCAGTATATAGTAGTGCAATTTCTTAGAAATTAATCAAAGAAACCAGTGGGTCTAAAGCCAAACTGCCATACTATGGAGCAATAGTTCAATAAATGGGGATTTCCATTCAAGTAGTTGCAAAATATTCTTTGATACTTCAGACTGTGTACTGATGATGGTAGTCTTGTCCCTTCTTTTCTAATGAAAAGGAAATTAAATTTAAAAAGAAGACAGTTTGTTGTTTGTCTTCAGACAATAGATGCTAGACACCAAGAAAGTAATGAAATAAATGCAAAGAGGAAAGATGTGGGTCAGAATTTCCTAAGCCTTTCCCACAGATCTCTTGGTCCAACCAGATGCTCTGAGCTGTGTGCTCCATAGCAGAACACATTTCTGCAGGGCCGCATATGCTGTCCTCTCGAGGGGGTGCACAATACTTATTAGAATATTAAAGGCACCAACATCCTGAAGTCTATTTAGCTTCTCTTAGCCCAGCATTTCTAAAATTTATGAGTCCATGAAGGCTTCTTAAATATAACACACATCAAGATGCTGCAGAGCTAGTAATGTGGAATATGCTTGGTGCCTGCCTGTACAATGCAAACACTCAAGTGTACAGAAAGCCAGACCCCTGGGAAATGGAATCACTTAGAGGTAATCAGAGCCTTTGTAGAAAAACATAACATTTTGAGGCTCAGAGCATGGAAAAAGAAATTATACAGGCTGGGAACCATGCATCGCACCACTTAGGGATAGTGGGGATTAGAAAGAATTAAGAAGAGGCCAAGAAACTGAGAACAAAAGCCTAATAATTAAATCCACTAGACTGTATTTTTAATTAATTCCTCTGCTGGTACTGGACGAAACTTTTCTAAGATGAAGAATATTAAGAGCACAGTAGTTTTTACTAAACTAGTGCTTCTAAACTCTGAGATCCATTTGCTTTTGGAAACCCCACTTCCCAGGGGTTCTGATGGGTTGTGGAGGTTTTCAAATGCTCATAAAAAGACTCCTAGGCTTCTTGGACATCAAATACTCTTACAAAACAGTAATTTGTCGAATTAAGTGCCAATGAAACAGATGGATTACATTTTCCTCACAATGTGCACAAATTAAGAAATTAAAGAGAAAAAGTACTTGGTAGAACCAGCTTTGTATTTTTCTGGACCTAAAACATTTAGAAAAATAGTTTGAGATATTTGGCTAACGCCCAGTGCCACCCGGCCTGCTGGCTCCAGAGACCAGCCTCATTGTCTTACATACTCTATTAAGCAAACAGATGGGTGAGTGGTTTGTCACTGACTTCTCTGAAAAAGTGAAACATGAAATGAAATACTCCTGGGAGGATAAAATACATGTGCTTCATACTTTTAGAGAGGTAGGCTGAGGTCCATCTCTAGGAGAATTCAGACATAATGTAAGCCGACGGAATTAAGTTTTTAAAAATATTTGTTGTATTAATATGAGATAACTGAGAAGAGAAGAGAGGTAAACTATAGAAGACAGGTAAACTAGAAAAATTGGGAGTTTAAGTTTTGTAAATAGCTAGAATTTCTGCCACTATGAATAGAGTTTTTGGGATGCTTTTCAGAATGACATGTAATTTTGTAAGACATTGTTTATGTTTATGCTTTTTAAAATTAATAAACTTTATTTTTTTCAAGGAATTTTAGGTTTATTGTAAAATTGAGTGGAAAATAGAAAGTTCTCATATACTTTCTGTCGCCACTACACACACGTTATCCTCCACTATCAACATCTCACACCAGAGTTAGAATCAATGAATCTAGGACAACACGCCATTGTCAACCAAAGTCTACAGTTTACATTAGGGTTCACTTTGTATGTGTTTTTAATAAGGAAAGATATTGAAATTTCAGATTATTCATTTGTCAAATAACCAATAATGCTGCTTAAAATATATTATTAGTGCATGCTTAGAGTTGAAGAACCCTGGACCTATGACTTTTGATTGTTTTAAAAGAAATAATTTATAACCACACATTAGTTTATTTGGTTTCAAGAAGAAATAAATTGTGGGAAAATGTAAGTTTTATATACTTAACTCTTACGTTCATCACAAGAAACGGACAAGCCTCATTAATTAGCAAATGTTATTTCTAATTTGCAATGTAGAAATAATATTTTTTCCTTGCTGTGACCAAGATATGCTGTGACCAGATATCTGTTAATACAGATATCTTTGGAAAGGTATATAACAGAAAATCAGCTTTATGGCAATGCTTTGAATAGAAAATTACTATGATAGCAAAATCAAACCCATGTTCATTTCTCATAAACCTATTTTGTGCTTTGTTTTCAGTATCATGTTGAAAACTTGAATGTACCAACCATGATTCTCCACTTTTATAGGGACTCTGAGATATACTCATGGAATGAATTTTGATGTTGAGGTTCTGACTCCAAAGATTGAATTTGTTTCTTGAACTAGCAACGCCTCTTGATCCATTTCCCGAACAGATTAAAAATACCCAAGGGCGGGATTAAAAACCCCAAAATCAATCTTGATTCTGAGAGTGGTCTTGCTTAAGGCCTGATGTATGCATTTTTTTTTTTTTTTTGCATTTTTGACATTAACTCTCATCCAGATTTATTCCTTTTTTTTTTTTTTTCAGGTATATTCCTGGAAGATGACCAGTGTATGACCTTACCTCCAACCCAAAGAAACCCTATTTCATTCAACAATACCCAGAAACTCTGGATGTAATGACTTTCAAAGAGTTGACTGAGCTAGAATTCACTCACATGGAGCATCTTATCTAGAGGCCATGTTTTCTGTACATGACAGTTCAGATAGACTCCAAATAAGATGCTCCATGTGAGTGAACTGGATTTTTTTTACTAACTGCATTCTCGATTTGATTTTTTTGAGTTTTATTACTAATTGAATTTTCTATTTGAGCTTTATGGTAAGAATAGCTGCAAATATTTTGGTTTGTTTTTCACATCAGAGAATATAGGTTTTAAAAAAAGAACAAAATTAAATTGAACTGCAGTCTTCAGCTATTCAGTGAAAACTGCTCTTTTGTTTTCTATTTTTTTTTCTTTCTCTTTTCTTTCTCTCTCTTTTTGTTCATGCTTTCCCCAGTTCATTTTTCCTTAACCTGAAGCAAACTTCATTCTCCGGTTTTAGCTCAGATATCCACATCTTTCTTCTTTTGGTCTGGGGCTCCAGGGGTAGAGCACTTGTTCCAGACTTGACCAGTTAAGCACCTTAATGTCTCCTCCTACCTGTTTATTTACCCACACCCCACCCATACCCATCCATCTATAGAGAGGAGTAGGGAATTAATCTGTGAACAAACCTCATTCAAACTAGATTTTCAGTTGCATAAGCCAATACATTCTTTTCTGCTTAAGTTGATTGATTTCTTCTCATTTGAAACAACGAGAAAAAGTAGTCTTGGTACACCCTTTCAGACATTTTGTTGATGCTCTTCATACATACATTTTTTATTCAATGGAGTTATTTCTATGAATTAAGTTTTCCAACAAATTAATGAGAAAACTTCTGTTTGGTGATTTTAAATCTGTAATAAAATTCAGAGACTCAGAATGAACTTTAATTAGCGTTGCATTAAGAAGTCAGGAATAACGTTGTAGCTTTCTTAGAGTAATCCATTTTTCTAGATTAAATTAATTGATTTACCTGCTGTAAAATTTTTTACTTTCAGTAGATTTTCTGTTTTGATGTGTACATTGCAACACAGAGAAGATACTTAGCTTTTTAATTTTTTTAATCCTGTTCTTTCTTTGTCCTCTTAACTGCTTATTATATTTGAGTGGCATTTATTTAGAATATAACTCACCAATCTTAGCCTCAATTTCTCATTAAAATGACCTTGGCTTGATTAGTAGGACAAATGCACATGGACTGCAAAAAGCACACATCTTGTTTTGAAAAGCTTTGAAAAGCTATGAAAATATAAATTCATAATTTCTCTTTGATTTTGTATGAGAACCATTGTCTTTTACTTTCTGCTTCAACTAGAGTAGTGAGCAATAATTTCTAAGCAAGTCATTGTAGGTGTGGAATATAATATTCAGAGATTAGCTTTCTAGAGATTGAGTTTAAATAAACATGAACTTGAAGAATTTCCAAACTTGCTCCTTGTAACCCACCTCACCCATGTTGGAATGAAGGTTAGTGACAGAGCCTGGGAAAAAGTGAGATATCATTTTTTGGGCTTTCTTTTATCTTCATGTTACTGTACTGAATATTTATCATTTGACAACTTTTAATCTTTAATGGGGGAAAAAAGGAGTTCTTGTTCATTCAGGAAATAGGAATTACTTAATCAGGAGAATCCACATGGATGTCATGAAAGGAAGCTTAGCACTTTCTATAATAAGAACTTTATCTTCACTGAAATGTTTTCAAAGGTCACCATTTTAAAATTTACTTTAATATAGAAACAACATTGATTATAATGTAAGACCATATGTGTAAATGTTAACTGTACATGAGTAGGTAAAAAAAAATCAGTAACAACATACTTTCTCAGGTTACATCAGTTTTAAAATATTTTCTAGAGAGAAAAACTACCTTCACCATTTAACATTCACAAATGATATTTATAATATAATACTTAAGCTTTTTTGGCAGACTCTAGGGCTACACAGGAGGCTGGTGGGCTGGGCCAAACATTCTAGAAAACAAAATGATATTTCCCAAAATCTCTTAGTGATTGGAAAACAAAAGTTTTACTAACGGGAAGGAGCCTGCCTCAAACACATAGTCAGTTTCTTCATAAGACTTTTCCCAGAATTTGCAACTTGCGTGGAGTAGAATTTTAAAGAGCTAAGCTCAAAACCTCTCATGAAGAGAATTCAATCTCCTGCAATCTTAGAAGGCTGAATAAACAAAGACTGCACAAAAGTCTCAATTAAAATCTGGGAAGGACCATTCCTAAAGAGCACTGACAAAGCCCAAGGTAGATTGAGTCTCACTAAAACTATAATCAGCCTGACCCTTGAATTAGTCACACTTTCACCTTATCTACCCAATAGAATAAAAGAAGAGATGGGGGAAAATAGCATTTGGAACAAAGTTCTTTTCCACACATACAACCACAAATTTCTAGATATACAAAGAGACAGAAAATGTGACTGATTAGAAACAGAATAATAGAAAAGATGGACCAACAGATCTAGACACTGTAGATAGCAGACAAGGATTTTTTTTTTAAAGATTTATTTATTTTTTTAATTTTGAGAGAGAGATGTGGAAAGGGAGGGCAGACAGAAAGGGGGAGAGACAGATATAAGCAGACTCCCCACTGAGCACAGAACCTGACCTTGAAATCAGCACCTAAGCCACCCAGGCACCCCAAGAATTTTAAAAGAGGTACAAACAGTGTGCTCATAACGAGGAACACAAATCCAAAAATGATAAAGAGAGGGGTAATTTCAACAGAGACATGCAATCAACAATCTATGTGAAAACAATGAATATCCTACTACTAAAATTTTCAATATCAGACATTAATATTTTATTAGATGAGTTAAATGGAAAGTGGACCACAGCAGAAGACCGGGTTGGTGAACTTGAAGAGAGGTTAATAGAATGTAGTCAAATAGAGGCAGGGGGAAAAAAAAGGAAAGAAAAAAAAGAATGGAAAAAATAAGCAGAGTATAAGAGAATTTGGGAGTACATGGTTTAATAAACATGTCATTTGTGTCTCAAAGGGAGAAAAAAATGGGACAAAAGGAATTTTTGAGGAAACGATGGCCAGTATTACCTAAAAGTAATGAAAGAGACTAATCTCTGGATTTATGAAGGTAAGCAGATCCCAGGCAGGATAAACACAAAAAAACCCTACATTTAGATATTACATCAGCAAGATGGTGGTATAGTAGTGTCCAGCACCTGTCCCCTTGCAGAAACATCAATTTGAACAACTATCCCTGCATGAAAATACCTTCATAAAAGTTAAAGATTCTAGGTACGAGGTTATAGCACCTGGATGGAACACTGAGACAAGAGAAGATGCACTGAAGAGGGTAGAAAGGACAGTTTTACACCATTCCTGTCACCACTCTCTAACCCTGGACAGACCAGCATGGAGGGAGATACCCTCTCCATGAGGAAGGAGAGTTAAGTGAGCACCTGACTTCACCAGACTCTGGCTTCAGGCCCACCTCAGTGAACCCTGGTGCTAGGCTGACCTTTTTAGCCTTATGGATTCTGTCTCTAGGTTCACCCCAGCACTAAGTAACTCAGCCCCTGGAGATCCAGCCTCCAAGCCAGCTTCTGTGGACCCACGCCCCCCACTCACCTTGGCTTTGAATATTGATTATATACAGTAGGGAATGGACAAAAGCAAAGACGTCATTTTAAAATTTGTTAGGTATTACATATAAGGTTGTTATTATTACTGAAGTATAGTTGACCAAATGTTTTTTTTAAAGATTGATAGAATTGATAAACTTTTAATAAGAATGATGCAAAAAATGAGAGAGAAAGCACAAATTACCACTATAAAAATAAGGACATCAGGAAAGATTTTAGAGACATTAAAAAGATAAGAAAAACATTATGGATCACTTTATACTGATAATCTTGACAAGTTATGAAATTGAGAAAATTTCTTCTAAAAATGCATCTTAATAAAACTGACACAAAAAGAAATAGGAATTCTGAATTTGGATCTGTAATTAAAATCTTTCCCACAAAAATGCTCTGGCTCATGGCCAGATGGCCTTTCAAACATTTAAGGAAGAAAAAAAAATATCAGTCTTACACAATATTTTTTAGAGAATAAAAAAAGAGGGAATATTCTCTACCTCACTTTGTGAAGCCAGACTTCAAAAGTAAAACCTAAAGGAAATTGCAAAGTAATGGCTCTCATGAACCCATACACAAAAATATAGGAGACTATAGTAATTGAACACAGTTATTTATCAAAAGGGTGATGCATGATGAACATGCAGGCTTTATTCTAGGAATCAAAGTTGGTTTAGTATTTGTAAATCGATTTATGTAATTTATCACATTAACAGAATCCAGAAGAAAATGCCTATGACATAAATAGATGTTGAAAAGCATTTGATAAAACAACACTCACAATATTGAATTTTAAATGAAGGCTAAGAAAAGTCACAAAATTTTCCTGAAGTGCTTTACAAAATAAACTATTTAAATGGTTTTGAATAGCAGTATGCTTTGAACAATTTTGTTGAGTGAAAAATAATATTTATTGTTTTTTTCCAAGATCGTTCAGTTAGTTGTTTTGCATATACATAAAAGCTATGACAGTTGATGAAATATGAGATACTAGAAAAGAGTACAAGCAGTAATTTCTCTGATATTTTCCTAGCAACTTTTTTCTAGATAGGGACTACATAAAAATAAAAAGCTTCTGCACAAGGAAGGAAACAATCAACAAAACAAAAAGGCAACCTACTGAGTGGGAGAAGATGTTTGCAAATGACATATCTGATAATGGATTAGTATTCAAAATATATTAAGAACTTACAAAATTCAACACTCAAAAACAAATTATCCAATTAAAAAATGGGGAGAAGACATGAACAGACATTTATCTAAAGAAGACATACAGATGGCCAACAGACATATGAAAAGATGCTCATCATCACTTATAATCAGGGAAATGTAAATCAAAACTACAGTGGGATATTACCTTACATCTGTCAGAATGGCTAAAATCAACAACACAAGAAACAGCAGGTGTTACCGAGGATGTGGAGAAAAAAGAACCCTCATGTATTACAGATGGGAATGCAAACTGGCCCAGCCACTATTGCAAACAGTATGGAGGTTCCACAAAAAGTTAAAAATAGAAATACCCTATGATCCAGCAATCACACTACTGGGTATTAATCCAAACAATACAAAAACATTAATTCAAAGGGATTCATGCACTCCTAGGATTATAGCAGCGTTATTTACAATAGCCAAGACATGGAAGCAGACCAAATGTCCATCCATTTATGAATGTATGAAGAAGAGACGCTATATATATAAATAGAATATTATTTAGCCATAAAAAAGAATGAAATTTTGCCATTTGCAATGACACGGATAGAGCTAGAGAATATAATCCTAAGAGAAATCAATCAAAGAAAGACAAATATATGATTTCACTCATATGTGGAATTTAGGAAACAGAGAAAAAGAGGGGAAAAAAGAAAAAAGAAGACAAACTAAGAAACAAATTTCTAACTATAAAGAACAAACTGATGGTTATCAGAGGGGAGGTGGGAGGGGAAATGGGTAAAATAAATGATGGGGATTAAGGAATGCACGTGTAATGAGTGCCAGATGAGGAAAAAAAAACACTTAAAAAAACAAAACAAAAGCAAAAAAGACCAAATATGAGATAAAAACAATAAAAGATCAAATTTAAATACATAATATGAAACTACTAAAATGTATTCCTACTTATGGATGAAGAGTAACTCAATATTCTTCCTTTCTTTATCTCAGTACTGTTGATCAATATACGAGGGATATGTATCTTGAGTCAGATTCTTCTTTAATGTTATCAGTTGGGTAGAGTGATAGGCTAAAATTTGAAAGAATGTAAGTTTATAATATCCTTACCATGTACTGGCCATCTGAGGGCAAGGTTCTAAGTCTTTGTTAGTGAGGTAATAAAATTTGTTAGTTTTTAAAATCTATACATTTCTATATAATTCTACATATTCGTCATGTGTTAATTCAAACTGCCTCTTTCAAATAACATAGTCATATATTATTAATCTCAATAATTGAGTCACTTATTTTTTTCTTTTTAAGTGTGTTTTGTTTTCTTTTAAGCATCTGACCCAAAATTTTGTTCTTTGCTAATTAATGCCAGATAGTTGGATGTGCATAAATCTACTGGCTTTTTAAGTAAATTATTATTATAATTAAATAATTGCTAGTAATAAGGAAAGCTCCTATTAAAAGCAACTTCTTTGTATAGAAAGGGAAGTGGAAATATGAGTAACAGCTTTTCCACTAGATGATATAGATAAACCTCAGTAAACCAAAGAAAATCTCCTTGTGTCATGAACATATTTCAAAGGTTAAAATGAGTTAAATGTAATTAAATGTTAGAAAATCTGAGAAACTTGTTTTCAGAAAAATCAAGGGTTTTTTTGCTTAAAAAGGTTTGGACTACTCTGTACACATAGCCCATAAGCTGTTTAGCCATTTTATAGTTAATGTTAACTATAAACACATACAGACACACACAGACAAACACAACCAACATTATTTTTAACTGATACCAAGTCCCCTAGTATTGGTGGAGCATAATTAATTTGCCAAGTCTGTAGTATAAGAAATGTACATATTTTAATTTGTTAAATTATAAATCATACTGTAATTAACGCATTTAGAATGCAATATTTTCCTAGATCCATGATGATTTTAGGGCCAATTACTTAGTTTTGGGCACATACATTTTAATAAGTCCTTTTAAACATGCTTTGATTAAACAAGATTATTATACTACCTATGTTATAACCAACAGAATATTAAGCTTCTTTCACATACATGTATAAATATTTTTTTCTTAGCTTATCACTTGATGTTTAATTTTTGATGTTAGTTTTTAATTTACAAAGATTGGTTTTATTTAGGGGAAGGTAATGATTGAGAATCAAATTTTGTCATCTTTTCTTGATGATTTCTGCCTTGGATATTATGCTTAGAAAGGTCTTTCTTACTTCAATGACCTTTGAAAGGTCAACCTTAGAAAGGACTGAAATTTTATTTTGATATTTATATGGTGTTATTTCTAACAAATAAATCATATTCAAGAACATGGTATATATGTGCCCATGTATTAAATATTCTCTTTTGCTCTCCATAAGAATTTGCATTTAGGTCCTATAACTTTCTCAATAAGTCTATTATGTGATCAGTTATATTTTCTTATTGTTATATGGTTTCTCAGTTGCTGCTCCTGGGATTCTCTTGGACTCTTTCATTGAAAAATCATCGCTTGCCTTAGATACATAGACTTAACCAAATGTATCTATAAGCTTGTTTTGTTTTGTTTTTAGATTCCGTGTATAAGAAAGATCATACAGTATTTTTCTTTCTCTTTTGGATTTATTCCAATTAGCATAATGCCGTCAAGTTCCATTCATTCATCAATGGATACTTAGGTTGTTTCCATATCTTGACTATTGTAAATAATATTACAATGAACAGGGGGTAATGCATAACTTTTTGAATTGGGGATTTTCTTTTCTCTGCAGGTAAATATCCCAACTGAAGATGCTAGATCATATGGTAGCTCTATATTTTATTTTTTGAGGAAGCTCCATTTGCTTTGCATAGGGGTTGCACCAATTTACATTTCTACTAATAATAGTACATAAGTGTTCCCTTTTCTCCAGTTCTTAGCCAACACTTGTTCTCTTTTCTTTTTGGTTTTAGCCCTTCTGTCAGGTGTGAGATGATATCTCATTGTGGTTTTTCTTTGCATTTCCCTGATGATTAATGATGTTGAGCATCTTTTCATGTGCCTGTTGTCTGACATCCTTATGTCTTCTTTGGAAAAATGTCCATATTTGATCAGATTATCTCTTTGTTTTGCTATTGATTTTTTTTTTTTTAGTTTTTCATATAGTTTGGGTATCAATGCCTTATCAGTTATATGATTTGCAATTAATTTCTCCCATTCAGCAGGTTGCCTGATCATTTCCTTTGCTGTGTAGACTTTAATTTGATTTTTTAAATTTATTTTTGCTGTTGTTGTTTTTGCTTTTGGTGTCAGATTTTAAAAATCATCATTAAGACCTACATCAAGGAACTTACTACCTATGTTTTCTTTAAAAGTTTTATGGTTTCAGGTCTTACGTTCAAGTCTTTAATCAATATTTTGTTCATTTTTGTGTATGGTATAAGATGCTGGTCCATTTTTTTTCTTTCACATGTGGCTGTTTAATTTTTCCAACACCATTTATTGAAGAAACTATCCTTTTCCCATTGTATAAACTTGTCTTCTTCATGAATTAATTAACCATATATTGTGGGTTTATTCCTGGGCTCTGTATTCTCTTGTATTGATCTAAGTATCTGTTTTTATGATGGTATGATATTGTTTCAATTACCATAACTTTGCAATATACTTTGAAATCAGGGAGTATGATGCTTCTTGTTTTGTTCTTTTTTTCTCACAATTGCTTTGGTTATTTGAGATCTTTTGTGATTCCCTACAAATTTTAGGATTGTTTGTTCTATTTCTGTGAAAAGTACTATTGGAACTTTGATAGGTATTGCATTAAATTTACAGATTACTTTGAGTGGTGTAAATATTTTAACAATATTAATTATTCCAATACGTAAGCATGAAATACATTCCTATTGATATACATGCGTTCAATTTCTTTCCTTAATGTTTTATAATTTTCAACATATGGTAGTTCTTCCTTATCTATAAGAGATATTTTCCAAGACTCCCAGTGGATGCTTGAGACCATGGATAGTACCAAACCCTTTATATATTATGTTTTTCCTATACATACATACTTATGATAAAGTTTAATTTAAAATTATACATAATAAGGGATTAATAAAAATAACTAATAATAAAAAAGAACAATTATAAAGTATACTGGAATAAAAATTATGTGAATGTGGTTCTCTCTGTCCCTCAAAATACCTTATTGTTCCATAGTACCCTTCATGTGATTTGAGACAATAAAACACGGGATGAGATGAAGTGAGGTCAATGATGTAGGCATTGTGAAGTAGTATCAGGCTATTCTTGACCTTCTGATGATATATCAGAAGAGAGAGATCATCTACTTTGGACAGCAGTTGATTGTGAGTTGCTGAAACTGTGGAAAATAAAGCTGCTGGATAGGGGTGGCTACTGTACAGGCCTTTCACATCCTTTGTTAAATTTATTCCTGTGTATTTTCTTCTTGATGCAATTATAAATGGTATTGTTTTTCTTAATTTCTCTGTCTGATAGTTTGTTATTACTGTAAGGAAATGCAGCATATTTTCTGTGTACCGACTTTGCATCCTAACTTCACTAAATTTGTTAACTAGTTATAACATTTTTTTTCGTAGAGGCTTTAGGATTTTCTGTTTATAATATCATGCCTTCAACAAATAGTGACAATTTTACTTCTCCCCTTCTGATTTGGATGCCTTTTAACTTTTTTCTTACCTAATTTTTCTGGGTAGGACTTCTAATACTAAATTGAATAAAAGTGGTAAGTGAACATCCTTATCTTGCTCCTGATCTTAGAGGAAAAATCTGTCAGTTTTTCAACATTCAGAATGAATGTTAGCTGTGGGCTTTTCATGTATGGCCTACATTATGTTGACATATGATCCTCTCTCTGTAGCTACTTTGTTGAGGTTTTTTATTATAAATAGATGTTGAATTTTCTTAAATGCTTTTTCTGCATATTAAGATGATCATATGATTTTTACCCTTTATTTTGTTAATGTGGCATGGCCCATTGACTAATTCACAGATGTTGAACCATCCTTACATTCCTGTAATACGTCCCGCTTGAGTATGATGTATTATCTTTTTAATGTACTATTGAATTTGCTTTACTAATATTTTGTTGATGATTTTTACAACAATTTTTATTAGGAATATTGACTTTTGATATTATTCTTTGTGGGGTCCTTGCCTAATCTTGGTATCATGGTAATATTAACCTCATAACATGTGTTTTAAGGAGGTCCCCCCTTTTTCATTTTTTTGAAGAGTTTGAAAAGAATTGGTATTAATTCTTCTTTGAATGTTTGGTAGAATTCACCAGTAAAGCCATCTAATTCTGGACTTTTATTTTTGGGGAGATTTAATTACTGATTCAGTCTCTCTGCTAGTAATATGTCTGTTAAGATTTTCTATTTTGTCAAATTCCATCTTGGAAGGTAAGTTTGGGATGTTCCATTTCCATTTTCATTGGCCTTAACGAATTTTTTATCTTTTGATTTCTTCTTTGACCCATTGCATATTCAATAACATATTTAATCTCTACATATTTGTGACTTTTCTATTTTTTTCATGTAATTAATCTCAAGTTTCATAGCATTGTAGTCAGAAAAAAATGCATGTAATTTCAGTCCTCTTAAATTTATTAAGACTTGCTTTGTGGCCTAAAAAAAAAATCTATCTTGGAAAATGTTTCATGTGCACTTAAGAAGAATGTACATTCTATTACTTTTGTATGGAATATTCTGTAATATCTCTTAAGTCCATCTGCTATAACATGTTTATTACTTCATTGATCTTCTGTCTGGATGACATATCCATTAATGTAAGTAGGATATTAAAACCTGCTACTATTATTGTGTTGCTGTCTATTTCTCCCTTTAGGTCTGCTAATATTTGTTTTATATATTTTGGTGCTCCTATGTTGGGTGCATAAATATTTACAAATATTATATTCTCTTGTTGGATTAACCACTTTATGATTATGTAATACCTTTCTTTGTCTCTTATAGTCTCTATTTTAAAGAACATTTTGTCTGCTATAATTATACATATGCCAGCTTTCTTTTGGTTTCCATTTGCATAGAATAACTTTTTCCACCTCTTCACTTTTAGCCTGTGTATGTCCTTACTTCTAAAGTGAATCCCTTGCAGACAGCATATAAATGGGTCTTGTTTTTTTAATCCCTTGAGTCACTGTGTATCTTTTGATTAGAGAATATAGCCCATTTACATTTAAAGTAATTATTGATAGGTATGAATTTACTGTCATTTTGTAGCTACGAGTGGCTTTTGTAATGGTTTTCTAGTGGTTTTTGTAGCTACTCTGTGCTGTTCTCTATTATTGTTCTCTTCCTATGTGGGTTAATGATTTTCTTTAGTGATAGGCGTATTTTATCTTTTGTGTATTTACTATAGGCTTTTGCTTTGTGGTTGCCATGAGGATTACATTTAACAACTTATATCTATAATAGTCTATTTTAAGTGGATAATAACTTAAGATTGATCCCATTCTAAAACTCAACATTTTTACTCTCCGTCCATGTTTTATGTATCTAACGTCACATTTTACATCTTTTTATCTTGTATATCCCTTACCTATTATAAAGTTATTATTACCACTTTTGTCTTTTAACCTTTATACTAGCTTTATAGTAATTAATCTATCTTTACTACATATTTGTTTTTCCAGTGAGATTTATTCTAGACTTTAAATGAAAGGAAAAAATGAAGGACATTTAGGCAAAAATAACTTATCATTTATATGGAAAAAATAGATTTTCATCTGACTCTAACAAGTATGCTTTATGCCATAAGGGAATAGAACAATATATCTCAGGAAATGAAGGAATGAAAATATACCTTTAAATAAATATTTAGTTGGAGACCAAAATTAAATAAGAGTTAAAAGAGAAAGAATATTTGTAGTAGCTAGATGTTCTGACAATGTAAATATACTACAACTATTTCTAAAAAGTAGAGATGACTAGGGAGAATATGCAGGAAATAATTAGCTATTCTCAGTAATCATAGGGAGTATTATTCTTCTGAGGATATCATTGTGTAATGTGAAGTAAAACAATTAGTTTAATGGGATATCCTAATTCTGTTATTGTCTATGTCTTTGAATTGGGCGTGGAAGAACATGAAATAGGTATACTTCAATAGAAATTAAGTAAAAACTCAGTAGTACTATATATGAATTGAAAGTATTGATATAAAGTCATGAGATATTTTATATACATACAATTAAATATATGTGTTAACATGTAAAAAATAAATTTGCGAATCTTGTCCACTGAAAAGGCCTAGAAAAGAAGTCATAATCTCTTAACACCCAGATTGTGTTTTTGAAATACCATTTCCTCCTTAAAGAAACCAGGATTTCAAAGAGAAATGGATAATTCCAGGCCCAAAGGAGGAAATGTAGAAGATGAATCTGAAACTGTCAAAGACTACTAAGATCATGTCAGAAGATTAGGAACCAACTGGTCAAGGCTACAAAGATTTAGGAACCAACTGGTCAAGGCTACAGGAACAATTTGTGCTTCAACAAGGATAGTACTTACCATTCATTTTCTTGAAAATTGGTAGGAAACAATTGAACCTTATTTGTATAAAAGATATCACCGGATGAACAAAGAGTTTATGAGGCAAACTATAGCTTGATAAAAATACTTCAACTAATACATAAAATTGAAATTATAGAATTTGAATAAATACTATTGGCATTGAGCATCAATGGCCAATATCCAGAAAAAGAAACCACCAGACACCAATGAGTAAACCCAATACTGACCATAGTCTTGCCAAAAGGATAAACATTCTGATCAAGCATCTGGAACCAGCTGCGAATTTGCAGAAAACACATGGGAAATGAAACTTACTGATTACACCACAAGTGTGCAATCAATGAAACTTAGACTGTGGGAAATGTCCAATATAAATTATCTGGATTCTTCAACAGGAAGGAAGAGGAAGGAATACAGGAGGGAACTGGTAGATTTGTAGAGACTGAAAAGACATATTACCTAAAAAAAATGAATACAATGTAAGTGCAGAGCCTAATGATGGACACTTGTGGGTGATAAAACTGTAAAGAAATCCAAACAAATACTCACTATAAAAATTAAAGTACTGGTTATTCTCAGGGGTAGGACATAGAAGTTTATTATTGGGATTAGGGACATAGAGGAGCTTCTGAGGTATCTAGTAAAGTTCTATTTCTTGATATATGTGGTATTCACAGGGGTATTCCCTTCATAATAGTACATTAAGTCATACACTTATTTTGTGAGGTTTTCTTTATAAAAATTATTGAGAGCATGGTGGAGCATGGAAGGGATTGAATTACTATCTGAGTAAGAGTACCTTGCATTTTATGGTAGTTAATGGATTATAAATCACCAGCATAGACTTATCTTGTGTGATATTTATAAATACCTAGTCACATTTAGAAAAAAAATTATTATTTCTTGCTTTCAAATACCAGGAGACCACAATTAAGACTCTAGATCACAGAACAAGTGATTGTTGGGGCTGAGGCCTCCTGAATCCTAGGAATTCTCCTACACATACGCATCTTCACATACCAAGTGTTGTCACACACACACTGGCCAATCAGTATATATAAGCAGATGGAGGATTCAGCACCAACACCCACCCTACCACTCAGCCCCAAAGTTGCCCTGATAGTAAAGGAAATAACATCTGCTGTTTCCTACCTTACTCACATTACAAGTTATCCTACATAAGTGAGAGAGTTGCTGTTTCCAAAGGATGTTTTCATGAGATCTTTAATGACACAGGTTATGTGCATTTTCATTGTTGCTCTAGGTGCTTTTGCTCAGCTCTTTACAAGTCAGCCTCATTTAAATAGTCTGAGGTAACGACATAAGATACCTATAATTTAGTTAGCCACTGCTCTTTGCCTGATATCGTACATGAGGAAACTGTGGCCAAGAAAGCTTAAGAAACTTGTCCTCACAGCAAAAATAGTTAAAAAAAAAATAGTGTTTTTCACCTGGAGTTGTATTATGACAAATCTACTTGCACCTCACTGACTCCTGGGGGGCCTTTAGTACTTGGTAAATAATAGAAAAGGTGAATGCTAACAATATAAAAATGCCATTACTATCTTTTTATGACAGAAGGTATCAACATACAGCAATGCTGTGGAGAGGTGGGTGGCCATCAAAAATCTAATTCTAGGAATAAAGAAGCATTCAAAGAATTAATGTGAATTATTTTCTAGGAGCTCCAAATTTAAGTCCTACATGAACTTTGAAAACAAAATTGTTTTGTAGTTACCAGTTATGAGAGCTATACAAAACTCCCAGGAGTCGTGCAGTAGCTCTTGACCAGCCAGTTTCAGCAAACTCACCTAATATAGCATATCTGTAAAAACATTGCTAAATCAAGCAATGAAGACTACCTTCACTTCTAAGCCTCCACTACAGCACAAAATATGAGGAGGAGCAGTCCCATTGCAATAGATGTTTTATAATTCATCAGGAGTAAGCAAACATAAAATGCAAGCAAAGGTTTATAACAATATGTATAATGTCATATCATTAGAAACTTTTTTCTAGATAATAGTCAATGAGTTACAACATAATGGACAACAATCTTTTCAGGATGCCATTTATTTTGTTAAGATTTTTTTTCTCACCTATTTCTGCTACAATCCTTTTGAAGAAAATGTTATACTGGAACCAAATACTACTTTGATGATTTTCTGTTTTACAAAGAATTCCTAAATAACAACTGAACAAAGAATCATCTTATGTTTAACAATATTGATTAAACTTTTAAAATTCTACATATAAACAAAGACAATACCATAATTTTCTCAAAATCACATACTATTATTGTTGGAAAGGCAAATCTTAGATATTGTTTCACCAACACTGTATTTACATGAGGCAAGTGCTCTTCAGCCACATTGTATTATTTGGCCTCAGATATCTTTTCTACACCTCATGGAGACTTGTCTTGGCAAACAGGAGGTAAAACAGGAGGCCAAATGACATATCAGGATACCCTCAAAAGTAAAAAATGCCAGGAATCATAAAGAATAGTGCCTTTGAAATTTGGCACCTCATTTTGACCCCAGTAAATTCAGGAGACAACTTTTATTTTTCATTATTTTCTGAGTTTTTAAACTCCAAATTAAGTCCTCTTAGTTGAAAAAGCAATGATAACTTCACCTTTTAAGAAGTTAGATGACAGTATACAATGAGGGCCTGAACATACGTTTGGTAATGCACAGAAACACAAGTAATTAGAAAAGAAAAGCAACCCGTTTTTTCTCATGAGAAAATTCCTATCATGCAAACTTTCTTTAATGTCCATATATATTAAAAATTGTGTCAAGTCTTGGTAACATTAATTAGTGATAGGTACACAAAATCTACAATGAAATTCAAATATTACAAGGACACTAAGTCACTAAAAGGAAAAACAAGGATGGTTGTAAGTGGATTTAACAATACTAAATTTGTTTTGAAATAAATAAAGGATACTGTATCCCATAATCTCCTTTTTCCTTTTGATTATTGGCTTGGAATTTTATCTAGAAATTTTACTGAAAATTATAGAGAAACAAATAACTTATTTTGACATTCAAATTCAGATTTGAGCATCCTAACAAATATGCTATTATTCAATATATTTGAGAAATATTCCTTTTCAATAATAATTTTGAAAATTTTCATGTTGAATTCAAAAAGTGAAATATTCCTTTTCTCTTTTCTGTTGTGACTGCATGTATGTTCAATACATTATGTTGGTATTGAAAAAGGAAACAGGAAACCTAAAAGTATTAAAGAAAGTAATAAAACACATTAATATTATCTGCAACACTCTTAAAGTTCTGAGGAAGTCAAGGTAAAGACATTGGGGAATGTGAATGCTGCCTTTTTCATCAAAAATTAGAGAAAACAGGGGCGCCTGGGTGGCTCAGTCGTTAAGCGTCTGCCTTCGGCTCAGGTCATGATCCCAGGGTTCTGGGATCGAGCCCCGCATGGGGCTCTCTGCTCTGCAGGGAGCCTGCTTCTCCCGCTACCATTCCCTCTGCTTGTGTTCCCTCTCTCGCTGTGGTTCTCTCTGTCAAATAAATAAAATCTTTAAAAAAAAAAAAAATTTAATAAAAAAAAAAAAAATTAGAGAAAACAGTGAGCTGGAAAGGCAGAGAAATAGTTGTGTCATATAGACTTCTCAGGATGCCAGACAAGACTAAAACAAGGCTCATGTCACCCAAGACACAAGGAAAAAGAGTTCATGTAAGATCAGCCACCCACACTGAATATAGCAACTGGCACTGGATTATCAGAAGTGATGTTCCTTGGGGCGTCTGGGTGGCTCAGTTGGTTTAAGTTTCTGACTCTTGATTTCAGCTCAGGTCATGATCTCAGGGTTGTGAGACCAAGCCCCGCATTGGGTGTTGAACCTGCTTAAGATTCTCTCTTCCTCTGCCCCTTTCTCTACCTCGCCTTTGATGTTTCTTAACCTGTTAACTAGAAAAATTCTATTTTCCTCTATTAATAACAGGAGATTTTATTTCTAGAACCTGTGATAGTTTGAAGCATGTGTTTGTGAAATGAGAACTTATTTCTATTTTTTGTTTTTATTAAAATCTAAGAATGTCACCATAGAAAACAAATCAAAAGGGTTATGTTTATTAATAATGCAGTTCTTGCAAAGAGAAAATTCCTAGCTTTTATTAAAATGACTGCACATATTTACATTCTATCTCAAACTATATACTTTAATGTGACTGAGAAAGAAAAGGTTTGGAAACTAGTGGGAGCCTCAGTGATCTATAGCATAATCTTCAATCCTTTACTAAAAGTAGATAATATGTATGATGAAATTCACCACTTAAAGCTACTATCTCCTTGGTAATCAAGAGAAGTCGCTGATTTCATAAAGTAAAAACTGAAGCTATTTACATAAATTAGGACTTCATTGTAACTAAAAATACTCCTGTGATTCCATTGTCATAAAATACTTTACAAAATATTGGAAAATCATCAGTAATGCAAAATTAGAATATAGTATGACAAACCTTAGTATCACCTCCCTTCTTGTTTTCTTTTTTAAAAGCAAATCAACTCCCTGCTACAATGTAAGTATAAATTAAAATATGATGCATAGAGTCCTTAAAGGGATTCTGAATTTCCTTGGACATGGAGAGGTGTGAAAAGATACCCATAATTGCCCTGATCACTGTAGCTCTCCCCTCTAAACTTTCTTTTGTGTGCTCCATTTCATTTAGTGGAAGATGATACTTTCCTGTATTACTTGTCCAGAGTATTGAGTGACACATCAATTTATAAATATAAAGTATAATATTTTACAAAGGTAAACAAGAAATTTATTATGATTCATAATAAATGACAAACTGGGGGATTGATTCAAGCAGGACTATTTTAAAGAAGGACCAGTTTAAAGATTTACTTACTTCTTTGACAGAGAGGTAGAGAGAGCCAGAGAGCACAAGCAGGGAGGGGAGTGGGAACCGCAGAGGGGAAAGAGAAGCAGGCTCCCCCCTGAGCAGGGAGCCTGATGCAGGGCTTGATCCCAGGACTCTGGGATCATGACCTGAGCCAAAGGCAGTTGCTTAACCGGCTACACCACCCAAGTGCCCCAAAGATGGACCAGTTTAACTAATAAATAAGAACAGTAATAATAATAAAAACCTTATTTTTGGAATACGCTGTCAATTTTATGTAGTATCTTGGTGAACAAAGACTCCCAACAGACACTATTTTAGATAGTTTGAAACAACACATAAGAAAGTTTATTTCAATTGATATTTGTACCCTTTCATGAAAAGCAAAACAAAAAGCCAAAATCAAAACCTAAAAGCAACAAGTTAGTGAACAATAGTACAAAAGTAATCATAGAATATGCTTTGAAATCTATGAATTATTCTATAAATTTTTGTGAATAATTAGTATGCCGTTAACATTATGGGGATTTAGTTTCTAAATTCCATAACCAATACATAAGTGCCGAAAATAGCTTCTAATTTTCTGTTATTATAATCTGTTTCATTAATGAAATTAAAAAATAATACTTATTATACATAATCACATAAAAATAAGGTAACAAATGGCAGGATTTCAATTTTCACAACTACATGGATGATAAAAGTTTGAATTAAAAAAAGCATAGATGAGTGAAGGATCAGTCCGCAAAGGGTGAAAAGTATCTGGATTTAATGTTATAGTGGCAATTACTATCGTTTCTAAAAATATTCTGAAGTCACATCCAAAAATGGAATTGTCTGTAGAACACAAATCATAGCTAATCTTAGTATGGAATTTACTGTGCTTTAGTCTTTATCATTTTTCTTTGATTAAATGAAATTCAAAACATTTTTATTTCATAAACTAAACATGGACTTATTAATTTTTTGGATTTCCAAACACAGGAATTGCTGCCTGAACAATAGATAGTATACTCAGACACACTTTATCTAGTGACAGATATATTAGCAAAACTAAAGTTCAATAATAGCCTTCATAGGAAAAATAATTTTCAGGATAGGTTATTACCCAGTGACATGGGTGGTTTAGCATATCCTAATCAGTTTTAGAGGCATACTTTTATAATTAATACGAAAAAAAGTCTGTAAATGAGCTATGCATTGTTTTCTTTAATTCTAATAAGATAACAACTTCATGTGCCAAATTGATAAATTGAGATTTAGCCCTAACACAAAATTTGGTTATATTAGAAGATATCTAGATATTCTTCTTCTATGTATTTATACAACTCAGGTTAAGTATAAACTGAAAATGGGAGGACTCTCCAAATCTTTTCCTGTAAGTAGAGATTAGGGAAAACTACTAAACTAGCTAATATGAAAAGAAGGATTTATTTTAGGTTCATTGACATTTTCCTATATGATTTATTGCAATTATGGTAATTAGGCTAAATGTCAAGCATGCCATACATATTGACTCTTTTCAGAGTTCAAGGTAGATGGGAATATTCAGATATTCAGATCTTGACATTTTCACTCATATTTTTGAATTGTCTGACTAAGAGAGATCTAGCACTGGAGTTCATACAAACTGTGCAAAAGGAATATATTAGCTAATAATTAGATAATGTTTGTTTCACTTAAATTTTAAAAAGGTTCTTCTTAAACTAGTAATATTGATACAACAGCAAAATAAAAATTAAAAGGAAGAAAATCTTTATTATGTGGTTCCAGAGGAAGAAAAAGATAGTAGAAAATTAAATGTTGTCCAGTCTCTCTGGGTTCTACAGCACCAGTTTTTTAAGACTTTTTAAGACTGATGCTTAAGTTATATGCCACCAATAATAATTTCAAAAGATATCTCTGATTATTTTTATGTTGGATATTTCTTTTGGTATTGTTCCTTTCTGGAGGCTCTAGAGGAGAATCAATTTATTTGATTTTTCCTTCTAGTGGCTCACTGTATTCTCTGGCTCATGGTCCCCTTCCTCTTTCTTCAAAACCAACAATGATGGGTCAAGTCCCTCTCACATTGCATTTCTCTGACCCTTCTATTATTGTATCCCTTTGACCCATCTCGGAAAGATTCTCTGTTTTTAAGGACTTGTGTGATTAGAATGGGCTCATCCAAATAATCCCAAATAATCTTCCCATCTGAAAGTCTTACATTAGCAAAGTCCCTTTTGGTTTGTGAGGTAACATATTCACAGATTCCAGGAATTGGGGTGTGAACATCTTTTATTCTTCCTACCACACATTTTGTATACAATTTCTAGAAAAAGAAACCACAACTATAGAGACAGAAACTGTATCAGTGGTTGCATGGACTGGGAGTGGGAGCATGTTTCACTGAAAACAGATAGGAGAGATCATCGTAGAATGAGAGAATTTATCTAAATCTGGATTATAAGGGGGAAGCCTGGCTGGCTCAGTTGGAAGAGAATACAACTCTTGAACTCGGGGTTGTAGGTTTAAGCCCCATGTTGGGTGTAGAGATTACTAAAAAATAAAATCTTTAAAAAAACTGAATTATGATGATACTTGAACCATTCAAAATTTTACTAAAAATCATCAAGCTGCATACTTCCAACGGGTAGCTTTTATGGTATGTGTATTGTAGTTCAATAAAGCTGTTAAATATTTTAAAAATCAATAGAAAAAAATAAAGAAAATAATTTACTGGAGTAATTGATTTAAAATAAGCACTGATTAATATAGAGGTATTATTTGGGATTTTGAATCCTAATAAATTTCTGTGTTCTCCCTATCAGTTGGATGGATATTTTGACTTCTCTCACTAATACAATGTATTCACATATAATGTCTCATCTGCTGATCTTAAAATATTCTTATCATTACATCACCTGGTGGGAGACTTCTGAATTCAAAGAACCAAAGAGCTTTCTTTGAATACCTCCATTGGATGAATTAAAAACATGTAGACAGAAAAATCAGGGTCAGATCTCTGACTACTTCATCCCACCACACACATAAAACTATGATTCATTATCGTAACAAAGTCTGTTTGTCAGTTAATTTTTTCTTCATAAATTTATGGGAAATCACTTTTTTCCCAGTTTCCCTTGCCTGACAAGTAATCATCGCTCATAGCTCTGAAAATTTTGTCTTCTCTAAGTATGTAAATTATTATAGATAGTAATTCAAAAGACTACGTAGTTGAAACACATTTACTCCAAAAGTATTCAGGAGGTTTATTTATTCCCGTGAGGAATAAAGGGACATACTTTGCCTATTTATTAATGATGACTCATTAATTTATTCTGATTAGCCTTAAGGTTTTGAATGAGTCAGCTGGCTCAATTGTGTGAAGTGGTGGGCGGTACATCAGGAAGTCTGATGCTGACATATTTAACTGTAAATGTTAACGCCTGGCTACAGATATTCCCATGATCACATCCATTCTGGTTTTCCTCCGTACCTCAAGCTCTCCCAGAACTGGAGGTGTAATGTTTATATATTGCTTTGAAATGAAAAGTATGTCCAGAGAGAGGGTATTAGTCTATTACAAAAACATTCACCTAAAGCTTGCCAAACTATGCGGATAGGAGTGAGGGCCCTACATGGCCATGCCAATATTATCTCACCTTGAAGTACAAGAATGTAAAAATTAACACCTAATCTCCTAAATGCTTCCTTCTTTAAATCAAGAAAGCTTGACAGTTTAGCTGATTTATTTTCTTTTATTATTTCTTTTCTCTAATTTTTCATATCCCAGTTTTACTATGTCGGGTTTATCAAAACCCTTTCACAGTGGCTTTTCATTTGGAAAGTGCTAATTATATTTTCTTTTACGTATTGATTGTGTTGACAAAAAAGTCAGGACCTAAATAGATTGGGAAATGCAATTTTAGGGATATATGTCAATATCTGTATTTCACTAATTCTTTGTTAAGTACGGTTTAGAGGCATAATATTTTTCATTCTATCTATAACCATAAAACATTAAAAATATATTCACTTTGTTTTTTTTTTTTAATTTTATTTATTTGTTAGAGAGAGAGAGAAAACACTGAGTTGGGAGGAGAGGGAGAAGCAGGTTCCCCTTGAGCAAGGAGCTTGATGCAGGGCTTGATCCCAGATCTCTGGGATCATGACCTAAGCTGAAGGCAGAGGCTTAACTGACTGAGCCACCCAGGTGCCCCTAAGATACATTCATTTTGAATTAAGTTGGAATAATTTTGGATCATGAATAAAGATATAGATTCTTCATTTTACTAGGTTTGTTGGTCTGATTCATTACTATATTTCTTAATTTTTAAGTTCTTACCAAAGCAATTAAAAAAAATAAATGCTATTTAGCAACAGGTTAGAGCAATTTCTGTTACCAAAATGATTTTGGAGTTCCACATAATTAGAATTAAACAAAATGTATGATTTGTAACCAGTTTTCAGGGGTGCTATTAAAATATGCCATGACAACATCACAATTGTATTTTCTTCCTGTTTCTGCATTTGAAACAATCCCGTAGGCAACTATGGTGTTCGGAAGAGATAAGCCTAGGTAGAGGAGATTTTTTTCTTGAGACATGACTAGGATCGGGGAGACTGGGAGGACTCAGTTTGTTAGGGACTATAGTTCTTCACTAACATTCACCGTCTGTGTCCCACTGTTTCATTTTGCTGGCAGTTAGCAGAATTTTTTTGACTCATGTATTATTTATAGGTAATATTGTATCTTAAAAGCCAGAATAAGAAACTGTCGCAGAAAGAACACTGATGGGAATCTGGAAACCTGGCTTCTCATTTTATTTCCACCGAAACAAACTGTGAGATTCAGAAAAAAATCCTCACATTCTTAGCATAAATTAATGGAATTGACTCCATGAACTCCAATAAAACTAATCCATAAAACCCTATTCAGAAGTAATGATTCATAATGAATCAATAAATAAACATGAAGAGACATCATCTTTGAATTTTAGAAACTGGATTTCTAATTAAAAGGCTCTTCTTGAAATCACAGGTGTCCTGGCGTGGATAAAGTAAGAAAGGAGCAAGAACCATGTGAAAATTTCTGAAGAGTAAAACCTGTCAGAAATGTGCTTAATTCTTGCATTTTCCACACATATTTTTTGGTGAATTAAAAAGACTATGGTCAATAGTAATTCCACTACTGGGTATTTACCCAAAGAATATAAAACCACTAATTTGAAGGGATATATTCACCTCTATGTTTATTGCAGCATTATTTACAATAGCCAAATTATGGAAGCAGCCCATGTCCAAACATAGGCAAATGGATAAAGAAGAAGTGAAATATATATATTATATATAATGATATATACCTTAATATATTTATGGTATATAATATATTATATATATTATAATGGAATATTATTTAGCCATAAATAAGAGTGAAATCTTGCCATTTGCAAAAAGATAGATGGAACTAGAATATGATGTTAAGTGAAATCAGTCAGTCAGAGAAAGACAAATACCCTAACACTTACATATATGTGGAATTTTAGAAACAAAGCAAGTTAAAAAAAAAACCAACAAGAGACAGACTTTTAACTATAGAGAAAATCTGTTCTCTATAACTCTTAACTATACAGAACTATGGAAAACATAGTTCTGTATAGTTAAGAGAAGACTATGGTCAGAAAGGGCATGTAGCTTAGGTGCTAGCATTCATTTCATAAAACAAAGAAATGGGAAAAACTTGAATTTTCTCCTGGCTTCCCAACCCCCAGTGAAGCCATAACAACTTTTTTCTTCCAATTAGAAATAAATAGTTGTAGCTATTTCAGTTTAAATAAATGTCACTGAGGAGAATTTCATGGGACAAATTTAGTAGACAAAATCCTAAAGACTCTGCACTCTACTAGCATTTTATCCTGGTCTATCTTAATGTTCCCTTAAACTTGTTTCAATCATCTTGGTTCAAAGCATCTAAAAGGCAGAAATATAGGGAATTATGTGGAATGGTAACTGTATAAAAACTAGAAGAGACATTTTAGGTCAGTGGCTCTTTGATAGTCCACCAGATCCTGTGCCTGGCACACTTATTGGTAAGTGGAAGAGGCCTAATAGATGTTGGATTGACAATACCTAAGCAGGCTTAATTTGGGTCAATTCTGTTTCTGCTTTCTGGGCAAGGGGTCATTCATTTAAGTGACAAACAGAAGTTATGGGAATTGTTTATTTAATCTCTTGCTGTATCTCTTTCTCCAACCTTTCAACTAGCTCTGATAAAAACATTGCTTTCTGCACGTTTTGTGACCATATTTTCCTGGAATCTCTATATCACCAATATTACTTAGGAGATAGAGCATCTCAAAAAAATAAGTCCTCTGACCAGAATATCTCTTACATGACCCACAACTTGAGTTAAATCATCAAACCTCAAAGCCCATGGAATTTTTAAATTAGGGGTTGTTGGTGCTGAATATTTCATTTTTTTCCCTTCTTTCTTTTTTTTTTTTAAGATTTTATTTATTTATTTATTTGATAGAGAGAGAGAACACAAGTAGGCAGAGAGGCAAGCAGAGAGAGAGAGGGGTTAGCAGGCTTCCTGCTCAGCAGGGAGCCCAATGTAGGGCTTGATCCCAGGACTCTGAGACCATGACCTGAGGCTTTAATCCTCTAAGCCACCCAGGTGCCCCTATTTTTTTCCCTTTCTTGTACTTAAATTCTGTGTATTTGTTCAATATTCCATAGACACTGATTAGGTAAGTGACTGATTGTACACTGTAGACTATTTGAGGAAAGATTTTATGGTGAAATTTGGTTGGTTTTCACAAAGATTAAATGTTTTTTTAGCTCATTCAAACTTATCTGTGTTCTCAGATTGACACTGTTTTACCTCATGCCACATCAGATAAAGTTTCATGAGTTTATCTCTAGAAGGAAGAGCTTCTTGTCCAACACAAAAATAGGGAGCAGAAAGAGGTGGAGTTTCCGCATGAAGTCAACCACTGGCATGCTGTGTCTGTTATGAACCCTTATGTTCAATAAAATTGAGAATGCTAGGGTCTGTAGCAAACAATTTTATTGAAGATCAAAGCAAAACAAGCTGCTTTGGCTTTATGTTCTGTCTTTTCATTTCCTGTAGGTGGTGAGCTCCTGAATTGCGCTAATTACCAAAGTCTCTGATTAGAGGCAACTGGTTTCCTTCCTGCTACCGAAAATGTCAAAAAGCAAGCTGCCTCTGGATGGACCTCATTTGTGATGATTCCAGTCGGTTCTGAGGTGGTAAGAATTAGAATACATTCCTTGTTGGAGCTTATTTTTAAATATCTCCAGTAGTTTGTGTCATATTCATAAGCAAATTGATCATTCCTAATTCTAACTTACCAATTTTTTTTAGATTTTATTTATTTATTTGACAGAGAGAGCGAGAGCACAAGTAGGCAGAGAGAGAGGAAAGCAGGCTCCCCCTGAGCAGAGAGCCCGATGTGGGGCTCAATCCCAGGACCCTGAGATCATGACCTGAGCTGAAGGCAGAGGCTTTACCCACTGAGCCACCCAGGTGCCCTAAACTTACCAATTTTTAATTAGAGTTAACAATTAACAGGAAAATTGTACCTGATCCAGTCATAATTTTTATGAAAACATTTATTTCATAATTCTGTGATCTCCTAATTAAATTACAAAGTTTAAATCAGCCATGAAGTGTTTTTTCATTGAAGAAGTTTAAAAAGTGTGTATGAAGAAAATACTTATATTTTTCCTTTTCAGATGAGTGATCATATATATATATAGTTTTTACTTATGCAATTCCAAAGATAAAATTCCTAGGAAGTATAGAGAGTTGGAAAGAAATATTTAATAGTACCTAAAACTTATGATCACTTGAGATTTAACTAAGCCACATTTTCAGCAAATGTTCTAAGTAAAATGCAATAATAATTAATATTACTAGCATGGGAGATAGTGCCTGAATTAGATAGAGTTTGAATAAAGAACTCAGCATCAGAGAATTTTAGACTAGAAGTTTACCTAAAAAACTAGACTAGAAGGTTACCTATTAGCTCAGCATCAGAGAATTTTAGACTAGAAGGTTACCTAAAAAACCTTCCAGTCCAAATTCCTGAGTTTTACAGTTGAGAAGATTCAGTTTCAGAGCAATAAACAGTTAGTGGCTGCATTGAGCCAACAATCCATGCCTTCTACTTCAAATTCACTGTTTTACTCTCTGTTTTTTTTCTAGATATACTCTTGTGACTATATGTATTGAACGGTCCATATAATTATTAATTTAAATAGAACCAAGTCAAACTTCAATACACAGAATTATATCTGAGCATATTTTGTAGAGTGCTGTACATTTTGTAGAGAAGTGTTCAATTACATATTGCTTACTCAGTACTTATTTCCATTGTGCAAACAGAATGATGACAATTCAGAAAATATAAAAAGAGAGGAAGAACATACACAATTTCCACTATCACAGTACACAATTTACATTTTTTACTTCTAGTAGTTATCCATGCTTACATATTTTCTGAAGTTGTAATGATGAAGTAATATGGTCTTGTTCTGTTTTATTTAACTAACATATTATATCATGACATTTTCATGTTATTACATAATGTTCAAAAATTTTACTTTGACAACTACATAATATTTCATTGCCTTGCTTTGATATTTATTCAGCCAGTTCCCCCTTGTTGAGCAATTAGATCATCTTTAATGTTACTATAAATAACACTGCAATGATTTCTTCATGCACATGGCTTTTGGTACATTGTTTTCTTTGAATTATTTTTCTGTGAACAAATTATAAGTTACTGAATTTTAACAGGATATGAATTTTTAAATATCTATGGAACTCATAGTTCATTTTGCTAAATTGTTTTCCAAAGAGGTTACATCCCATAACTAAAGAAGAAAGTCATATATGATACTTTGGTTAAATAGCACAGCCACACCTTTATCTGAAGTGAACAATGAAGACAGAGAAGCCACAGGTAGGATTGGCCTTATCTGCAGAGGCACATCCAGAAGTCTGAAAAAATAACTTACAGGATATTCCCTAAAGATGATCTCTAGTAGGTCTCCTAATAGTGTTTCCTGAAATTTCCCATAGTACAATTGCTTAGTACTTTCCTAAGGGGATAGGTTTTTAATAAAATTAAAACATTTCTGGGGCACCTGGGTGGCTCGGTGGGTTAAAGCCTCTGCCTTCAGCTCAGGTCATGATCTCAGGGTCCTGGGATCGAGCCCCACATCGGGCTCTCTGCTCGGCAGGGAGCCTGCTTCCCCCTCTCTCTCTGCCTGCTTGTGATCTCTCTCTCTCTCTCTGTCAAATAAATAAATAAAATCTTTAAAAAAAAAAAATTAAAACATTTCTAGGCCCAAGAAGGGTAAACATTAGCTTACTCATGTACAGGGTCTAGTTTATATGATTAACTCCCATTACCAGTCATATATGCTCAGACAACATAGACTTAATGTTTAAAAAAAAACACTAAGAAGAAAGAGGTTGAGGGGCGCCTGGGTGGCTCAGTCGGTTAAGCGTCTGCCTTCTGTTCAGGTCATGATCCCAGGGTCCCGGAATTGAGCTCCTCATCAGGCTCTCTGCTCATCAGGGAGCCTGCATCTCCCTCTCTTCCCTGCTCAAGCTCTCTCAAGCTATCTCTGTCATTACCTCTCTCTCTCTCTCTCAAATAAATAGATAAATAAATAAATGAATGCATGCATGAATGAATGAATGAATAAAATCTTAGAAGAAGAAGAAGAAGAAGAAGAAGAAGAAGAAGAAGAAGAAGAAGAAGAAGAAGAAGAAAGAAGAAGAAGAAGAAGAAAGAAGAAGAAGAAGGAGGAGGAGGAGGAGGAGGAGGAGGAGGAGGAGGAGGAGGAGGAGGAGGAAGAAGAAGAAGAAGAAGAAGAAGAAGAAGAAGAAGAAGAAGAAGAAGAAGAAGAAGAAAGAAGAAGAAGAAGAAAAGAGAGGTTCAGCACATGAGACTCTTGCCTGTTGAGTGAAACAAAATAGAGAACCAAACTTTAATTTCTCATACATCCTAAACAGGTATTCCCCAACACACACACACACACACACACACACACACACACACACACACACACACATCAATGAAAAAGCCATGCTTTTTTAAATTTCACAAGTTCTTTAGGACTTAGTCAGTGCCTGTCAGATTCAGACAGTTGTGGTGATTTATTTGCTCATTATTGCTCAGCATTTCTTTTCCTGGCTATCACTATACAGCTACCTTTTATTGAAAGGCAGCTATGTCCTAGCCACTTTCTTTTTTTTTTCTTAAAGATTTATTTATTTATTTTAGAAAGAGAGGGAGATGTGAAATGTGTAAGCCTGATGATTCATAGACATGTACCCTGGGGCAAATAATACATTATATGTTAATTTAAAAAATAATAAAAACAAAGAGAGAGAGAGAGAGAGAACTGGGAGAGGCAGAAGGAGAGAGAGATTGAGAATCTCAAGCAGACTATGCACTGAGCACACAGCCTGATGCATGGCTCCATCTCATGACCCTGAGATCATAACCTAAGCGGAAGCCAAGAGTTGGCTGTCCAACTGACTGCCACCCAGGCACCCACTCCCAGCCACTTTCTTGGGTACTTTTTGTTCAGGATCTCATTTAATCTTTGCAACATTTCTATATGCTACTTTTTATTTTTCATTTTTACTTTTGTGGAACCGAAGTCCCAGAATATTTACATAATTTGTATAAATTTACATGTACTGAGTTATGAGGTGCAGAGCTAAGATTCACCCTTCTCTGAATAATGCTACTCTAGAAAATACCTCTAAGTGTGGCATGTTTGGGGGAGTGCTTTCTACCTCAATAGGTTAACAGTATTTCTGGGATATGTTGATCCTCTTGGGACTTTTCTATTCTTTTTATTTTTATTTTTTCTTTTTATTTATTTGACAGAGAGAAACACAGTGAGAGAGAACACAAGCAGAGGGAATGGTAGCAGGAGAAGCAGGCTTCCTGCCGAGCAAGGAACCCTATGTGGGGCTCGATCCCAGGACTCTGGGATCATGACCTGAGCCGAAGGCAGACGCTTAACGACTGAGCCACCCAAGCGCCCCACGGACTTTTCTATTCTTAAAACTTGAAAAACATTTCAGTTCTTTTTCTCAAAATGTCAGTCATACCAGACATTTATTCTGCTATTAAATACACATCCAGAAAAATACAAATGGGAACCACAATGGCGATCCCAAATGAACTCTATAATGTTTTGTGAAATATTATATAACATTTTGCACTCAATCTTCATGACTAAATACACCAAAGTCACAACAGATATTTCAAATCAGCAGTTTTGTTGCCAGTGAAATATTAGCAATATTCATTCAGATATTAATAACTATTCTGATTTATCTTTATAGATTCAGGTCCCATAAAAATTAAGGATGAAGTTCATAACTGAAATGTCTCTAAATATAATTCCTAAAAATAATTAAATCTGCTAAAGTGTTTAGGTCTGAGAAATTTTTGGAGAAAAAAAAAGTAACAAAAATGTACCTGTGTCATAGCACAGCAACCTCAGATTTAGCAATGCTTTTCCTCAGTTAAGCTGTTCTTTTAGCAAATTATTTAAAATTACTCCAAGAATTTGTGTACTATTAGTTGGAATGATATTGGTGCAAAGTTGAAAAAAATCATTCCTTTCACTGTTTTGAAAATTTTACCCAAGGAAGGATTAGATAAAGTCTAAATTTTCAAGGTTTGAAAAAGAATTCTGTCACAAATTTAAACTCAAGAAGAAAACACTTTAAATGTATAATTAATATGTTATTTACAAATATTTATTATAAAAACATCAGACTTAGAACCCCCTCCCAAAAAAACCCCCTCACTTTGTGTCTATTATAGGTGAAAGATACTGGCCATAAGTATATCTTGAAACTTTTACTATGAAGAAGGAAATTTTATTCTATATCCAGCTTGCCTTTATATGGTAGTTAAACTCTAAATAGTTATGTAGTTATAAATGTAGTTACATGACACATTAGGTTCCGTAAAAGGAAAAAACATGATTCTGTGTAGGTACATATAGTCCCCAAAATTTGCTTGTAAATGGTTTGGCTCTTAAATATGATTTATCACAGAAAAATATTTCAAATGATAGCTTCCCCCCATCTGAAACCTATTAAATGTATAATTAAGTTGAATTCTGGTTATATTTGACACAGAGCTCTGAGTACATGGAGGAAGGAGGCAAAGAACACACATTTACTTCTTCCCTGTCTATAGGACTAACCGTGGATAAAATTTAGGCATAAGTAATATGTGTTGGGAATCTTTGATTTTATATTTGTTCCTCTTCATCTGAATATTGCTTGCTGCTCAGTTTTTTGAATATGTTATACTCATTTGCTTTTTTAAACTCTGCTTGTTGGCCCACTACCCAACACCAGCCTACCTCCCAAAGTACTCTGCTCAAAATGTTCTCCCTCTCCTCTTGTCCCTACTGCAGTGCCTAGCACATACAAGACGCTGAATAATTATTCATGGAAAAAATAAATGAAATAAGAGATATAGAAAGTAAAGAAATGAAGAGATAGCTTTAGCTGATCTTTTATCTTATAGCTCCCACTTTCCCTACATTCCCTATGTTCTCAGCTAGTTTCTAAGTTTCTAAGTTTCATACAGTTGTTCTGTCAAACGGTTCCCTAGGAGGCAGGGCCTGGAGTTTCAACAAGTACGTGAAGGTGGGGAGGACAGCAGTGTGAGTATTTTATGCAAATTTTTAGATTCGATGTCAATGAATTTTAAATAGTGAGGTTGTATGACTCAAAAGGCCATTATGAATCAGGATAAAACAAGGTAAACACAGAGTTGTCACGTGGTACAGCAATTCTAGACTTGCTCCCTATATGTTCCTGTGACGGGATCTTAAAGCTGCACAGCTACTTCCTTTCCAACATGGAGAGAGGCACAATCAAACAGTGTATCTACAGTGCTCCTGCTCTGTAACTGCAGTTTAGAGCCAACAAAGCTCAATGCTAAGTGTGGCTGCTGTGGTAATTCGTGGGCGAGGTGCCTCCTTAGGCCTTTCCTGTGCTGCATACCTATCTGATTGCTAAGCTGCTTCTGGTTAAAAATTCATGCACATGCTCTTGTATGGTCAAAAGGAGACTTCCTCTGAACAGAACTCACTCAAGTCCTGACGTGGGCACATGGCAGGCTGCTGGCCAAAATGTGCCTACTAAGACCCTAACAAATGAATCACGAATCTGGGTGACTGGAGAGACAAATGTTTACCATGGAACGATAACAAAAAAAGTCTGGGCTTTTTGCCATTTAGGGGGAAAAAAACATAAAAACTTTCTTATCCTTTCCTGGATAGAGCTCTCAGAAGGTACAGTACACTCAATTCAGTCTTTGGATGAGGATATTGACAAAAAACGAGACTTTTTATAGGTTCCCAATGAAATTATATATACATATATGAAGAAGCGATTTTTCTTGTGGTGACTGAAATGCTTTACTATTGAAACAGAGTAGGATGATGTTATTATAATTTCATTCTTTCCTATTATATTCCCTCATTGTCTAAGGTTATAGGGCAAACAGCCTGCGTTATTACTCATTGAACACCAAGAATGAAGTCCGAGTTAGATAATTTTTAGGAACACGGGCCTTTGTAGTCAGGCAGAATGGTTTTCAATTCCAGCTGTGCCACTGTCTGGTTGTGTGACTTCTAGCAGAGCTATTTAACATCTTTCTCTTTGTTACAGTCACTGCAATTAGACAACATGTGTTAAGCTCTTAGAATAGTGCCTGGAACAGATTAAGGGCTCAATAAATGTTATTTGATGGTTATTTGTTTACTGATAATATTCCTAAAATTACTATTGGGACAAATTTCTACTACAAATGTTAGAACCAAAGACCCAAAAATACATAACAATAGCATTATGGCTTGCTAAATTAGATTTATTTGTTCATCTAAGGGAAGCTATTCGAGAAGAAGTGTTTTAAATTCACTATTTGTTTATTGCTTGCCTTTTCTTAGTTTAAGATCTTATTCCACTCTGTGCTTTTGTCAACCCTTCACACTATACCTGGTGAATAAAATATTACTTCAGAAAATGGAGTTAAGACAAATAAGAGCTCCAAGACAATAGAATATCTAGTATTATCTAGTACTAGATATTACAAAATATCTAATACTCTATTCCAGAGGGAGAAAATTATGAAAAAAAGCTCTTAGAATTTTATGAATAGTTTATTACCGATATTCTATGATATGTATGTACATACATACATAGCTGAGCCTTGTCTTTGGGACTGGAATGTATGACTCAGATACGTTCATCTTTCCTTCTGGCCAGCAGAATACTTTTCCTTCAACTGCAGTTTGCTTCTATTTGGTTCTCTGGCAAGCTGACAAGCTGTGTGATGATTCCATGTTCAGCATACAGAGACTTTGCAGGTTCTCTAATATCCTCATTCAAATATTCAGGGAGAATCTGAAAAAAGTAAAATTATTTTCAGTGATGCTGGAAGTGTGCCAGGAAATTTCCCACTGTGTAGCAGAGTGGAAGTGATTTATTAAATGAGAAAATGAACCATTGGTCAATGGAAAGTTGACAGCTGATAAAAAATGTACAGTTGGAACTCATCTCTTCATGCAAAAAATATTTGAAAAAAGCCAGGAGAATTAAGATGATGTGGACTATTTATGACACAAATTTCTGACACTCATTTTGTAAGACTATTGATATAAAATATGGTTTTCCAACTTCAAGTTTGAGTGATCAAGGAAAGAAAGACATGAAATTTTAGAAACTTACTTCACAAGAGATTTATTTCAGATCCTCTAAAATTATCAGTAGGACCTCATGTAAAATTTCCTTGTAAGGTCCCCTTCTTACAGAACTTCAGTTTGCAATCCAAACCTCAATTTCAATCACAGTGTAAGCTCAAGAAGAGAAAGGTGGGAAAGGAGAGATAGAAGTTGACACTACCAAAAACATCCTTTAATTACATACCTGTATGCTTTAATAACTGCTTAACATTTTTTATCATTTATAAAATTAATCATGCTTTGAACAAGAACATCAGCAAGATAGCAGAATAGGAAGTCTTAAACCTCTTTCCCCCATGTAGATACCAATTCTATAACACACAGACCAATGCCTTTTTTGTAAAATCCAGACACCACTTAAGAAGATCCTTCATCCAAACAAGCATAAAACCAGCTGCATCAAAGCTAATAGAAAATTTATGGCACTCACTAACCAGAGTCCTCCCTCCTGGTTCAGTGCAGCACAGTATAGCATGATTGAGAGAAATCCCCAACCCGCAGCTTCCCCTGGAGAGGGAAAGAGAAGACTGAAAGATACATCTAACATTCAGAGTTTTCAAGGATGGGGTTGGGGAGGGAGCTGCCAGAGGGATCGGTTTCTGACTTGCCCTAATCCAAACACTGACAGGAAAGGATGCCAGGTTGAGGGCCACTAAGAGCAAAGGTGAAAGTTTTGTTCACTTCACTCACTCATGATTGCCTGTTCCCCAGCTCAGCATGGTGAAGGGGGGAGAAAACCTCCAACTTCCCACTTCTCCCTGGAGAGAGAAAGAGTTGGTCCTGTGTCCAATGCTCTGCTTTCTGTGGGATAGATGTCTTTCTCAAGGGATTGGTTTCTGTCTTACTTGAGTTGGAGTGTTGATAGAACCTAGGATATGCTAGATGCCTGGGGATCTTGAGAACAAAAAAGAGCTCAGTAGTTTATGGCAGTTCCAGAGAACTTGCAGTACCACAGACAGACACCAGAGGGAAAAAGAGATAATGAATTCCTCAAGAAAAAGCCTACAGAAGTTCTCTAATTGGAAATTTACCACTATAAACTTCCCTCTTAGTACTGCTTTTACTACATTTCATAAGTGGTGACAAATAAGTCCAAGGAAGATATATCCACAGAAAAGGTTGAGACACCCCCAGAATCTTTAGCTGGTGAAGGTATTTCCTTTACAAAGCCAATCCGTAAAGACTGGGAGAGGTGGCTGTTGTTTTGAGTGTGCAGAGCACAACACAAAGTAACAAGCCACATGGAGAAACAGGAAAACATGGCCCAACTAAAGGAACAAAATGAATCTCCAGAAACTAACCAAAAGAAATAAAGGTATGTGAATGACTTGACAAGGAATTCAAAAAATAATCCCAATAAAAATGCTACCAAATTCAAGATTTGATACATGTATACAATAATAATAACTACAAAGAAATAGAAAAATAGACTTAAGTCAAAAACTGTCACAAAAAATGAAGTGTAGAACATTATATAATGATAAAAGAATAAAATTACCAGGAAGATGTAGCATTATGATTATATATGTACCCAATATCAGAGCACCCACATATAAGAGGAAAACAGTGACAAAGCTGAAGGGAGAAATAGATAGAAACACAGTAATAACAATAGGATATTTCAATACTCCACTTTCAGTAAATGATAGAACCAGACAGAGACCAATATGGTCTAAAATAGACAAAGTGGAACTAACAGAGATAGGGAAAACATTCCACCCAACAGAAGTAGAAAACTCATCCTCCCCTAGGAATATTATCCAGGATAGGTCAGACGTTATATCACAAAACAAATTTTAACAAATTTAAGAAGATTGAAGTCATACCAACTATTTTTTTTTTCCAATTGCAAGTGAATAACACTAGAAATTGATAGCAGAAGGGAAACCGAAAAATCCAAAAATATGTGGAAATTAAACAACATGCTCCTGACAACCAGTGAGTTGGGAAAGAAATCAAAATGGAAATTAGAAAATGTCTGGAGACAAACCAATCTAAAGAATAAAAAAATAGGGACACCTAGGTGACTCAGTCAGCTAAGTGTCTGCCGTTGGCTCAGGTCATGATTCCAGGGCGTTGGGATCAACAGGTCCCCAATCAGCCTCCTGGCTCAGTAGGGAGCCTGCTTCTCCCTCTGCCTGCCACTCCCCCTCCTTGTGCTCTCTCTCTCTCTCTCTCTCTCTGACAAATAAATAAATAAAATCTTTAAAAAAATAAAAAATAGTATACCAGAACTTACAAGATGCAGCAAAAGTATTATTAAAAGAGAAGGTCATAGTGATAATTATCTATATTAAAAAAGAGAAAAAACTCAAATCACTTTACACCTCAAGAAACTAGAAAAAGAAGAGCAAAGAAAGCCCAAAGTTAGCAGAAGGAAGAACATGAAAAAAATTAAAGAATAAGAGTAAGAATTAGTTTTTCTAAAGATCAACAAAATTGACAAACCCTTAGTTAGACTTAAAAAAAGACAGGAATAAATCAGAAATGAAGGAGGAGATACCGTAATTGAGGCAACGGAAGTTAAAAATACTATATAAAACTGTGAAGAATTATACACCAACAAATTAGTTAACCTAGAAGAAATTTATAAATTCCTAGAAGCATATAATCTACCAAAACTGAATCATGAAAAAATAGAAAATCTAAACAGACCTATAACTAGTAAAGAGATTGAAACAGTAATTAAGAAAAAAAAAAATCTACCAGCAGAGAAAAACCCAGGACCAGATGGCTTTACCAAAGAATTCTACCAAATAATTAGAGATTTATTACCAATCTTCTTCAAACATTTCCAAACAATTCATTTTTTTTTTAAATTTATTTATTTGACAGAGAGAAACACAGCGATAGAGGGAACACAAGCAGAGGGAGTCGGAGAGGGAGAAGCAGGCTTCCCATTGAGCAGAGAGCCCGATGCGGGGCTCGATCCCAGGACTCAGGGATCATGACCTGAGCCGAAGGCAGACGCCCAACGACTGAGCCACCCAGGTGCCCCCAAACAATTCATTTTTATAAGGCCAGGATTATTTTTATAACAAAGCTAGAAAAAGACACCAGAAGAAAAGAAAACTACAGACCAATATCCCTGATGAGTATAGATGCAAAATTCTCAACAAAGGGGCACCTGCATGGCTCAGTTAAGTGACTCTTGGTCATGGTCTCATGGGTTAAGTGTGACTGAGCTCCAAGTCAAGCTCTGGGTTGAGCTGGGAGTCTGCCTGAGGATTCTCTCCCTCTGCCTTTCCCCCAACTCACATGCTCTCTCTCTCTTTCTCAGATAAATAAAACAAAACACCAACAAATCAAATCCAACAGTATATATTAAAAGGATCATACATCAACAATAAATGAATAAATAAAAATTAAAATTAAAAATAATAAAAGGATCATATATCATGACCAAGTAAGATTTTTCTCTGGGATGCTAGGATTGTTCAACAAACAAAAGCCAATCAAAGTGATATATCATATATCATATTAGCAGAATGAAGGATAAAAATCACATGATCTTCTCAATAAATGCAGGAAGTATCTGACAAAATTCTACATGCTTTCATGATAAAAACATTCAATGAACTAGGAATAGAAGAAAATTATCTCAACATAATATAGATGGTATATGGAAATACCACAGCAAATATCATAGTTAACATGGAAAATGGAGAGCTTGTTTGTTAAAATCAAGAAAAAGACAACTGTAAAACTCCTACCATAATGTATATTTTTATCTCAAAATGCTGAGATCAAAATATATTTATATACAGTCAATATCCATTGGCTTTATTTTACTTTGATCAAAAATCATAAGTATAGTTAAGAATATAGTAAACAGATAATTAAATATTTTAGGCATTTTTAGATTAAGCGGTACTTCAGAGGAATAATTTTTGGAAAGTCACGAAGTAATAATAATGACCACATTCTGGACACTTAACATATAATACATCTATTCTTGCAACAGCCATATAAGGAAGTTATTCTATTCCAACTTTAGAAATGAGATTGAAACTTAGAGAGGTTAGGTTATTTGTCCAAAGCCCACTGTCCAATAAATTTCAGGGCTGGAATCCAAAGCTACTCCTGACAATCGGAAGGGATTACCAGTTCAAACCTCTACAAAACTCAAAGAGATAATACAAATCTGTGAATACTGTGGTAGATGTAATGCAATAGGAAGTACAAGGGTCTGTGGGTTGATGTCTCCTGCATGATTATTCCCATGTGATCTGCTCATTTGTATACCTGGTTTAGACTTTTTAAGTGAATAAGTGAAAGAATGACTCTCTTTCTATCAAATTAAAAAAATAATTTAAAAAGTGGGGAACCTTGGTGGCTCAGTTGGTTTCAGACTCTTGATTTCAGCTCAGGTCATGATCCCAGGGTAGTGAGATCAAGCCCCTTATTGAGCTCCAGCACTCAGAGGAGTCTACTTCAGATTCTCTCCCTTTTCCCTCTCCTTTTTTTTTTTTTTTTTTAAGATTTTATTTATTTATTTGACAGAGAGAGAGATCACAAGTAGGCAGAGAGGCAGGCAGAGAGAGAGGGGGAAGCAGGCTCCCTGCTGAGCAGAGAGCCCGATGGGGCTAGATCCCAGGACCCTGAGATCATGACCTGAGCTGAAGGCAGAGGCTTTAACCCACTGAGCCACCCAGGCACACCCCCCCTCCTTATATGCTCTTTCTCTATCTCCCTCTCCCTCTCATAAATAAATAAATGGTAACCAAGATGATTTTCAATTAAAGATGACATATTAAACATAAATTTTCTTTCAATTATCTAAAAACTTACTAAAATAAAAAAATAGAACTTACTAAATGAAATCGACAAGGTCAAAGAGAAATGAAAATGATATGTAAGTAAGAAAATGTGGAAAGCTCAAAAGCAAAATAAGCAGTAACTGACATTGTAAGAATGAGAAAACAGATTCTCAAGACGATAGTTGGGACAACAAGAAGCAACCCAGTTCATATCATAATGCCTCCAATGACTTAGTAAAGTTTTGGGTACCTGCTTTGAAGTTGGGGCTGAAGAGTATTTGAAGGTTTAAGAAACTGCTGGCCCCTTAGATCCTCGTTCTCATCCCTTTCTCTCACCCTAGCTGAATATAGGATTTTTTTCTGTGTAGAAGACAAAAGAGGCATGCTTTGGGAGATATCAGGAAGAGCTGAGATTTAGGGATTATTACAGAGAACAAGAGAATTCAATAAAGAGTGTTTTTTTTTTCCTTTTTTAAAGATTTATTTCTTCAGAAAGAGAGAGAGAAAGACTGCAGAGGGGAGGGCTAGAGGGAGAGGGCCAGAGAGTCTTAAGCAGACTCTGTGCTGAGTGTGGGACCCAATTTTGGGCTCGATCTCACGACCCTGAGATAACCATCTGAGCCGAAACTCAGTCAGACACTTAACAACTGTGCCACCTAGGCACCCCCAATGAAGGTTTTTATCAAATGTTGAGGCACTGGTTTTCTTCTGCTACATGATTTCCAGAATACTAACAGGCAGCATATTACCTTCCAAGGAGAAGAGTATAGAATTATTCTCTGGGGAATTTGATCAGTCTAAAAGAAAAGCCCTAATAATGATATCTAGACTTCCCCCAGTAAAATGGCCCACTCAGGTCACACAGAGTAAAGTATACAGGGAGAACTAAGTTTACAATTAGCTTATTTGTATAACCTTAACTACTTAAAAGTAGACATTCAATGATTGTCAATTTTTGAAGAGATTTGCCAGCATAAAAGGCATAAATATTCCAAAAGGAGCAGAAAGTACTTGGTTATTCAGTCTATATAAGGAAAAGAAAAGTTAAAACAAAACACACACACACACACACACACACACACACACACACACACACACACACAAATCATTGCTGTCATCAAGGATATGAGAATATATAGCATCTATGAAATACAAATAGGGCCCTATCAAATAGAAAATGAATTAGTAGACATTTTATATCCTAAAATAATCCAGAAAATGGAATCAAGAACAAAATACAATTTCCTAAAACTAAGAGATATGTTCGTAGAAATTTAAAATCTAATAGAAGAAACGAAATAAGGATGAGAGGGATGAAAAACAAGATGTAGAAAGGTAAAAGAAATAGAATAAAGAAAAATAAGAAAAGGTAATTAGACTATTGATCCAGAAGATTCAACATTTCACAAATAACATTTAAGAAAAAAAAAGAGCACCTTGTGCCTCGGTCGGTTAAACATCTGTCTTTGGCTTAGGTTGTGATCCCAGGTCCTGGGATCCAGCCCCACATTTGGCTCCCTGTTAGGCGGGGTCCTGCTTCTCCTTCTCCCATTCTCCCTGTCAAATAAATAAATAAAATCTTTTTTTTTTTTTAAAAAAGGGGAAAAAAAGAACAGAGAATATTAAGTGGAGGAAGTAAGAAAAATAAATAATTCAAGATCATTTTACAAAATCGAAAGGCACCAGTAAGTACTACCCAGCACAGTGCTGATGATGGACTCCACCAAGGCACACTATTATCAAATTCAGAACAGTAAGGGAAAAGAGAAGATCCTGGAAGCATTGACGAAAAAAACAAAACAAAAACAAAACAACAACGACGACAACAACAACAACAAAACTTACATAGAAAGGATCCAGAATTGGAATTGCTTTAGACTTTTTAATTGCAACACTAGAAACTAGATGTCAGTGAAGCAAAGCATTTGAAATTTGAGTGACAATGTCACTCAACCTAGAATTCTATACCCAAATGACCAATTTATTAGATCTGAGAGTATGAAATGTTTTCAAACTCATAAGATCTCAAAAATGCTACTTATGTCTACTTTTTCAGAAACTTCCTGAGATGTTTCCACCAAAATGAGGAAATAAAGCCATAAAGAGGAAGAGATGGAATCCAGAAAATAGCAGAACTCAAGAGAAAAACAAATGGAATGCTCAGGATATTGGTGAAGGGAGAAAACACAATCACAGCTGTGTACCAGGAAATAAATTCATGTTATAGCAGTTCAAAAAGCTGTAGGGAAAACAACAATAACGTCAACAACAAACCCCCAAACTCCCCAAACAATAAAGCAGAAAGCTATAGGAGAAATGTATCCACAAAAATAAATCAGCAAAACACTTGCATGCTATTCAGAATAATGTGAATGGTTAGTATTCATTTAGCCACAATTATAATCCAACTACATTGAGATTCTGGGGAACAAAGTGAATGAGGAAGTGTTGGAATAACACAAGCTAAACTTTCATTTTCCAAAGTAGAAAGTCAATATAAAATGCCTAAAACTGAAAAACCAAAACTAACACTAAATATGTTTTTTAGAAGAATGAAGTAACAAAGGAAATAGCCAAAAATCTACAAAGAAGTTGCTTCTGGGAAAGGAAAATGGCTTAGGATGAGTTAGACAGCGTGACGCCATTCAATATAAATAATATAGAACTGTTGAGCTATGTGCCTGTGTTATTTTGATTAAAAATTTTTAACTTGTGATAAAATAATAGGCACTATTAATATTGAAAAATAAATTGGATTAATAGATTAAAAAAAATTTTTTTTTTTAAGATTTTATTTATTTGACAGCGAGAAACACAGCGAGAGAGGGAACACAAGCAGAGGGAATGGTAGCGGGAGAAGCAGGCTTCCCGCCGAGCAGGGAGCCCGATGCAGGGAGCCAATGCGGGGCTCGATCCCAGGACTCTGGGATCATGACCTGAGCCGAAGGCAGACGCTTAACAACTGAGCCACTCAGGTGCCTCTAAAATTTTAAGATAGTAAAACATTTATGTATAGCAGTGTCAGGCTTTGGCCCAGTTGAAAGGAAATAAATATAAACTTCCTGAAAAAATAAATAAAGAGAAATGTTTCTTAATCTTCTACTAGAGCAGTGATATTCATTTGTTTGCATTTTTTTTTTTTTTTTTTTAATAACAGCACAGCTTTACTGGCTAAGTACTGCCCTTTCTGTGGAAGAAAAAGTTATTCCAAACTGAGTGCTACAGTCAAAGAGCTGCAGACCCAGGCCTGCTGTTTTCAATTAGCATGCCAGTCCCAATGGCATGTCCGGCAGACGGTGTTTTATTAGGGGTTGGTCATCTCCTCCTCTGAGCCACGTGAACAGCCTGTGGTTCTACATGCTTCTCTTGACCTTCCGGTCCCTCTGGAGTAGTGTGACCGCTGGAAGCTGAAACCACAGCTGTCTGTCACTTGACTCCCAAAGCTTAATCTTCTCTGCTCTTTCCTCTGGGGACGTAGGAAAAGTAAGTTGATGGAAAGAAAGTCTCTTCCCTGAAATGAAATAATGCCTCTTCCTTGAGCTGTTTGATAACTGGAATGAATGAGCAGTTGCCTGGCAGAGGTGTGAAAGGTGATCCCATGAATGTTCAGCAGAGGTCAAGTGGGAAACATTGCCCCTCTCAGCCAGGAATCCCCTTCCAGGCTGGAAGAGAGACTCTTTATGGGTTCAAAGGAAGGCAAGGATATATAAAGCCTTGGCACATAAAAGTCCGAAGAAGAGTGAGTGGACCTGGAATGTAGCCTAAAGAAGAGAGGGTTGAGGGCGATTTAAAATGGATCTCTGGAGCAGGAAATGTCATTATATTAGAAATGAAGACCAGATGTTCTCCATCTCATCAGAGCACAGAGCAGGGAGAAAGAATGACCTTACAGAATAAGGCAAAACTTCATGACAGTTGTTAAACGCTGGAATGGAGTGTTCATGGAGTCTGTGGAATTCTCCATAAAAATAAGTCCTTGGTCTAATATGAGCATTTGTGTGTAGCTTTGCCTAAAACAAAGGTATTAAGGAGATGGCGTCTTGGGAGACTGCCCATGAGCATTCTTTGTATGAGAGCATTCCAGATATGTAAGGAACCCCCAGTGATAGCCACCCCTGGGCCCCATAGCTGTAAGGACCTGATTGAACAATACAAAGTTAAATTTTCTTCTTTTTTCCCTCTATTCTCTTGGCATTTCTCCACATGTTTATAAACATATTGATTACAGTGATAACAGAACAATTCCTGAATTATACCTTTTCACTAATGGATTTGTTCTATTTTGGTGTTAGAGACAGAAAAACTTATCAACCAAGATAAGTGTATCTTCATACCTTCATTCTTGAGATGGGCTGAAATTCTCTTTTGGTACTTAGAAGATATTCAACAAGTTGAGAGTTAATAGGGAGTATTTTATAAGCTTGAATGAAAATTTTTCTATTTGTTTTTTCCAGCTTTATAGAAGTGTTATGGATAAACAAAATAGAAGATATATAATGTATAACATTGTGATGATTAAGAGAGCATATGTTGATAATGGATTCCTACCATCTAGTTAATTAATGGATGTATTTCCATTACCTCACATTTTTATCTATCTATCATTTATCTAACGTGTGAACATTTAAGCTCTACTCTCTTAGCAAATTTTAATTATATAATACAGTATTACCAATTATAGTCACCATGTTTTACATTGGATTCTCAGACCTTATTCATCTAATAGCTGAACTTTTATCAACCTTTGTTATCTCTTGTGTCTTTGATGAAAACGTTCTAACAGGTATGAGCTGATAGCTCATTGTATTTTTGATTTGTATTTCCCTGTTGTTTAGTGCTGTTGAACACTTTTTCATGTACCTATTGGCCATCTATATGTCTTCTTTGGAAAAATGTCTCTATAATCCCTCTGCCCATTTATAAATCAGATTTTTTGTTCTTTTTGCTGTTGAGTTGTAGGAGTTCTTTATATATTTTGGGTATCAATTCCTTATCAGATATGTGATTTGCAAGTATTTTCTCCCATTCCATAAGTTCCCTTTTCCTTTTGTTGATAGTTTCCCTTGTTATTCAGAAGCTTTTTCTTTTATTTTTTAAAATAAGGTAACAGTAAGATCTAAACTTAAATTTTTAATTCTTCCATTTGCTGCAATACTTATCTGATAAATAATTTTAAATGCAGGTCCTATAAGATGGAAATGTCTGCAGGACCTATATGTCATCTCATAGAAATTTTAACAAGCAAACCAATGTTGGATTGGTCACTGTAATCTGTAGTTAGAATAAAATAGTTTTCAATTTATATTTCCTATTCTCCAAATTAAAGCTAACATTTTAATTAGTAAAATGACCATGAAAAGGAGGCTGATGGCTAATTACTACTGATTACTCCGCTGTTAGCTGTTTAGTGAGTTCGGTCAGTAAGATAGTCATGCATTTTGATCAGTTACACTCATCTGTGTATCTCTTTTTTTTAAAAAATTTATTTATTTATTTGACAGAGAGAGAGAGATCACAAATAGAGAGGCAGGCAGAGAGGGGGGAAACAGGCTCCCTGCTGAGCAGAGAGCCCTATGTGGGGCTCGATCCCAGGATCCTGAGAGATGTGGGGCTCGATCCCAGGACCCTGAGATCATGACCTGAGCCGAAGGCAGGGGCTTTAACCCACTGAGCCACCCAGGCACCCCTGTGTATCTCTTAATCAACCAAATTATACAGGTGTGTTTAATAATCTGGCATAATTTTCATGAAGTTTCATATTATTTGACAAACAAACCTTATTCAAAGAAAAGCAGTCTCCAAATGTATGAACTAAACTGATATGTGTAGGTTGTATATAACTATCTTCTCCTCATGACTAAAGCTTCTTATCAGCATGTTTGGTATTCATCTTTCACATGGTTGCACTAATACAGAATACCTACACTTATTTATAAAATAATTTTTAAAAATAAATAAATAGGTAAGCTACATTTCTATAAATGGAAGTGTTTTGAAATCTGTTTTATCTTTCCTTGTGCTTCTGACAAGATTGAATTTAAAGCTATCTTATAAAATGACGGGCTCTCTTGTGGGCTGGCAGGCAGTAAGAGGAATGAAGAGATGGGGTTAGAGGAAAGAATGTGAAAGGCTAATATCACATTATTTGTGTCATAGGACCACCAACATTAAAGAATCAAGGGTGTCAATAACTTGTTGCTTACAGTATCAGAAATTGTGCTGCCCCCAAAATACATGATCACAGTCTGAGAAGGCAGGACAAAATATATGGCCCCTTGAGAACTCCTTTATTTTTTTTTTTTTTTAAGATTTTATTTATTTGACAGAGAGAAACACAGTGAGAGAAGGAACACAAGCAGAGGGAATGGTAGCAGGAGAAGCAGGCTTCCTGCCAAGCAGGGAGCCCAATGAAGGGCTCAATCCCAGGACCCTGGGATCATGACCTGAGCCGAAGGCAGACACTTAACAATTGAGCCACCCAGGCGCCCTGAGAACTCCTTTTAATGCATTACCAAAATAGGTGCTACAAAATGGATTCAAATACTTTGTGTGCTTTAATTGATAATCTTATCCCCATAAGCTTATATATCATTCTTCTTCTTTTTTTTTTTTTTTAAATCAGGCTGCTGATACTCTAAAGCAGAAATGGTTGTTTTGGCACTCGTAGATATATTTACCTTTAAACTTTGTCATGTTAAAGAGTAAGGAGACCAAATTTGTAGTAATTATTTCTATTCAGAGTGATCTCTATACTAGTAAAATTAATATTTGTGTTCTAAACTAACTATCTCTTTGTGCATCCTACTGTAGAAGATACAGCATGTCAGAGGACTATGTCAAGGGGAAAAAATTGGTTATTTGATGATAGTGAGAATAGATGCAGTAGATCTAAGGCAGGACAGATAAAAGAAAGAAGGTGACTGACTCTAACATTCCTGCCTTGAGAGAGTGGGATAGACACAGTGTCTCTGAATACAGCCCAAATTTGGAGTGGAAAGTCAGTGTGAGGGAGAAGCAATGAGTTTTAAATATTGAGTTGTAGATGATGATATAGCTTCCTCCAAAAAATATTCCCTTAGGTGGTACAAATTTAAGATTGACCATGGGTGAGAAGAGAATATTCAGGTTAGAAATTTATGGATCACCAAAGAAATACAGTGTGCGAAAGCATTAGATTGGAGGAGAAGCTTTCTGAGTTAACATATGCATTGGGAATTTGGAGAAAGATCCATAAGTAAATTGTTAGGAAAACAAGAGGCAGAGGTGAGAGAAATAAAAAGGTAAGGAAATGTAAGAATGTAGAAGGTGTATTTCTGCAATGTTCTATGTATTTTTATACCTATGGGACTCTCTATTAAAATTTTTCCTTAAAATTGTCATGTAAAGAAGATTGGACAAAAATATATGCTATATGATAATACAAATTGATAAAAGCATATAAAATTTTATAGTAACTATTATATTCGTTCTATGAAGACATCATGGAAAAAAATGCAAGTTTAAAGGGGTCTAAACTACTCTGAAGTATCTGTGATTGACCCATATGTAATCAGAACTCATAGTAGTTGGATTCTTAGTAGCCGGACTCTGAAAGAGCCTAAATTACTTTTTGTGTTTTTTTTTTTCATGAGAAATATAGCTAAAAATAGAAACAGAATTACTCATGAATTTGTATCAAATCTGTGATTTTTATCAGAAGTTTCCACTGACTTAGCTTTAATTCAAGAGGGAAACAATTCTCTGACAATTCTCTTAATTCTCTAAGAAAAAGGACAACTTTTTCCTTTCTCTTTTAAGTCATTCTTGTTTACATTCTAAGTTTCCCAGGTAGGTATATCTTTGTAACTTTTCATTTTCTTTACAGAACTGCATTTGATAATGTTCAATCATTGGTCACTATTTGAAATAAGTTGTAGCTGTTTTTAGACAAATAGAACCAGGAAAAATTCCATTACAAGAAGTTAAAGAGGGTGAAACTTTTCCTTGAGTATAATTTAATAATTTACACTCAGTGGCTTTTAAACCATTTGACAATTCGGGGGTGAATTTTTGGCTGACCAGACTCAGTTATGTTCTGATGGGAACCATGTGCTTCTCAGTAGTTTCTAAGACTTTTGACCCTAAAACCAGTTAAGTTTTGATTTTTGTGAGGTTCTGTTTTTCTTGGAATTGAAATATGAATCTATATTTGCCATGTTTTGAAGATTTTTCTGGGTGTATTTTATGGTATTAAAAGACCATTATATATGGAATTAACACAAACTTTTCTATAACCTGTTTTACAAATCCCCAGATAGCTTCAAAATATTTTAAATTGGCATTTGAATTTTTCCCATGATTCATGCATAATTCTATCAATTGCCTCATTTAGTGATTCATTGAGGGACAATGATGTGCTCAGGATTTGTTTCTGAACTTAAAGACCATTTTGGGAAATTAGACTTAACTCTTGGTTATTTGGGGATTGATTAATACTAGCTTGTGGAGGCAAACACTGAGACAACTCATTTATGAACGTCTGTAATTTCTACAAATTATCAAAAACTTTACATTTTGGAGGCATTTTCTTTCTGAAAGTAAAAGTAACCAATACACAAAAGATTCAATTTAATGAGTGAATCTAGAAGAAACTAAATGTGTATAAACTAGCCCTTTTCTTTTTCCACTGTCTTTTCAGGAGAAGGTGTCTGGTAGTCCAGGACTGCTTATTCCATCCAGGACTGTGTATATAAGCTTATCTAATTCTGAGGATCAGTATTAGGAAGTCCCCTTGCCTACACATTTAAACCATATACTACCTCATCAGCTTTATCATGAATTATTTTGTTCTCCATCTGTCTTAGTCTTTTGTCCTATTTCACAGTTGGTTTATGAACCAAACAGAGTAAAGAGGTGTTTCTTCATTGAGCCCCTCAAATCCTAGCACTCCACTCCTGGCCAGTACTTATTATTCATGCTTTTCATACAAGTACTTATGCTGGGTACTGTGCTAGGTGCTGGTGATGATGAAAGTGTAGGCTCAGTCCCTTCTCACGGGCTTGCATCTAACTGCTTAGTGAATTATAAGGTCTGTACCAAACCCAGGCAAAGGTCACTATAAGGCCACTATATTGGCTATAAAGCTGGAGAAATTAGGTAAAAAAGTGAAGAAGATTCTGCTAAACTCAACTCCTATTCCAATAATTGACAAAAGATAGGTCTGTTAAAAGGTAAATAGTTCAGTTCAATAGAACTTTTGGACATTTTTTTAATGAAAGAACCTGAAATTTATAGTGTCTTTGAACTAAATTTGTATTATTTTACACTTTTAAATGATGTATGCAGAATATTTGCTCCCAAATGTTGGATATGCCCTAAATAATGTTTTAATTAAATCCATTTGGTTCCTATTGCTTTAATTGTAATTTGGCTTGTCTTTAAGCACATTCTTCTTCTCCCTTGTCTCCGTTATTTCAGTGACAGGGGATTGACAGTTTTGTGCTTGTTTCTTAGTCTATTCACTATGTACTTAATTACTGACCACATTGTGAATCTATACCTCATTTACAAGCCCATTTCCAAAATGGTTTTCTTCCGTCTTGAACAGTCTTACAAATTTCAAATTTCAGGAAGAAAAAGTTAAAGGAGAACTGATGAATTCTGGAACTTTCCTTATAGTAGGCATAGAACTATACAAAAAGAATGTCTTTGGTGTATATACTATTAATTCAGCTCAAGAAAATAAGTGGAGAAACCCAGCCAGGGTTTCTTCTACCTGGAACCCACATCATCGTTTTGCCTGAAACCCAGCCAATTCCAAATTCTTTTTTCACTCTCCATCCACTATCAATCCAAGGTCTACCCAGGCTAAGTCTGTCGGCCCTAACAAGCCAGATAATGTCAGTGTACTGTGAGGGATTTTTGCTTTCTCAAAAATACCCCGTTCCAAGAAATATAATGCCTTTTTATTAATTTTGAACAGTAAACGTATGTACTGTTCATAGAACATGCCAAAATAGTTTAAAAATGACACTATGGAAAATCATTATCCCAGTCATTTGCAACTTTTAAAGATAGAATTTAAATACAGTTTCAGGAACTCTCCTAAAAACAATCTTTATCAGTTTCGAACCGTGACTGATTTTTGACTCTGCTAGGAAAATCTCAGGGTGGAAATTTCCTGAGCCAACAGCAGGTCATGCTAAATTGAGCCACCACTCTTGGGAGGTGGCAGGAGTTAAATAATGTAACTGGATTTATTTCTCATTAGTTATATATCCATAAAAGTATTGAAGAGTAACTTTCTAATTTCTCAGTTTTAGAAATAGTGGATCATTTTTTCCATTCAGCTTCTCATAGCAAGATGGGAGCAAAGATACCTAAAACAAAGTTTCAACTCATTTGCAGCACATTTAAAAACGTTTTTCCCCCAGGAAAAGAAAGTTGTCTTTTTCTTTTAGTTTTTCCAATTATCTTTTACATGGCACATGATTTGGGTATCAAAAGCAGATATGCGGGGGGCACCTTGGTGGCTCAGTTGTTAAGCGTCTGCCTTCAGCTCGAGTGGTGATACCCACAGTCCTGGGCATAGGGCTCCCTGCTCAGTGGGAAGCCTGTTTCTCCCTTTCCCACTCTCCCTGCTTGTGTTCCCTCTCTCACTGTGTCTTTCTCTGTCAAATAAATAAATAAAATCTTTTAAAAAAAAAAAAAGGGAGATATGCTGTACTCCATAAATGGATCTCTAGCATTTAAACCTGATTGAGATGCACACAGAATTTCACGGAAAGGATGATTCATGTAGACTGAACCAGAGACCATCTGTGCCTACCCTCCATCCCCCAATTTATCCTTTCTTAAGAAAAACTATTTCTTTGCTACTAGATATATTTTATTCACTACTCATATTAGTAGACACCCTAAACGTTAAAACTTTGATATGTAAGATAATAGTTTAGCCCAGTTTTGAGAGGAAGCCAGGAATTGAAGGCAAAGGGGTCTTTGTTTCTTCTTAATGGTTTCCATTCTTTTCTCAACTTTTAAAAAGGGAAGTTTTTTCTTGTGCTCCTTGCCTGGCATCACCCTTCTGCTTTTTAAATTTCATCTTTTGACATCAATTTTCCCCCAAAATCCCGTATAACTTTATAAGTCAGAGATAGTTACCACACTGCTATGTAACAAACCACTCAAAAGTCTAGCACCTCGTGACCACACTTGTTTATTTTCCCTTTCATTGGTCTGTGGTTTGTCTGGGGTGACTCTGCTATAGAGTGTAAGTTGGTTGGGCTTGGTCCCAGGCTTCAGAATGGCTGCAAATGGACTCTGTGTATCTCCATATATTACTACAACCCAGAGTTATCCAAGCTATGGTCTCCTCACAGTGGTTCACGGGAGGCCAAGTAAGCAAGCAGGAAAGTGTGAGGTTTATGAAGACCTTGGCTCAGAGTTCTATACCCACTGGCCAAAAACTTCACATGCCCATCTCCAACATCAGTGGAGCAGGAAAAAAAATTCCACCATTCACAGCACTGCCAGGCTCATGGGAGATGGGGGAATTGAGAAAAATGATCAGCTCTATTGCAATGACCAATAAGAAGAAATATGATTGGGTAGAACATCCCATTGTTTCTTGACTCAACCTCAGGCTATACATTAACCTAATGTAACTTGCCATTGGTGTTATATATCATAAAATGTATCATTAAGAAAAAAATGTTTTATTTAATTGAAGAAAGTTGTCCATATACATTTTATCAACCCCCTATAATAATACCAGTCATAGATAAATACAGATTTTTACAGATAGATATAAGAACATTTACTCAGACGTTTGTCATTTCCCCACATTCATTCAAGTGTAATTATGCTTCTCAAATCCCAGTATATGCATAGATATTACAATGACTTTCCTTTAGTCCATATACCTCACTATGTTTTAAGTAGAGCAAGGAATTAGACAAGTCGTGCAAAAAAACCCAAAAAACCCAAACCAAACAAAACCAAAGCAAAACAAAAAACTCCCGGCTAAAAACTAGGAGATGTGCATAGGGTGAATCAGCTCTGGTGATACTCATCGTGTGAGCCTGTGCAGACTGAATAGACTGGAATCCGAAGTCAGTATCTAGTGAGCTCTAACAAACATCACAATGAAGTGGATTCCCACCTTCATCCTAAACATGTAATTTTAAATGTGTAGGCAAAGCTAGTAATAATAAAGTTGAGTAAATAAAGCACTAATTTGACCCAATAGGTATCCTGTGCCTAGAATATAAGTAAGTGCTCATTATTGTGTTTGTTGTTGTTGTTCTTGTATACCTAGTGCTGTGCCAAGTGTTGCAGATAGACTGTCAGCAAAACAGATGTAGTAGCACTTATGCAAATTGTCCAGTTCCCTCAAAAATTGATTTTTTATAATATCGACTCAATCTCTACACAATGACTTTCTTTTTTCTTTTTTTTTTCTACACGATGACTTTCATTTAAGAACTGTTTTTGTGAAAACTGCTCAATGGTTTTCGTTTCCTGGATGTTCAGTTTGGATCACCAACTGGGTGTGGTGACAAAGGAAAATCATTTTTACTTATTGGTTACTTAGTAAAGGTGATTTTCCCCCTACAAGAGAGGATATTTTCCTCCTTTGCTCTTGACCAGTCAGACCATCTCTTGACCCTATCAATCTATGTTGATAGGGAATACTATATTAAGTTTATATCATCAAGTTCTAACATTTTAAGAAAGCTACTGAAAAATTAGATTGTTCACAGAAGGCACCCAGGAGGATAAAATATCTAGAAATTAGTTTATATGAAGAAAAGCTGAAAGACCAAGTAGCTTTAACTTAAATGAGAGAAACAATAATTATAATGTTACTTAGTAAGTATTTAAAAGATTGCTGTGGTCAAGATATTATTTTTGTTATTATAGAGGTTAAAATTTGGGATAAAAACAGAATTAATTGCCTTTAGTTGAGCTATAACTATACTTATTGATATATTTAAACAAAGGAATAGCTACCTATTTAATAATTTAGCTATTTAATAATAGCTACAGTTTGAGATCTCTTTCCTGGAAATATTCAGGAAAGGTTGAATGGTATTCAGGGTTATCTGCAAATTTAATATTACAGGATATAATTCTATGCTCCCAATTTTCTGAAGAAATAAGCTAATATCCTGACCCAATAATTTATTAATTTACTTTTTCATTCAACAAATATTCTTTGAACATCTACCAAATAATGTATACAGACCTTGGCACCAGGAATAGAGCAATAAACAAGACAAACAAATTCCTTGCCCTTGTGAATCTTACATTCTAATAAGTGAAACAGTTGACAAACTTATAATGAAGTAATTTCAGATTGTGAAAAGTTCTCTTAAGAAGGTAAATGTCTTTAAACTTACTTGTTTCAAGAATATAAAAAATACATGTTTTGTTTGTGCCCTTTACCCCATTCTGACTCCACCGTTTTCAATCTCCTTTCATTTGCATGCTCATATCAAAATGTTGAAGACATTATATGGTATAGAAGAGATATATAAATATGCACTAGACAGGCCTACATTCATCCTAGGCTTGAGCTTTTACTAATTATGTGATCTTAAGCAATTTACTTGCCCACTTTGACCACCACTTTCTTATTTATAAAATGTGGAAAAGCAGAAGATTTGGTGAAAGGATACAATGAGATGCCACGTGGGATAGTTATCTTTGCTGCTAGTTCTTCGTTTGCATCTCCCCTTCATACTACCACCATGTACCCCTTCATAGTTCCATTTCTCCCTTCCCCTGCCTACCTCTGTAGCCAGGAGGCTGATCCTCAAGCACTGCATCCTGATTTCCCTTGTTGATTGGCTTACATTGAAGTTCAGCCAGTGGAAGTGCCTGCAGGGGATTGGAAGGTATAAGGAGAGGGAAGTCAGAGTTATTTTTTCCCCTGGTGCTTATATGCCTTGGCAGGTACATTCAGCACTAACTACATCCCTCCAAGTCCAAAGCTTCCACCAAGTGGTCCCCCTCCTTTTTTTTAATTATTCTAGCATTCTCTGGGGTCAAGGAACTTTATTGCCTCCTTGAGATTTTGATTCTAGGAGTGTGTATTTTCCTGCTGATGTTATTGTATGGGTGCCTCACTATCCTTTCACCTTACATATACAGCCATAGGTGAATACACCCATTGTAGAAATCTTTTCATTTAACCATCTGGGAAGAATTTTGGGAAGAATAGGGATTTGGGGAAGAATCTGGGAAGAATAGGGATTCTGACTGAATAGTACTGGGCACCAGACATAGCCTCACAAAATAGATACTTAACATGGGATTCTGAAATTGGTTTGTTAACATATTTAATGAACACATGGTCTTTCTGGAGGAAAATGGAAGACTGGTAATGGCATGTCATGGAATCATAATTACTCAGTGCTGATGTGGGATGAAGAACCAGATATCAAATGGCTGTTGCATGTGTTTTCTATGACAGTAATGATAAGTGCAAAGAATATGGGGTGTACCAGCTGTTTGACCATCCAAGGAGCTTAGAAAAACAAAAAGATAAGTACAGGACTTAAATTTCAAACCCAAAACACTAGTGGAGAGCTCAAAACTTCTGTGGTGACCTTAAAAATAATCTCTTTAGTAAGTATAGGGCAGCCATGCCTGAGGATTGGGCCCAAAATATAATAGTCTAGGTTTCAGAATTGCTGTATTATATAAATGTACAGCATCAGCACAGACCTTATGACAAGGTTAAGGCATTGCTTGAGAAGATGGACTTGAGACTTGGGATGAACACATTTGGATAGACCCATTTCAAGGTCTGAAGTTTGATTCTCCAAATTGTTTCAAGATTTGTGTGTGTGAAGAAGTAGGCTCTATTCCCCTATATGAGAAAAGTAATCTTTCTATGCATGAAGACCTTTTAATGATCTCATCTGAACTTCTCCTCACAAAGAGATGTCAGTTACTAATACCCACACCTACCATCTCTCTTCACCTCTATATCCATAAATAAAGCTAGATCCCAGAATGGTTCAGGTGGAAAACTGATAAGCCTGTTTCCAGAAGACAGAGTATTAATTATTATAAGACCTAGAAGATCTTTTTAAATTGCATCAGTGGGAACCTGATGAACTGCATAGGAATGATTTCTATGGGTATTATGCTGAAGGAGACAAAATATAAGGGTGAATTGGCCCAACTTACCTATAAGGCTGTACTTGCCTAGCATTTTGAATTTAGTGTCCCAGCCAAAGTACATTTAGTAGATTCCTTTGTTGACTACAGAAGCCTGGATTTAATGAAAATCAACATTTTTTTTTAAAGATTTTATTTATTTATTTGACAGAGAGGAGAGAAATCACAAGTAGGCAAAGAAGCAGGCAGAGAGAAAGGGGGAAGCAGGCTCCCTGCTGAGCAGAGAGCCCAATGCAATGCAGGGCTCCATCCCAGGACCCTGAGATCATGACCTAAGCTGAAGGCAGAGGCTTTAACCCACTGAGCCACCCAGGCGCCCCGAAAATCAACATTTCTTGATTTCAAAATGGCAGAACTTATTTGCCCTAATGTGGAGAAAGGAAACCAAAGCTTTAGAGAATTGAGACTTCTGAGGTAGATTTATTGTATAAAACCTACACACCTTCCTTCCATGTCCATTAGGAAATTCCAGAGGCAATAAAAAAATTAAGAGAATTAATAAAGAAGAGAGTGGCATCCTTGAGAAGTTCCAAGGTGGCTGTGTTTGGAAAACTGAAAATAAAGGTGAAGGATACTGCCATTGTATAGGATCTCTCATTTCTTGGGATCTCTCAGTTTGGTGGGAATAACACCATCCTGGAATGGGAAAGACCATATGCTACTGCTTGACTCTTAGAGAAAATTACCATAGTCAGCCACAGAGACTGAGTGGCAACCAGGGTTTTGACCTCCAGAAATCTGTGGCTGTGGCTAATGGATGACAATGTCCCCTGGTATAAAGTGGACAGCCAACAAGGTATTACTTGATCTATATAATTGGAAAAAGTGTATGTCTGGTAAAGAAACATCTAACTTGAGTTGCCAAAGGTGGGATTCATTACTTCTTAGAGTCCCACTAGATTTCCAGACCTAGGGTGTTCTTCAAGAAAAGCCTAGGAAATCCACCCCTTGGAGAATGATTGGATTATCAAAAGCTTAATGTGATTGTAGATGTTATTCCAGAAACCATATTTTTACTGGAGGAAATTAATACAGTCCTAGATTCCTAGGGTAGTAACTACTCACTTGGCAAACTTTTTTTTCCCCAGTCCCTAGGGATGCTATATGAATCTTCTGAAATGCAGACATATAGAATTTGGGGGTAAAGCAACAATTTATTCATTTGAGAAGCAGTTTTTAGGAAAATAATGAAAATCTATTATTTTCACTTTGAACATGTAGATGTCTAGCTGGAGACCATATATCTCAGCTTCTTCTGTAGCAACAAACAGCGAGTTGACTACACTCTAGACATTGGAATGTAGTGTGAGTGACATTGAGTGTGACACACACTCAATGTAGAGTACATGGTGTATGCAAAGTCCATCACATTCATATAAAAGAAGTTGCTTGCCCTGGAATTTCTCTCTCTCCCCTTTCCATAAGCTGAAATATAGATATTCATGACCCAGCTTTCTCTGTGCAGATGAAGATAATTTACTAGGTATACTAAATGCTATGAACCTGAGTCCCTGAATGACCACATGGAGCAGAGCTGCCCCATCAGCCCAGACTAGCAGGAGATTTTATGAGAAAGAAAGAGGAAACAAAACAAAACAAAAAACATACATAGTATTTTGTACTGTTCTTTGGAGTCTCTCTATATCACCAGCTAAGCCTTAACTTTAATACATTTTGAAAACTGAATGTTGTGTTACCCCCATTTCCCACTTTCCCCACTGTTACTAGGAAAAATTCTTCACTATCTCCTCAACTTAACTAATAATCAAATAACTATAACCTTAAAAGACATGATAAGCCATTTTTTTTACCTATTTGTTTGGAAAAGAATAAATATTGTAATAATCCCTATGAGAGAAAATGTGGAAAACAAATTTCACAAATTTTGGTGGAAGGATAAATTGTTACAAGCTCTTTGGAGGACAGGTTGGCATAATCCATCAAAATTTTAAAAGCAAATAAACTGATCAAGCAATGCTGCTTCTAGGAAGCTATCCTATATGGGCACAAAATTGTGTTTATAAGAGCATTCACTGAAGCATTGCTTATAGTAGCAAAAATCTGGTAAAAAGCTATCAATGGGAAAAGTCTTAAATTAGGGTATGTCTATATTTTGAAATTTGATACCACTACTAAAGTGAATGAGGTAGGTCTATATATCATGATGTAGAATACATAAAGAAAAATTTCCATAACATTCATGAAAAATATAAGATATAAATTAATATATGTAGTTTATGTTCCAACTTTTATAAAGAATAGCATGTATATACAAATTGATATGTAGACAATACACACAATACAATACACACTCAGAAATATAAATTGATTGGTAGATAACATACAAATTTTATAAGAAAAAACATAAACACTCCTAATCTTTAACTGTATGTTAGCATTTCTTGAATTTTATATAGTTATATAGTATTATATATAGTTATATAGTAGTTTGATAGTTAAAAATAATAAACATAGGGGCGCCTGGGTGGCTCAGTCGCCCAGGATCAAGTCATGATCACAGGGTCCTGGGATCGAGCCCCACATGGGGCTCCCTGCTCGGCAGGAAGCCTGCTTCTCCCGCTACCATTCCCTCTGCTTGTGTTCCCTCTCTCACTGTGTTTCTCTCTGTCAAATAAAATCTTTAAAAAAAATTAATAAACATAAACTATCAAACTGAAAAATCTTTAAAGGGTTTTTTGGGGTCCTAAGGTCTGCTTTGGGAAAAGTTATTCTAAATCCAGTAATACATTTTCCTTTTTAAAGAGCAAATTTATAATACATAACTTCAAATCTATCACACATTTTAGTGTAAATAAGTGTAAATAAATAATTATTTATTATTATTATTATTATTACTAACTTGACTTCAGATTTTCAAATGTAAATGATGTTTTCTCAAGGTTAATTCATATTAAAAAATCCTGAGGTTTTCAAATCTAAGAGAAAATCTTATAAACAGATAATGTCTAATTGATGTGATAAATCATTCTGGATAAATGCCTAGTTTGTTTTAACATCAGGAATAGAAAAAATTCAAGTTGTTCAGAAGCTTATTGATGTTCACATTCAGTATTTTAAAAATCACATTAGCAATAGTGGCAACTTATACTCACTGATACCCCAAATCCCCTTCTGCATGAACCTGGATAAAATTGAACTTTATTTCTGAAGGCATTGTTTCAGTCTAAAGAATCACATGCACAGACTCCAAACAAAGGAATCATTACTACTAACAAAATTTCCGTTTGCTTCTCCTTGATTATCTCTGTAGCACTTTAGTACTCTTGGTGCTTGAGGAAGGTAAATTGTCATAGAATTTACTTCTTCTTCTTGTATTACATAAAAGGTTATGTTTAAACCTGTTGTCCTTAATCTCAACAGTTTTATCAAGGGAATGGTATTGACCCATATAAAAATATTAAAACGCACATTTTAATATGGGTGCAATGCATACTAGATATTTCCTTCCTTTTATAATTCATTCACAAGATTGATCCTTAGCAAGTGTCACTGCTAATAGCAATGCTTACCCATCTTGGGAACCAATGTTTCTTTTTTTCTCTTTCTCTTTTTAACTTGAGTATAGCTGGCACACAATGTTATATTTTAGGTGTTCAGCATAGCGTTTCAACTTCTCTATACCTTGTGCTATGGTCACCACGAGGATAGCTACCATCTGTCACCATACGCTATTACAGTATCATTGACTATATTCCTTATGCTGTGCCTTTTATTCCCATGACATTCATCCATAAGTGAAAGCCTGTATCTCCCATTCCCCTTCACCCATTTTTCCTATCCTCTCACCCCCGCCCCTTCTGGCAAACATCAATTTGCTCTCTGTATTTATAGGTCTGATCCTGCTTTTTGTTTGTTTATTCATTTTTGTTTTTGTTTTTTAGATTCTGCATATGAGTAAAATCATATAGTATTTGTTTTTCTCTTTTTTAAAGATTTTATTTATTTATTTGTCAGAGAGAGAGAGAGAGAGAGAACGTGCGCACAAGCAGGCAGAGAGGCAGGCAGAGGCAGAGGGAGAACCAGACTCCCTGCTGAGCAAGGAGCCCGATGTGGGACTCGATCCCAGGACCGTGGGATCATGACCTGAGCCGAAGGCAACTGCTTAACCAACTGAGCCACCCAGGCGTCCCAGTATTTGTTTTTCTCAATTGAACTTAATTCATTTAACATAATACCCTCCAAGTCTATCTGTGTAGTCACAAATGACAGAATCTCATTTTTTGTGGTTGAATAATATTCTACACCCCACCACCCCACAGAACACATCTTTCTTTTCCATTCTTCCAACAATGGACATTTAGATTGCTTTCACATCTTGACTATTGAAGATAATGCTGCAATAAACATAGGGTATATACATCTTTTTGAATTAGTGTTTTTATTTTCTTTGGGTAAATATCCAGTAGTGGAATTACTGGATCTTATGGTATTTCTATTTTTAATTTTTGGAGGAACCTTGATACTGTTTTCCACAGTGACTATACCAATTTACATTTCTACCAACAGTGCGCAAGGGTTCCTTTTTCTCCACATCCTCAACACCTGTTGTTTTTGTGTTGATGATTTTAGCCATTCTGACAGGTGTGAGGTGATATCTCATTGTGGTTTTGATTTGCATTGCCTTGATGATTAATGATGTTGAGCATCTTTTCATGTGTCTGTTGGCCATCTGTGTGTCTTCTTTGGAGAATGTCCATTCAGGTCCTCTGCACATTTTTTTAAATTAAATTGCTTGTTTTCTTGGGGTTGAGTTGCATAAGTTTTTTATGTATTTTGGATATTAACCCCTTATCAGATATATAATTTGTAATGTTCTCCTATTTAGTAGGTTGCCTTTTTGTTTTGTTGATGGTTTCTTTTACTGTGCAAAAGGTTTTATTTTGATGTAGTCCCAATAGTGTACTTTTGCTTTTGTTTCCCTTGCCTTAGGAGATATATCTTAAAAAATGCTGCTATGGCTAACGTCAGAGAAATTACTACTTATGTTGTCTTCTAGAATTTTTATGGCTTTAGGTCTTACATTCAGGTCTTTAATCCATTTTTAGTTTATTTTTGTGTATGGTGTTAAGAAGTGGTCCAGTTTCACTCTTTTGCATATAGCTGTCTAGTTTTCCCAACACCATTTATTGAAGAGACTGTCTTTTCCCCATTGTATATTTTTTTCCTCCTTTGTTGTAGATTAGTTGGCCATATAAACCTGGGTTTATTTCTGGACTCTATTCAGTTCTGTTGATCTATGTGTCTTTTTTTGTGCTAGTAGCATACTGTTTTGATTACTACAGCTTTGTAGTTTACCTGGAAATCTGGGATTGTAATTCTTCCAGCTTTGTCCTTCTTTCTCAAGATTGCCTTGGCTATTAGGTATCTTTGGTGGTTCCATATAAATTTTAGTATTATTTGTTCTAATTCTGTGAGAAATGCCATTGGAGGGGCGCCTGGGTGGCTCAGTGGGTTAAAGCCTCTGCCCTCGGCTCAGGTCATGATCTCAGGGTCCTGGGGAGCCCCGCATTGCTTGGGCTCTCTGCTCAGCAGGGAGCCTGCTTCCCCCTTTCTCTCTGCCTGCTTCTTTGCCTACTTGTGATTTCTCTCTCTCTCTCTGTCAAATAAATAAATAAAATCTTAAAAAAAAAAAAGAAATGCTGTTGGTATTTTCATAAGGATTAACTTGAAACAATAGATTGCTTTGGATAATAATTCTTCCAATACTTGAGCGTGGAGTATCTTCCCATGTGTTTGCGTTAGCTTCAATTTCTTTCATCAATGTTTTACAGTTTTCAGAGTACAGGTCTTTTACCATTTTGATTAAGTTTATTCCTAGACATTTTATTCTTTTTGATACAATTATAAATGGAGTTATTTTTTTAATTTCTCTTTCTACTACCTCATCATTAGTATATAGAAAAGCTACTGATTTCTAAATATTTCTCATGCTTTAGAGGATGATTAAGATTTTTTTTCACACTTCTACAGTTCTCAGTTTGAATATGGGCATTTTTCAGGGATTGCCCTTAGCTTTGAAGTTGCTTTTCCAATTTTATTTCCTTTGTCTTCTGGGAAGATTGAAAGAATCTGTTTTTCCAGTTTGAATTATTCAAATAAGAAAAATATTTCTTTTACATTTATTTGAACATTTAGGGTTTTTAAAAAATCACTTGGTTTTGGCATGAATTTGTTTGGTTTGGTTTGGTTTCCTTGCACATAAACTATTGCATAAAACAGTGGTTTTGAAGCGTGATCCCTGACCAGCAGCATCTGTATCACTTGGGAACTTGTTAAAAGTACAAATTCTCATCCTCACTTCAGATTTATGGAATCAAAAAATCTGGGTATTGTGGCTAGCAGTCTGTTTTTCACAAGTTTGCTGGATAATTCTCATGCACACCTAAGTCTGAGAAACCCTGGCATAAGATAATGTGAAAAGTGGCTTAGCATTTCCATATAATGCAAATAGAACTAAGTAATTTGTACCTGAAAGATGGGACATTATGTTGAGGTGAATTCTGAAGCAAATTATGGGGTCATCAGAAAAAGTGCTTTGAGTTTGAGTGCTATTGGCTGCTGGTGAGGAAGGGTGTGAATAGGGGCAGAAGTGGTTAGTTCCTTACTCTCTTGATTCAAGAACTGCTTTAGCAGAAAGTACTTGAGTCTTGGTATTTCAGGTGTGACCTGAGAACCAGCATCTTCAGAATTACATGAGAGCTTATGGGAAATACATCCAAGAATCTGCACTCTAAGTAGACCACCTGGTGACTCATAATCACATTAAAATGAGAGGAAACATTGACTTAGTGAGTACCTGGTAACCTTTAGTTCAGTGTCAAGGGGCTTCCTCCTGTAGGTTGGTTATGATCCATACTTTTCTGATGACTAAGCTTTGAATTCTGACTACTAATGCCTGTTGCATTTATTGACTTTTGTAAGCTGAGATTCATAAATATGAAACTGTTGGGTCAAAGACTATCTTTTAAACTTTGATAGATACTGCAGAATTGTCCTATTATCAACAGTTTGTGAGAGCTCCTTTTAAAAATTTTTTTCAACTCTATGCCATATTGGATATTTTTTAAATGTTTATTTATTTATTTATTTGCCAAAACTAAAGGTGAGAAATGACATCTCATTTTCATTCTATTTTCAGTTATTTGAGTCTTATATGTTGGAATATTGCTCCCTTTGGCTGTTTGTCTTTAACTTTATGCTATTGTTGATTATCTATAGTGTGTCATTGCATTGCTAATAATAATGTTTACACAATCCTACAAGGTAGGCTTTATAGTTTACAATATAGACCTGAAGATATTCAGGTTCAGAGCAATAAAATCATTTGTCCCTAAGTCACACACACATAGGTAATCAATGGCATATATGTCATATACACAAATTAACATTCAAGTTCAAGTCAAATGTCCATGTATTTTCTAACTTTTGCTATCTCTCTATTCAAACAATAATAACAAGAAAAGTGAGAAATAAAAAAATGGATTAAAGAGGTTTGAGAAAGAGTAAAGAGCTGAAGCTAACTATCATGGGTAAAAATTGTCTAGAAAATATTGTGAGTTAAAGCACTAGTGATTTCATGTGAGAAATAAAAATAAAAATAAAAGGGGATATTATTTAGGTTATGCTTTAATATTATCATAACTGGTTGAAGTGAAATAAACAAAACAATTGAGTTGATAGTTTCACTTGGACAATATCAAAATATTTTTATATAACTAACTTTTTAAACACTTTTCATTCAATAAAGTAACTTTTGCTGCTTTGATGCAATAACAGTATTAACAATAATGATATTTATCAAGTTTCTACTATATGCCAGACATGACTGAAGATTCTTTAGATATATTAACTAATTTAATCCTCTTATCATTCTTATGAAACTGGTACTAATATAGCCCTATTTTACAGATGAAAAAACTGAGTCTCAGAGTGGTTAATTAATGTGCACAAAGCTACACAGCAGTCAACTAAAATTCATCTTAAGGTAGTATGGCTCTGGGCCCAGCCTTCTTAAATACTACATCATAATGCCACCTCTGTAAAGATAATTTTATTTTCTTTTTAAAAATTTTATTTATTTATTTTTGAGAGATAGAGAGAGTCGGGGAGGGGAAGAGGGAGAAGAAGAAAGACAATCCTTTTTTTCCCCCCTGAGGCTCTTTTTTTTAAATTAATTTTTTTATTAACATATATTGTATTATTTGCCCCAGGGTACATGTCTGTGAATCGTCAGGCTTATACATTTCACAGCACTTACCATAGCATATACCCTCCCCAGCTACCCTATCCTTCCCACCTCCCAGCCACCCTTAGTTCCTTTCCTGAGTTTAGGAGTCTCTTGTGGTTTGTCTTCTTCCGCATCCCATCTTGTTTCATTTGAAGAGAAACAATCTTAAGCAGGGGTTCAATCTCATGACCTTGAGATCATGACCTGAGCTAAAACCAAGTGTCAGATGCTTAACTGAATGAGCCACCCAAGCACCCCTGTAAAGATAATTTTAAATAAGTTTCTTAAGTGGTCCTTGTTGGAGCAACAATAAAAACATCAAAATAATAAAAAAATGGTTATTTGGGAAATGAGAGTACTTAATATTCAAGATCTAAAAATTTATTTTTCCTTATTTGTTCATTCTGATAGAATTTAAGAAGAAAGAAAATTGTTTCCTTTGTCACCCTGTTTTTTTCCTGTTATCTCCAGGCAATTACTCTTGCATAAAACACATATTTGTAATTTATATCACTCCTTATCCTTAGTTGTTGCTCTTATCTACTAGGCTTCTGATAGATGAGATAAGTAAAAATTTGGACTATCCACAAAATAAATGGGAAAGAGTGCCAACAGCCAGGATTGTCTAGTAGTTCCATGGGTCCAATTGAGGTTGTAGTCAATGAAATTGTGAAAACAACTAGACCAATTTGAATTTCAACAATTAAAACATGGTCTAATTGTCACCGGAGTAACTAGTCAGATTAATAAAATAAATAAGCACATTCAGAAAAATTCTGAAGAATATTTCTAAGAGTTAACTTAATAAATAATAAAAATTAAAATCTCCAAGAATAGGGATAATGTCAATTTCATTGTTTTAAGGAGAGGCAATACTATTTGGTGCTTGGTGAACTGCTGTGCATTTAAAAATTCTTTTTCATATTACGTTAATTCTAGGAAGTTTAATTACAAAAATAAAAATGAAATTATAGCATACTATATAAGAGAATCATTTTCAAGTTTTAGAATAGGAAAAAATTGTTTAGGCTTCAAAGGCTAAAATAATTTTTAAAATGTTTATATATACATTTAAAAAGGTAGAAAAAACTACCATATATTATTTTTTCATATATTTATAAAGTGGGTGAATATTTTTAACAGAATCAACTAACAAAGTTTCTTAATATATAAATGTCTTATTTGTCTTTCTTTCTAAACTATAAATTGCTTGAGAATAGGGACTTAAGCTATTTGACATTGGTTAAAAGTGCCAAAACTTCATGAGTTCATAAATGAATGAATAAATGTCAGAAAATCGATGTAAACATTTTGAGAAGTTTGTTTGAAGAGTTTTATTTTTACTTCAGACTGCCAACTATTGGAAAATGCAGTTATTTTTATATGATGTTGGATGTATGATTATTCACTGACAGACATGAAATTTTTTTTTAAGTGATGCAAACAATCTTCAACAGTATCTAAAGAATGATTGTGAGCTTAGGACTTGATGGCTCCCTTTTTTTTTTTTTTTTTTTTAAGATTTTTATTTATTTATTTATTGGCAGAGAGAGAGATACAGCAAGAGAGGGAACACAAGCAGTGGGAGTGAGAGAGGTAGAAGCAGGCTTCCTACTGTGCAGGGAGCCAGATGCTGGGCTCTATTCCAGGACCCTGGGAAAATGACCTGAGCCGAAGGCAGACGCTTAACGACTGAGCCACCCAAGCGCCCCTCTCCTTTCTTTTTTTTTGAATTTTTTAAGCTAGATTTTTTACAGTTAAGTAGCAGCGTTGAATCCGGTGTGATAAATAGGCATGTCATCTTAGGAAAGCAAGTACTTTTCATAAGCTGAATTTTCTAAATGTTTTGTTATATTTCATTTCGTTAAGCTTTGGGATCAAGTACAAGTAGCAAGTAGTAAGAAGAGTGCCATTCATGCTACTTTGGTGGTGAGCCGTCTTCTCACCTATGTCATCAACTGTCCTCTTTTATTGGATTTTAAGCTTGGTCTCTCACAAATGAACACTCACCCATTGATCTGATCATAAATTGTATATATAACAGCACCACACCAATTTGCCACCAATTTACTTGAGCAAGAGACTTAATGAAACTTAATCTCTTACCATGTTTTACCATCCATAAAAATGCATTTTTAGTATATTTATTCCATACCACACTGGAAGTGTTGATCTAGTCACAAGGTCATAGAGTCAATACAACTACATACAGAGAAACCAACAGGGAATTCTTTAAATTTTAGACTTTTCTGCCCCAGAAAATTTATTTCTGCTCACCAAAAGAAAATATTTGCAATTGCCTCAACTATCTTTATTATTAACCCAAAGGTATAAAAACTGGTTATCCATAGGGCATTTAAGGTGCTAGATTTTTAACTTAAGGTCAAGTCAAATTTGACTTGACCCTGGTGTTTAAGCAAGTAATTGGAGAAGTACCATATATGTTCTAACTTGTTACAACCTTGCCAATCCCCCTTTTCCTACAGGCTTTGTTTTTTGTTTTTTGTTTTTTTTTGTAGGAGAGTTTGATAGCCTTGTTTATTGCAGTACTTGATAAAGACTTTAATATGCTTGTATCCATTATGAATATGCAAAAGAAATTATAAGATGCAATAGCTTCCAAACATATTTGACTGGTGAACTCACATCACCTAGGAACATGATCTGAAGAACATATTTGAAGATTACCCTTGATTTTGTACTTCTTTTTCCCTTAACCATGCTCATTCCCTAAGCTGCCATGCACTCTCATACCTCTATGCCCTTGAACACTACCTCCTTTGCTTTATTTTTTTTTTAATTTTTATTAACATATAATCTATTATTTGCCCCAGGGAACATGTCTGTGAATCGTTAGGCTTACACATTTCACAGCCCTTACCATAGCACATACCCTCCCCAATGTCCGCAACCCAGCCACCCCATCCCTACCCCCCTGCCTCCCATCCACCCTTAGTTCGTTTCGTGAGTCTAGGAGTCTCTTATGGTTTGTCTCCTTCCCCATCCCTTCCTGTTTCATTTCTCTCCCCCACTCCCCCAAACTCCTGCCTTGCCTCTCAAATTCTTCATATCAGAGAGATCATGCGATAATTGTCTTTCTCTGACTGACTTATTTCGCTTACCATAATACCTTCCAGTTCCATCCACGTCGTTGCAAATGGCCAGATTTTGTTTCTCTTGATGGCTGCATAGTATTCCATTGTATATATATATACCACATCTTCTTTATCCATTCATCTGTTGATGGACATCTAGGGTCTTTCCATAGTTTGGCTATTTCCCCACAGACTTTGTTAAAGGCCCTTTAAAGTAGGTTCCCTTCTCCAATCTGCCATTGCCTCAGGGTGTTCCAGCATCTACTCCCTTTGGCAGAATGCTAATTAGACCTTTTGTTTTAGATCTAGCACTTGCTCTCCACCTATTTCTACAGACAGAATAGTTTGAGTTCCTGCTTCCAGAGACTGCTGAGTCTTAAGACATAAATTCTGATTCCCTTTATTCCATACCTATATTCGTGGGCCAAACTCATACTTTCGTATTACTAGCTCTGACACAGTGCCACACACAGAATAATCTACAAAAATCACAATGGCAAATTTATATTACTCTCTAATTATCTCCTCATTTCTCTACTGGGGAAGCTATATAGTGAGTGGGCCCAGTGTATTGATTCTACTGAAAGAAAGGGCATTTCTTAGCTATCGTCACAAAATGAAGGACCAAAAAGTGAATATTAAAAAAAAAATGTTTTAAGGAAGATAAGAAGTCAAGCTGAAAGGGACTGTCATTGTCTAAAATGGGTTATCTCTCAAACAAAAAGGGCAGACTGAAAATACTAAAAGCTACAAGATTAGTTTACTCTTTGTTTCTATTCTTACCCCTTCCAATCCAACCTCTGTGCTATAACTTGAATTAGCTATTTAAAGTACAAAACTCAATTACTAAGTCTCTAATTTAAAATCTTTTAATAATGCTTTCTTCTTAATTCAGAATGGAATAAATTGGGAATAAAGTCCTTTTATATCCTCTACTTTGGTGACCTACATTCCCCTTGTCTGCTTGTTCTGTTTTTTTTTTCCTACCATATTCTCCCACTTCCCAACCTCTAAACATCTAAATCCCCCTAGTAGACCTTAAATCTCACTTCTCATATGTGTCTTCTCTAATCGCCCCATCAAAAAATAATCTCTTCACTGTCTGTATTGTAACGCTTTACTTAGACACTTTACCCCTTGCTTTTTTGGGTTGTAGATGTCTAGGTCCCTATCTCATCTCTCCTTCTTGCCTGAATACTCCTTCCTGTGTAAACAAGGAGCTTCTTCTTATATCTGAGTTCTTTTAAAACATCTAACAGAGTACCAGGAACCTTTTTATTTTTTTAAAAAAATATTTTATTTATTTATTTGACAGAGAGAGAGAGAGAGATCACAGGCAGGCAGAGAGGCAGGCAGAGCGAGAGGGGGAAGCAGGCTCCCCGCTGAGCAGAGAGCCCGATGTGGGGCTCGATCTCAGGACCCTGGGATCATGACCTGAGCCAAAGGCAGAGGCTTTAACCCACTGAGCCACCCAGGCACACCGAGTATCAGGAACCTTAGTTGGCATCCACTCAATAAATATTTGTGCAATGCATGAAAGTCTTCAGCCATCAGAATCAATCTCTTCAAAAATCTACAAAACCAAATGACTACTGACTTCTTTTGTCTACTACTGCCTAAGTGGAGAGTGCCAAATAGTCCTAAAATAAACGAATTAAGTTCCAAAAGATGAAAAAGCACAAAGCAAAGAGAATAAGAGGGAGATGATCACACCATGTGCTGATTGTTTTGCCCAGAAGCTTTCAAGGCCTTTAATTAAACAGTTTAACCATGGGAGGCAAAAGATGGAATGTGTTCCAAATTAATGTTTTAAACTCATTATGCTTCCAGGTCAGGAAATATAATAACTGCATAAGAATTTGGAAATTATTTCCGCAGAGATCAAGACAGGTTTTTTTGATAAATCTCAGTCACTGTGCTTCAAAGAAGTCTGTGCTATTAGTTGAGCTGATATCATGAATCAAAATGGGGCAGATCTTGACGTTGGCAGTTTGATTTAGATATATTTAGATGAAAAACATCACCATACTCAAATCTCTTCGCCCCTCGTCTTAAAATTTCACAGAAGTAGTGAACTGGATTGAGTAATTGGATTCTAAAGACATTCATAGGGAAAAGACTGATTTTTAAAAAATTGATTTAAAATAAAACATTCAATTTTACTTATTCTTCTCAAATTAAGTTATGTGAATGAATTGGACTATTTTTATCCTTCTTTTTGTCCTTTCTTTTTCCTCTATCTTGAAAAATTTATATGAAGGGGAGTGTCTGAAATTTGGCCACAATTCCACAAATCTTATTCTCTTGATTCTATTATATAATGTTCAGAAGATTTTGATAAAGCAAGAAGTACTAGGCAATCAAAATTAGCCAGTCGGATCTCTTATAGTGGGTCTTTACAAGGCTAGTATACCACTTCTGATTCAATGTTGAGATTTTTTTCTGCTTATTAGTTGATAAAGGGTACACCAAGAAATATTTTCTGTTTTTATAGACCTACTCATCACATTTATATGGAAATCATGTTCCCTACACTACATGTAATATTTTTAGAGCAATGCAATTCAACAATAGTATTACTAATATAATATGCAATGTACTAGTTTGATTTCTGCAGGTAGCACAAAAATGATCAATATATTATTTCTGAGCTCAAGTTTTTATAATTTCTACAATTTTCAGGAGACCTGTGATAATGAGGTATCAAGATAGCTCTTAATTATCCTCACTTTCTGGTATTCCTACATTTGTATATCTTTCCTTTCCACATTGAATAAGGGCTGGCCTATGATGGAAATGTGGAAATGATGGTGTGTGGTTTTCTCTGCTAGGTCAAAAAATCATGTCAGCTCTGTCTTGGCCTGTTGGATCATTCACTCTGGTAGAAGCCATTTGCCTGTAAAGAACTCTGAGTAATTTGAGATTGTACCCTACCTGCATACTAACTTGCCACAGGTTCTTGGATGGTAGTAGAATACATGAGACTCCAAGGTCACATTCCAAGGACAGTTTTTGGCTCAAACTATGGAAGTAATCAGAGTACCAGTGTTGTGCCAGTTACTTGAACCCCAATTCCCACAAGCTAATGCAAAGTGGGCCATAGACAACATCCATGCAGTAGGTTGCCTTGAAGGAGATGAACCTCAAGTTTAGGGGACTCAATTTTTTAAACCTGACTGATCTTTGCCTTAGGGAGATATTACCTTTATGATAAGGGAAAAGAAAAATAAACTGTCTTTTGCTCTGAAGGGAGATTATTTCTATCCAGCAAGGCTTTTGCTATGCAAACATCCTTGAAAAGATAGTTCAGAACAAGGGAAGTTTTTGGTTCCTCTGCTCACAGGCTATGAGAGACCCATGAAGAATTGTCTTCCCATATTACAAAGCTGCAAGAGACTCAAGAGTCCTCTTGAGAGAACAATGCAGTGATGAACTGAGGCCTCTTCTGGCAACGAGCACCACCCCACCAGCAACTGAATCGCCTTGAAAGAGAATCTTCCAGACCCAGTGCAACCTTCACATGACTTCTTTTCTGGCTGAAATCTAGATATAATTTTATGTAGGGCCTGAAGCCAAAGCCATTCAGAAAGTTACTCCCAAATTTCCGATCCTCGGAAATTATGAAGAAAAAAATACCATTGCTTTAATAAAAAGCCACTAAGTTTTGAGTTGATCTGTTACACAGTCAGACATAACCAATACACATTTTTGTGCTTGAAAGTGGTGTGCTATCCCAACAAAAATCTTAAAATGTTAACAGTGGCTTTGGGATGAGGTAGTAAGAAGAATCTGGAGGCACCTAAGGAGAGTTTTAGGGAAAATGTAAAATATCTTGATAAGATTTTGAGCAAATCCCGACCACTTTGAGGCTGTTGGGAGGGCTTACAAGAAAGTGAGAGAATGCTGCTGGATAATACAGGAGGAAAGGGATCCTTATGCTGCAGTGGCAGGAATTAGTGACACTGTTGCATAGTAGCATGTAAAGTGGAAAATGTACCTGAGGAGCTAGGGTATCTAGCTAAGGAGATATCCAGGAAGTGTGGGAGGTGCCATCTGCCTGCTTCTTGTTTCTAGGGGAAAGTGAAACAGATAACCTTTTTGGTGATCTCTGAAGAATACATATCGTGTTATATTATAGGTAATATAAGTTTTCTAAATAATTTACCATTTGTGCATATTGCAGTTCAGAAGGTAAGTCATTATTTTCTACATACAACATTGCTCCCTATTTTAACATGAACAAACACCATTTTTAAAAGAAAAATTAAACTCATTGGAGAGGAAAAAGAAGTAAGAACTTTTGTTTTAGTTGACTTGTATGAAGTGGCTTTAAAGAAGAACTTAAAAGAACAATGTTGGAAATAATACTTTCAGTGTTAGTTTCATGGAGGGTTAAAGTTTCCTATCCTATAGTGTTGGCAGTCAACTATTATGAGCCAAAGTAAGATGGGGGAAGTTTTCAGGAATATGGGTGTTGAGGCATAACTGTATTTTCACCAGGATACGAAAGAAAAATGAGGAAGCAAAACAGAACATTACTCTTAGAGGAATAGTGTTAAAACTTACTTTCACAGGCAAGTGCTATTCTATTTCCAATAATGATTCTGTCTTTGAAAAATTCTAAACAATAATAAAGCACTTGGTCAAAAAGATTTAATAAGCTCTCAAGATGCCAGGTTTAATTTGGCAGTGATACTAAGCTAGTCTGTGAAAGCTGAACACCTTGGGCTGATTTAATGGTGAATAATTTGGAGGCTCATGCAAAATAGTTTTTTGAACCCTGAATCACCTGCTGTTACAGTCAGCAATTACATACCTTTCAAAAGCTGTTAAACATGTTCTCCTTTTAATTTTGGATTTTATTTTTAACAAATAAGATCAAACAAAACAGTCAAAAAATGAATAGAGTTTAGAACATAAATATTACATTTGGAATATTTGATTTAATGTGTATTTCTAAAGTCTTCCTTTTTTATGGTCCATATACTTGAGAAATACCTTAACATATTTTTTGTGTGCACACTCACATGCGCAGATACACACACACAAAGAAAAAAATGAAAAAGAGGTCACTGAAATAACTTTCTCTTATTTTGCTTTTGTAGGAATATTTGTCTTTAGAAAGATAATTGTCGACTTCTAACAAAAACTCATCAAAATGATGAAAACACTGACAAAAAATTTCATTTCCTTCTTAGGAATTGAGTTTCTGGATCTGCTCAAAAGAGAATAGAATATTCCTTTCACTATACACTTATTTATGTATGTATGTATGTATTTATTTATATTTACTGGGAGGGAGTAGAGGGAGAGGAAAAGAGAGAGAATCTTAACAGCTCCATGACACAGGTTTCTGGGCTCCTGAGAGATACTGCCACTATTTCCTAAGGAAAATTGTTTTGACATCCACTCTAGTCTCTTCAACTCAAATCTAGGTGCCTCTCTCTTTCAAACTCTAATGCCGGAGACACGGACATGAAATGGAGACAAGTATATCACCCCAGAAGCTGCATGAAATGTGCTCTAGTATAATGTGCATGGGGCTGGGGGCAGGAAAATTGAGTCTCTATTGAGCTTTGCTCACTAACTTTCTGTGTAGTCACTCGATATCACTGAATTTCTTCAACCACAAAGTAAAATAGTTATATTGAGGAGTCTAAGTTTCCTTCAACTCAACTAGTCTATAATTCTGAAAGTTTCTACCTTTAAGACGACTATAACCTGATATAACATAATGAAGTCTGGCTTTACTGAGCAGTATCATTTGTAGGTAATTTTTTTCTCATGATGTATTTTCCTATGAAGTTAACGTCCAATTACTTTGAAAGTTAAACACTGTTTGAAATGCATCACCAGTCATTATGATTTAATGACATTTTCTGAGAGTTGTGAAAACACCATGACCTTGATGTTATTGGAAAGGTCTTGGTTGTGAGTTGTTTAACATGTGTGGAGTTGTTTGACATCCTTGTCACTGCAATATAAACATGTACAACTTTTCATGAAGGTATTCTTCATGAAAGTCGATCTCTGTCACTGAACATATGGTCTTTCACCAGATACCTGTCTCTGGTTAATTATTTCAATCACAAGTCATGATAGAGTTGGCATGACAGAGGGTAACTATTCTGTATTCGGAGGATCATTTCTTTGAGTGAAAATATAAATTGTATTCTGTGTCAGATGGTTATCTGCTCCAGAGGAAAATAGCAAGAGACAAGACAGCTTTGAGGCACGCTTCTGCCTTTTTACTAAGACCAAACACATTCAATCATTGAATAACTTCACAGCACAGCAAAGCAGATGGACACTTCTAAAATCTCCAGAATGAAGTGAGGTCTTAGAGTCAAACATTTTAAGTGCATGCAGCACATATTGTAGAGAGGCAAAACTACTGGGCCTGAAAAAAAGCATTTTGATACCAAAAAAGTTTTTGCCTGTGCAAAACTTGCCGGTTTTTTCTTAAAAAGACATGCTTTCTTTGGAAAATATCAGATCAGCAACTGTCTTCCAAAGGCTGGAACTCTACAGATACTTGTGTTGGTTTGCTAGCGTTTTAAAGACTTAGAAGAAAATACTTCCCCCAAAGAAAACAAAAGTGAGCAGGTTTTCTAAAGTGGAACATTTAAACAGTTGTTCACCCATCCAACTTTTATAGACTTCTCCCTTTTTATTCTTAACATACAGAAGAATCATACTTTAAAAAATCCTCACCGAGCAAATAAAGTTGACTAAGAAATCTAAAACATCTGAACGGGAGCCAGACATGTAGGTACAATTCATCTTAAACCATTTAATTCACACGTGTTCTTTCTCTGACAAGACAAGACAAGCCAAACAGCATCCAAGAGCATTCCTCCGTTTTTCCTTTTGTTGTTTGCCAGTTAATTTTTATTCACTGGAAATGCCAATTTTCCACATGCTATTCAATGTGGTGTGCTTGTTTGAAAAGAAGCAAAGAGAAAGAAGATGCTGAGAACTTAACTCATTCCTTCCTTCTTTTCCCGCCTCCTCGCCAGCAAGTCCCTTTCTTCCAGGCTTAGTGAGAAACAAAAGCAGACTCATTCAACTTCAAAACTTGAACCCATGCCAGGTGAAATATTTTAGCGAGGCTTATCCTCCCCTCCGTCACACTGTATAGGTGGGCCTAGTTAAGTGGTTTTTGTTGGCTACACGGTTTATTATGACTTTACAGTCACACCCTCCGTGCCAAAGTGCAGCTCAGCAAAGTGCACGTGTGGGTGGGAGTATGTGTGTGCTTTGTTTCAGAAAGCAGAGCTAAAGAAAATATGTAGTCATAGACATTGAGGAAACTCATCATTTCAGAATACATTTAATCTACAGTGAACCCTTACTAACATTTGATCTTTACCATAAACCTGAGAGGCAACAGCTTTTACACTCATTATTTTTTCCTCATTATGTAAACTGGAAAAAAAAAAAGCTCAATCACTTGCTTCGGTACAGGTTAGAAAGTTAAGACAAAACACAAGAGTACAAAACAAAACCGCGAACTTGCATTCTTTTGCCTGAACCACCAGGCAAGTCTCTGCCTGAGGGAACATGGCAAAGTAATGCGAGGGCTGCAATTAACCCAAAAATTCTTACAGGAGGTACAACATCTCTCTAGGGTGAGTTATTGTGCAGGGAAGGACCCCTTTTCTCAGATGTGGCATGGAGTAGAAGCAGTTATTAGCATGCATTAAACAACTACAGTTCAGCACAGTTGCTTAAGAAAAAAGCCTAAAAAAAACCCCTATTGAATCCAAACCTTTTTGTAGGTTGTAGATGATTTGCAGCAGATGAAATCCAAAATTTGGGGATATAAACATGTTCCATATATTTCTAGTGGTGTTAAATTACTAGGGATGACTGAATCTTGATTATTGCTAAAAGCGTTCTGCAACATTTTAGAACAGGAATAGGTCTTCAAGATTAGCTAGTCCACTCCTTCATTTTACAGATGAAGAAACTGAGGCCCAAGAGGATTAAATGATTCATCAGGTATTACATGTCTAACTAACAGCAGGAGGGGGTTATAATGTGGTTCTCCTGACAGTCAACTCAATTTACCAAACTTTTGGATGTACCTTTCATATGAAAAGAACTTTTCTTACTGATGTAAGAGATGAGAAGATATATAACCCACAAACTCGACCTTTAAGGAGAGAACAATGAGGGAATAAGATAACGTATAAATCTAACTATAATGCAAAGAAATTGAAGATATTAACTCCTATTGGTTCAAAGGATAGAGAAGAGTGATTTTCCACAATTTCTTGCTACTCTACACAGTAATGATTCCTTTTTCACAAGCATAATAGAACAGTGATTTGAAAAGGACCTCAGAAAACCCACTGACTTCATCAGGTGACTGTCTATGTTACGGGTCACCAACTTATGCTTTAGGATATACAAATCTTCAGAGTGTGGGCTATACTCCTTAAAGCAAAAAGAATAAAATTGATATTACAGTGAAATAGTACTCCGTTTTAAAGTAATATGTATTTTGTTAGAAATCTCAAGTGAGAACAATGTAAAGAAATATCATTACTTTCAAAACTACCAATAATGTATTTTTTTCCTTGTAGCAGTAAAAAACAATACTGTATGATACAGTTCTTTGTTGATTCTGCAGTCCATTTTTTATTATATTCATCATTTTTGCACAAAATCTTATGTCTTATGGCCTTAACAAATCTCTTATGTATTTAAGCGTACTAAACTCCATTAGATTTTTATAGGGTCATTCTTGCAAAGTATTAAGTCCAATTTATATCTACCTGTTTTTTGTTAATCCTGTAAATTTAGAATTTTCTACAAATTTCATAAGCAAATTCCAAACTCTAATTGACATCATCAACAGAGATGGTGAATGGAAACCATCCTTATAGGAGAGTATCTTTTCCTATGAAGATATCTTTAGCGGATCCCACATAATTTAATCCTGGATAGTTCATCTTCAGATAAGACTCTTGGTTTAATCATTTATACAAATAAAAAGACTATGGTTGAGAGCACTTTTCCTAACTTGGTTTTAAAAGTATTTCTAATGTCAATTATATATTGCATGATCACTAAGATCCCTATATAATCCATTGAAGATTAATGTATAATCAATGAGTCACTTGCAAGAGTTGACCCAAATGCCATTAAAAATTAGACAATATCTGAGAAGAGGTTAATCAGTCTTGTCCAGATGCAGTTCAACATTAAGGACCAACGAAAGCCAAAATAAACCAGTTTGAAAGAAGGAAAAATCTACTCCTAATTGATGCAAATGTGAAGTGAACTTTAATAAACACAGACATTCACAAAATTAATTAGTTGAAAGAGATATTCTATACAATATTGTGGATTAAATAATGTTCAACAGTGGCTTCATGTTTTTATGTTAAATATTCTTTTTCTTGAGGTGTCAAAGCACTGTGAACAAACTCCTAACAAAAGGACTTAAAATGTATCTGCCACCACTGAGGTGAGAGCAAGCAGATCACCACAGAGAGGATGCACCCAACAAAAAGAACGTGTGGAATGGGCACAGGAAACATCGTGTAAAGCATATTGAAGAAATGTGCTTTGATTTTTTCAAGAAATTGAGTGACAAAGACTATGTGTTGAATACCTAGGACAGTAGTAAGAAGTGAGTAATAAATGCTAGAAGCAAAACTTGGACACATCTGTATGGACTGACTAATGCAAAATATTGTATAACATTGATAGGATTCATACTAGACTGTGACATATTAGACTCTGTTATTTGCCATACTGATATTGGTTAAAAGTTCTCATCAACTCTTTTGAAAAATGGAACAGGCATTGAAATTCTAATACCCATCATATGTAATTAACATAACTAACATAATGAAATTCCAGTTGGTTTTTAACATGTTGCTCTTTTCCCCAAGAGTTAGTATCATTTGAACATGATGACTTACTCCAGTGGAAAGAAGGAAAGATAACATTAACTGAGCTTTTTAGAATGTGGTGTTAAAAAAAGAGGTAATTCCATTACTTGTGAAATGATTAAGTTTTGAGAATTTAACAAATGTGCCTTATGGAAAAAATTTCCCTTCCCAGGGATGAGCCCTGGTTGATTTAAGGGTGGGCATGTGACCTAAAAAGTTTCAATGTCAGTGAATTTCAGAACTCTTGCTTCAAGTGCTGGGGTAAAAAGCCTCTCCTCTCTCTTTAAACCTTGTAGTATGTAAAGAGAATTGACTTTTATTATAAAAGAGAATGACATTTATTTTGCTTCGTGGGATATTTCCATAGCTTGAGTTTGGATCCAGCACACAGAGGAAAGCAAATTTCTGGAAGTGACAGCAAGCTCCTGAATTTAGCTAACCCTGAAGTCAACCCATCATGGACTTAGAGCTCTACAAGCCAGTACATTTTCTTATTTTTAAGCCATTTACCATAAGGTGTTACCATAAGGTGATTCTTGCAACCAATGGCATTCTGAATGATATAGTCCTTTAACTCTCTATATAAAGTAAAAGCTTTATAGCCTTTCTCCAGACTTCCTATGCTTGTTATTTGTCGCCTTCTCATATTCACCCTTTCTACAGCTATAAAATACCACTGGAAGGTCCCTGAACATATCATGCTATTTTGGATCTCTTTATCTTTGTGTTTGTCCCTGTCCTAAGAATGTCCCCATCCCCTTTCTTGACCTATCTAATTCTATTTATTCTCCAAAATTTTTCTCCTATATGGTGTCCCTAAGATTTTCTGGACCATCTCCCACTTGATTGGATGCTCTTTCTCTGTGTGTCCATGGCTTACCTTTACCACGGTATTTATCTTATAATTTATTCTTCCTAACTGGACTAAAAAATCCCCACAAGAAAGACTCATGTGTTATTTAGTTTTTTTCTTTTTCTTTTTCCTTCGTGTTGTTTTTTTCACTAGTACCTAAACTAACACTTGTTGATGTTCAAATGTTGGCTGAATTAATGAATGTGTCATATTAAAGGAAAAACAACAAACCCAATTCCAGCTTAGGACACATGTTTTCCTTTAATTTGGTTAGGTTTGCTTTGGTTTAGGTTTTTAGGTAAGAGAGCAAACCTAATGGATTTTAATGACTTGGAATGTGTTTTTATGTTTTGATACAGTTTATTAACCCTTAGTAGATAGGTAACTAGATAGAAAACCTAATTGCAGATGAGTTACCTTCTCTGATTACTCACCATTAGTCATTAGAGAGAAATAAGTAAGAGAGATTGAATGAATCAGTAGAAATCTACATTGTTATTTGAACACTATGAAAGCACATGATTTACGTGATGATGTCATGCTTATTTAGACTGAATATACAAATGTAAAACTAAAAAGGAGGAATTTGAACATTAATTATGGTAAATAGTTTTGTATTAGTTGGTATGTACAGTAAATTGTTTTGTATTAGTAGACCTTTTTAAGGTTGCTAGAAGAGATTACCTTCACTACATGGTTCCAAAGCATTACTATTCTAGACCCCAGTCATTCCATGACCTGGACATTTAGTGACCCTCATGGAGAATGTCAGCATCATTTTAGAAATGACGAGCTCGGGGCGCCTGGGTGGCTCAGTTGTTAAGCGTCTGGCTTCTGCTCAGGTCATGATCCCAGGGTCCTGGGATTGAGCCCCGCATTGGGCTCCCTGCTCAGGGGGAAACCTGCTTCTCCCTCCCCACTCCCCCTGCTTGTATTCCCTCCCTTGCTGTCTCTCTCTGTCAAATAAATGAATAAATAATGTCTTTAAGAAAAAAGAAAAAAAGGAATGACTGAAGCTCAAAACCTATGTTCTGTTAGATGATGGATGACTCAGTGGTGTCTTTTTCAAACAATATACGCAATAGGGGGAAATTCTTAGTGAGCTTTTTGGGTTTATTTTGTGTGTGTGTGTGTGTGTGTGTGTGTGTGTGTGTGTGTGTGTGTGTGTATTTTACAATGAAGCTTGCCAAATTTGCCTCTGCATATTCTAAAGTTGGTTTTGGCATGTTTGTTATCATTCATCTAAGTGTCAGTCAGGTTCCTTCCTCACAGGAAACAGATGGCTCACTCTCATCAAAGTAACTACAGTAAGGTTTATTTACAAAGGGACTAATGTCCAAGGTGTGAATGGAGTTTAGGAAACAACTAGATCATGGACGGACCTGGGACCAACTTCGATAGAGTTCCTACTCTTCTCTCTATTCCATGTACAGAGAGGTGAGAGGAAGACTCACAAGGAAAAGAGTGAGAAGGGAAGTAAGTCCCCCTGGGAAAAAGCAGAATTTCCCATTGAGAGCATAGCCAGCCCTAGGTAACCCTCATCAGAATGGAGCCAAAGGAACAAGTTTCTGGATATCTTTCTATCTTCTGCTAGGCTCCAGCTTGATGGGAAGTCAGAGGGTGTGGGAAGCTTTTTGTTGTAGTATAAGATGAGTTAGGATTTTTTGCCCCTCAGCACCCAATATTGCCTTTGTCTTGGTGGAAAGCCTGTGTCTGTAAACGGTGAACAGTCTCATCAGCTAATATATCATCATGGGGTAATACCAATTCAGTCATATTCCTTCCCAAAGTCTAAAATGTTAGCTACTACTACTATTCTTCATGTAAGAAATTCATGGGAAAAAGAGAAGAAAAAATGATGGAGTACCATAAAATGCAGTTTCTAAATTCTCTCTCTGTAGTCAGCCACTAGCATAAATTGGATTATTATAACTGCCTACCTTCACCATCCATTTCCATGTATCTTTGTCCTCTGCAAATACTTCTGCTAGATGAGGGTTTTTTTAGTGAGATGATTTGAAACTTCATTCCTCTTTCTGTGAATTGGCCTTGTGTCCTCAATCCTGGCTATGCTAGGTTCTACCTCTCTTGATGGTCCCATTGATAGGAGGGAGTCTGAAGAGAGTCAGTATTTGCTTTGAGGTGAGAAAGGTTCAAGAAATTTGGAGATTCATAGTTCTTAGCTTCATCTATGTCTACTCGTATGTCCCATCCAATGAGACAAGGTTCTACTGTTTACTGATCATTGCCTTTCCCTTAGCATATTAAGGGATCTGGCAGGTCCAGTTTATAATTATATTATGTTCATAATTATATTATGACTCTGCAACCTTCACAATCACATCCCGAGTTTGGTTGTCAGTTGTGTCTTTCACGGTTATGCAGGAAACCTTATAACTCAGCATATTCATAATTACATGTTCATAGACTTAATTCTCTTTTTTCCTCTATCTGTATTCTCTAGGACTATAAGAAGCTAAGTCACCCTAAAATCTTAACTATCAGGGAAGCTAAGTGCCACAGCCACTTGATCTCTTCCAGCTTATCATCTCTGAAACCATAGTGATAACCTGAATATTTATAATGTTACAAGATGCCAAGAATTACCCTCCCCATCTGATTCTGTACACCTTCAACAAAATGTTATCCCTGCACTCCTCACATATATGGTGTACCAATCCTAGAAACTCATTTCAAGGCATCTGTTTCCTGGGGCCACCTTTGGTACCAACTAATGTATCAGCCAAGGTTCCTCCAGAAAAAAGATCATTAGATAAGTATTTATTTACAAAGTGACATATTATAAAAGTTTGATTTTTAATTACCACAGATAGGACAGGAGTGGGGCTGGTAGCAGTGAGATTTTACAACTCTTAATTCCAAAGGGCTGAGGAAAGGGAGAGATTAGCAGAACCTGGAAGAAATAAAGGTCCCAAACTCATCCAAAAGCCAGAGTATAGCAGAGCCTTATTAATGTAATTGATGCAGGCCCATTTTTGAGGCAGAGGGCAGATGAAAAAGAAGTGGAATGGTTACACATTCCATGTGTAACAGATGGTTACACATAGGTATATGACACATGGTATTTCTTTACTTTCCCTTTGCAAAATCACTTTTCTGTCTATTAAACTATGTAATCTCACCTTTTCCTTGAACTATATGTTTTAATTAAACTATTGTCTTCAATTTCCAATTCATGTGCATACTTCTGTGACAGTATATTAAAATCCACCCTAATTTTTGTATTTCCTAAATGTGTTCTGATAATTACATATCCTTTCTCATACTCTGACGTATGTATCTGTAAATATATACGTTTACTTATCCCTCCCATTTAGATATAACCAGTGATCATGTCTCGTATGTTATTTGGATCATGCCATAGACACGTGCACAATTAATATTATACATGTATTAATCACTGCTTGAGTTTAAAAATGAGAATTAATAACTGAACTTGGAATTACAGTTCTAAAGATTATCTTTTCCTTCCCTCTCCCCACCTAGCACAAACATTCTTTCTTTGATTTAAAACATTCAATTTTCAACTTATTTCATCATCTGGAAGAAATGCTGGCTTTGAAATGAAATTTATGAAAGCTTAGCTTTCAAAAAGTGGCAGTTATTTGTAGTCCTAAGGAGTCCATCGTGTTTTCTTTTTTCCATCTTGTTTCAGTAATGAATTCTGATTTTCTTAGTAGGAATTAGGGTTTTTAATAAAAATCCTTTTTAATTACCTCAAATTTTTATTTGAAAAAGAGTAATCTTATCTAAATAATTCCCCAAAGAAAAATCATAACAGACCACAACCAAGTTATTTAAAAACCAGGGATATATATTGGCTATCTCGATGTCTATTTCCCCATAATTTTACTTCTGAACATTCTAAGTGTAGCAATAATAAAATAGAAGGTAAATACCTTAAAATAGGATTTTGAAAAGATTATTTTATATCTGCAAAATGTTACTGATATACCAGCATTGGGAATAAATTCATAGTCCATTTTCACTTATAACAATTTAAAACTCAGATGACAGTAATATTGTCATGGTTTCCAGACAGAATCATTTCCATAATTGTTTGATGTTTGTTTTCCAAAGACCTCAAATTGACCCATAGATAAACTATTAATATTTTGGACATAGAATGTCTATATAACTTTATAATGTGAAAAGTAAAATAAGAACACATTCTTGATATTGAGATAATTTATGTCAAGTCATAGCCCACGTCTCTGAGAAAGAAGCATAGAAACTTAGAAATTGTGGTTCTGGATTCTCTACTGCGGCCATTTAACCTCCCATATTTCTATTTTATATTTTAGTGGGATAGCTTTATGATTCTAATCAATCCTCTTTATTGGCTCAGAAGTTATAGCAGACATGCCCTTTGTGTACTACTTAGGTTTTGTGGAGCATCCTTTAAATAATGCTGGTTTCAAATCTACATATGTATTAGAATAATGGGTTTCTTCCATTCTATGCAAGCGGAGATAAATATCAAGGTATATAAGAAAACTTAAGTTTTCTCCTCTTTCTAGTTCAGGGTAGATGGGTAGGTTGATTTTATTTTCCCTAATTAAAAAAAAGAAAAAGAAAAGGAAGAAGAAAAAAAAGGAAAAAAGAAAGAAAAAAATCTTACTTTTTCTTTCATGTCAGTATCTAAATAATCAATATAGGACTCCAAAATAACTTTAGAATCAAATATTTTTCTTTCTGGCCAAAAATGAGATTGGCATAAGCCTCTCGAGATACAAAGATGATTTTCAAACTCTCTACATAAAGTTTGGCTTATGATAATTTTAAATAATGAGAAATCTGATGTTAAAATAACATTAAATATGAGTTGGAATTTGTTAATGACAAAGCATTTTAATGATGGGGATCTGGACAGGAAATGGTCATTTAAAAAGTAATCATATGCTTCTAATTGTGATGTAGTAACATGCTGTATGCTGAAAGGCAGCGTGATCAGCTAAAGGAGATTGAGCAATAAAGAAATGGAAAAAGAATTAATGGCAGACGGGACAGTTTGGAACCTTTTTGAGAAAACATCTTTTAACCTGTTTTTGTATTCTTAACTTGGAGGAACTGATAGGAATCCAGTGGAATAAAAATGTAACAGAGATGGTTCCAGAAGGGATGGGAAAGAGCCAAGATGTAAGACAATGGCTTTGCCTGCCACGCTGGCCCAAAGGTAGTCCAGAAAAGAGGCCTCGCATTCCAGAGGTCCTCCCTTGACTCCTAGACTCACGCTTTTTCCACTGCACCATGCACGTCCAGTAAGCATTGCCTAAGAAAACATTGGTGAAAAGGCCAATTTGGATCAGAAATTGGTTTGTCTGAAGCTCGAGTTCACAGTTATTACCACATTATTCTCCTGCCCAAAAAGCCTTCAGTGGCCTTCCTTTTAAATATGCTATGTTAACAAAGTACATCATTCTCTTGGCATTCCATATAGACTTGCTCAGTCTTGCCAGTTGCATCCCCCACTACTTCCCTACAGGAAAGCTCTGCTGCATCCAAATCATTCCATTGCTTAGCATTTGTGCTCTATTACTTGTCTACATGTTCTCTGAGGCTGTTCCTCTATCTGGAATCCCCACTTCTGTCCTCTCTTTATTTCAGTCCTACCCCACGCGCCATGCTGGGGTCAAAAATCCACCTCTTTGTACATCTTCCCTGAAGAAACCAGCCAGTCCTAGTTCTCATTTCCATTTCCATTTCTGGACACCGTACAGTACACATTCTCAAGACCACTTATTTGGTCTTTATCAGGTTCTACTTAGTGTTGTGTGCTGTCCTTCTGGGAAAGCCTCTACCATGTTGCAAAACACATCATACCACAGCGCCTCCATCATAAGGGATTAAATAAATAAGTTCTCATAAAGCATCATGTGTAACACAGGCACTTTGTATACAGCCTACAGGGGCTTTTACTTATTTTATCTTATCTTTAACCATGAAGTTTTAAATAAACAAGCTCTCATATTCTCAGATTATAGTGTTTACAGACAGTCTACACATAATATCTTATTTCACAATATCTTTGGAGGAAGGCCTGGCAGATATTATGATCTTTTGATTTTACAGATGAAGAAGTTGAAACAGGGAATTACGAGTGATCCGCCCAATGTCCCACTGACTAAAGGGCAGCACAAGGATTTAGAGTAATTTTTTTCTCATTTGCTAATGCTCATTTTGTTTAATAGTTGTTTTTTCTGTACCTGATAATTTTAATTTTGTGGTTTTAAACATTGTGATTTAGAATTTGATAAAAATCATTAAAATGATAGAAAAAATACTAAGAGATCACAGAGATGTAAAGCTAGTAAACACAATAAAAGTATATGATTAGTACTTTAAGAGACTTGGCGATTGATATAAAACAGGAAAGAGAATGAGAGACTGCTTAATGTTGAACTAAATCATGGAGACTAAGCAAGTGTGGTGTAAAGAACAAAGAGATGACAGTCAAGAAACATTGGTTTTGAGTTGATTATGTTTGGAGGGTTTTTTCCTTGAATTTTGAATCATGTACTGCAAGACGAAAAGGAATATACAAAACTCATTAAAAATTAGAAGAGTATCCCAAGTTGTGGAGTCCATTGACTAACTCATTTTAGCATTGAATTGTTAACATTTTTTAACGTCCTGAGTACTTGTCATGGATTATCCACTGTTCTTTACAATAGCACTCAGAGGTATTATTATTCCAACTTTTCAGGGAAACTGAGGTGAAGTGCAGGTGTTGATAGAGATGAATTTTTCAACATATGCTGCCTAACCCCTAAGCCCAAGCTAAACTTTGTATAATCACCCTTGTGATCCGGAAAATCTGAACCCAGTGATTTGAATTCATTTTAAGTTAAAGTAAATATATTTGAGCTGCATCATGTTTCTTAATTGTTCATTTGTTTAAAAAAGTATTAAAACCTCTTGTGTTTTTGCTAGAACTGCATATAACTTCAATGACGTAACATTTCCCTAGAGAATTTAAATGTCAAATCTGGGACAAAATAGTCTGCAACACAAGCTCCTCTGTGCTTTGCAATGTCTGCACATCTGTTTGCTGCCACATGTGTAAGAAATGAACACATGTGGCTCAGTTAGGATTGCCAAATGTCTCTGATTGTGAAAGGCGACATTTACTTTAAGGACCTTTAGGTCTCCGTGGTCTCCTCAGTGGTTGGATGTAACCATAAATGCATTAACAATTTTCTGGAAATGTAACCCAGTTTTTTCCCCTTGAAAAAGCAGATTATCCATCTACACGCATGTTTGTGTTTGTGACCTCCCTTGCAGTATTGGCAATAAACATAAGAACTAACAAATAGTTATTGTTACACAGACCTAGGTGTGGATCTCAACCCTTCCTTTACTGTGTGGTATAGGATTTTGACTGAACTTTGCTGAACTTCAGTTTCCTCATCTGTAAAATATAGTACCTAATTCACAGGATTTGGGTGAGGATAAAATAAATGAATAGGTAGAAAATCCAGGGATCATGGTTAACACATGCTCCATAAATATTCACTTAACAAATAATTGCCATGAAAATACAGGGCACCTATAAAAAAATGTTTTTTTTTTAGACAGACAAATATAAATATATCAATATAGTTGTTGGAAATTATAAAATCATAGATACTTTCTTTTTACTTTTTCATTCTAACTTTCTGTATCTTCCAGAAATTTCATTTAAAAATAAAATAGGATTTTGCCATGATCAGAAGCTAAGGAAAGACACCATGTTACTGGCAGTAACAAGAAATCTCAGCACACAGAGGTGACATCACTATTCATCTCAGTTCACTCAGAAGAAATCAGACATGGTCTCTTGAAGTTTTATATTGAATTCAGTTTAGCAACCAATTTTATTTTCTCCAATTAATTCTGTGAACATATTTCCACTCATAGTCTCCAAGACTAGTTTTTTTAAGTGTAAATGATGCTGAGTATGTCAGTGAAAAAAAGTAGCTAAGTATAAAGGACAAAAGAGGTTAAGTTGGTGCACTGAAAACACTGAACTTGGAAAGATGATTCTAGCACAGTCCAAGGAAACTCTGAGGCTGTAATTTTAATCGGGCAGGCCAAACCTTTTGGTGAGCAGTGGTCTAGGGTGAAGAAGACTATTTTATCTGGCAACAGTCCTGTGCAGGGATTGTCAGTCTAGCTGGGAACACTTGTTTTTCTTGTAATTGGTAACCTTCTTCCAGAGGCATCTGGCTCTTCTGCAGGAAATGCACACATAGCACCTGCTGTAGCACCCTGTGAACACCAGCTGTTCTTGGCATGAACTCTTCTATATTATGATTAAAACAACCCTTACATAGATGGGTCCTTTCTAAGTAGATGTACCTAGCATAAGGCAATGAGCTGGAAAATATGAACACAAGTTCCTAGCCAGGTGAGCCCCCTTAGAAAAAAAAATATGAAATAGGACACTCTGAACCATATTTAGGCATCCTCTTCTGTAATTAGTCCAGTGCAATTTACTGAACATTAGTAAGTGCTTAAAAATTCTTCTTTAGTGCAATATTGATTCTGGTATAACTCAGGCTTCTGTGAAGCCTATGTGAATCAGTTCTTTCCACAAAACCTTAAAAAAACTGACAATTGTAGTTATAGATGTTTAAAAAACTAAGGTTCAGGGCAGCTGGGATGGAGCTACGCAGTGGGCTCCCTGCTCATCAGGGAGTCTGCTTCTTCCTCTCCCTCTGCCCCTCCATCCTGCTTATGCTTTCTCTCTCTCTCAAATAAATAAATAAAATCTTAAACAACAGCAACAACAACAACAAACAACTAAGGTTCAAAGACATAAGAGATTCAGCAAATGTAGTAAGTTAGCAGTAAATCTACACAAAAACCACACATTAAATTGCACTAAATTGAACGATAAACCAGAAGTTACCTACTTTTTTTTTTTTTTTAAGATTTTTTATTTATTTGACAGAGAGAAACACAGCGAGAGAGGGAACACAAGCAGAGGGAATGGTAGCGGGAGAAGCAGGCTTCCTGACTAGCAGAGAGCCCGATGCGGGGCTCGATCCCAGGACCCTGGGATCATGACCTGGGCCGAAGGCAGACGCTTAACGACTGAGCCACCCAGGCACCCCCAGAAGTCACCTACTTTTTATCCTTTTCCCATTGTCCCTTCCATTCTAAATCTGTCATTTGTAAACTTTGTAATGCAGCATAGGGCTGGGAGCTGAACTCTGGATCAGTGCTGTCAGTGGCAATTCCAATTAGCAGAAGATACAAGTCAAGGCCGCTCTCCCTCCTCTGCATCTCATACTTCCTTCTGCTCTCAATGGTTGGTATAGTCACAGTGCTTTCTCTCCAGGTGGTAGCAACTGTGACAGTCATTTCCCATTAGAACTTTCTATACATCTGATGCCCTTTAAAATCCTCAGTTTTGGGGGTGCCTGTGTGGCTCAGTCAGTTAAGCCTCCAATTCTTGGTTTTGGTTCAGGTCATGGTCTCAGGGTCATAGGATCGTTCAAATTGAGCCCATGTTGGACAGAGGGCAGAGTTGGCTTGGGATTCTTTTCTTTTTCCTCTCCTTCCCCCTCTGCCCTACACTCTCTACTCTTCCCCCTCTGCCTCTTTGCCCCTCTCCTTACTTATGGGCTCTCTCTCTCTCTATCTCTCAAATAAATAAATAAATAAATAAATAAATAAATAAATAAATAAAATCTTTAAAAAATATATAAATAAAATCCTCAGTTTAGCCCTTGGTTCTTTTGAAACTGGAATGCACAGTGTGACCATTCCTATAGGACAGACTATAGCATTTATTATATTCTTTAATCATTCACTGAAAATCTATAATGTTGTAAGACTTCAGATACGGTAGTGAATACAGTGACAGGAAGCATATAGTGGGGTAAGCAGAGGTACTTGCCCTGTGAAGTTCTCTAAACAACCACGTTGAGCGTTCTCCCTAGTAGCATCTGGAAGTTGACCTGTACACCATGTTCTCTTTGGAGCCTTTCATAACCTGGAAGCTGATTCCACTGCCCTGGACTCCATGTTCTCTTAGAAGGGCTGTCATGACTGCTGCCGTGGCCGGGATGCTCCAGTCTTAGAGTGTTCCAGAGTGAAGTCATTCACTCTCTCCCAGGCAGGTCCAAACTCAGGTTAACAGGGGAGGTGGTGATTCTTATTCATGTACCTCAGGAAACATGGCACATATAGAAAAAATGCTGATGTATCTTTGGTTTTCTTTTAGTTTTCCAAGATAGTTGTACAAAATGAACTAATGAGTTTTCAAAACTGATGAGCACTTAACCTGTGTTTCAATCGTCTCCACGAGTCCTACTCAATGCAACCAAAAATAAAGAATTGTGAAAGAGGTAATTCACTAATTTTTCTCTCTGTTGCTTGGCAATTTACATATTTGAACAGAGAGATGCAAATAAAATGGAGAGGGAATGTGATCCAACTCCTTGTGTTTAATTCTATTTCAATGGGTAGATTCTATAACTTAAACTCAGATTACTTGGGTCAAAATAGTGCTATTATCAATCATCTCTACATGAATAAACTATACATTATAATTGTGTTGTCATATTCATTGTCTTCATCTAAACCTTTTATAATTTATAAAATTAATTTGAATATTCAAAAGCAAAACATAAATCTAAATATATTATATATTAAAACAATTCTTCATGGATTACCAATATAATTTCCTTCATGATACATTATATATCACTAATTATCATTCCAGTTTTGTTTGTTTGCAATATATAGTTCTGTTGTTTAACATACATTGTTTATTTTATAGAAAGTGATAGATGATAGATGATATAGATGGATGATAGATAGATAGATGGTAACTATTGGCACACATAAAGGCTGCATTCTGCATAGCATATTTACATATATCATTTTCTAAAGTAATAATTCCAAGAAAGACATCCTGACTAAGTGTGAGAGTCTACATTAGGCTAACATCAAAAAGCAAGAAAATAAAACTTTCCAAAGCTTTTAGCTTTGGAACTTTCAATGCGGTCAACTAAAAATGATTTCCTGTTTCCAGAAAGTTTTTTTTTTTAACGGAAAATCCTCTCTCTGGAAGTATCAGATGTCCTCATAGTTATTTGATATTACTGCCCAGAAGAATCTGGGAGAAAAAGAAAAGAAAGAAATTCGGAAAAGCCAACAGAGCACAGGAAACCCCTCTTGGAATTTCAAAGGCAGTGAAATGTGGAATAAGTTAGCTATGCCAAGACATTTTATATAGAACTGAGTAAAGAAAAGGAACGTTCATATGAAGAACCAAGTAGCCATTATGCCTATAGCTTCATATTATATAAATTAAATGGAAAAAAGAAAACAATTAAAATCATTTATAGGAGACATATAGGAAATATTTAATACATATAAATAAATGAATAATTAGGATGAACAGAAAACTATGGAGTAGCCACTCAACTATGCTCCTAAAATGCTACAGCTGTTACTGTTGCAGCTTTTCCTAAATCTTTTTTTTTATAACAAAGGTAGTTGTATTAAGGTTCTCTAGAGAAACAGAACAAATAGGATGTGTGTATATATATATACATATATATACACAAAAAAGCCAGGAGATTTATTATGAGGAATTAGCTCACATGATTATGAAGGCTGAGAAGTCCCATGATCTGCCCCCTGAGAGCTGGAGACCCAAGAAAGCTGGGGGTGTAATACAGTAAGAGTCTAAAGGCCTGAGACTCAGAGGAGCCACGGGTGTAAATGCAAGTCAGAAGGTAGAAGATATGAGATATCCCAGCTCAACAGAGAAGCAGGAAAAAGGAGAGAGAGAGAGAATTTTTCTTCTTCACCCTTTGTTCTATTCAGGCTCTCTCTGGATCCCAGGAGGCCCACCTACACTGGAGAGGGCAATCTATTTTACTGAGTCCATTGATTCAAATGCAAATCTCATCCAGAAACACCCTCCCCAATACACCCAGAAATAATGTTTAATCTGGATACCTCATGGCCAGTCAAGTTGACATATAAAATAAACCATCAGAGTAGCTAATTTTTATTTGTTAATTTTTGCCAAGGAAAAGATAGTAAATGATTTTAGAAAATAAAATTTTTTATGACATTGCCAGTTTGCTTTGTCTCTTGACATGCCACTTTTTACTGTTATTACAAGAAGTAGATGAGAAAACTTTCAAGACAAGTATCTACAGAATCAAGACAACCTCAAAAAATGAAGTAGAGAAAATTATGCCCCCTTGTTATTGGCCAACAATGGATATTTTAGTGCACTTAATCGCAATCTTGCTGAAAAGGAAAATACATTAGAATTCTTGTTCTTTTCAAACTAATAATCAACTATAAGAAAGAGTGGCTAGTGATTTGGATATAAAAAATGGTAAATATAAGTAAATTTTGAGCGGATATGTTAGTACTTTTTGGATATCTTGTATTCTATTTAAGATTAAAACATTAATTGAAACATTGTCTAAAAAAGAAGAGCTAACCAAAACTAATATATATGTCAGTGTAAAGCACTTTATGGGGTATGTGACACATCATAGTTGTTCAATAGCGTTTGGGGTTTTATAGATTGAGTTTGAACTCTAAAGACTATTATTCAATATCATATCATATATTTGAAAATTGCTAAGAGAGTGGATCTCAAAAGTTCTCATCACAATTAAAAAAACTGTAACTATGTGATTGGGGTGACTGAGTGGCTCAGTGGTTAAGCCTCTGCCTTTGGCTCAGGTCACGATCTCAGGGTCCTGGGATGGAGCCCCACATCGGGCTCTCTGCTCCACAGGGAGCTTGCTTCCCCCTCTCTCTCTCTGCCTGCCTTTCTGCCTACTTGTGATCTCTCTCTGTCAAATAAATAAAATCTTCTAAAAAAACCCTGTAACTATATGAGATGATACATATTAATTTAATGTGGTAATCACTTCACAATGCGCACACACATTTTTTTCCTTTGTATGAAAAGTTTTAATGAATTATAAGCCGTTAGCCATTATTGACTTTAAGCCTTAATATTTCTTTCCTATGTAGAACTAGATAATTAAAGCAACCTATCTTGAGTATGACAGAAGACCATAGTATGAATAAGAGTAATAGTAATGTTTATCTACACATCTGCATGCTATGCTTCACTAAAGTTAAGAACCAAAAACAATACTCCAGTTTCCCAAGTCAATATAGAAATTTCAATTACACATTTTTGCTTCCTGATCATAGTTTCAGTTGCAATACAACAAATATTACTTTGCCTGTATTATGATGTTGTATACCTAAAACTTATAGCATATTATATGTTAATGATATATCAATAAAGCTGGAAAAAAATAAAATCCTTCTGGAATGGGGGAAAAAAGACTCTTGAATGCTTTGCTAACAGTTTACACATAATTAAAATATTTACTTGCTATTTTTGAACATATTTACTTAAGAAGAATTTTATTCTGGAAAAAATGTGAAAAAGAACAGCGAGGGTGCCTTCTCTGTACTCTACATTAAAATATATAATTTTAATAATCTAAAAATTCCATAACTGGCACTATATTAGAAGGAAAGTAGTGTAATATACTAGAAGGCCCACAAGTAATGGAGTATATATGAGAATCTCATATATGGTAGAGGTGTCATTTGAAATCATTAAGAAAGAAAATCTATTTGGTAAGGGAGTTAGCCAACCAGTTGAGAGAAAAGATCCTTACTTCATGCCATGTAGCAAAATAAATTACAAATGTACCAAAATTTAAATATAAAAAATTGAAATCCAAAAATACTACTAGAAATATAATGGCTATGCGACTTTTAGGTGAGAAGTAGTACTTTAAATTATGAGTAATATATTTGTGAAAATTAGCCTTACTTTCCAAAACAAACACAAATTTAGTGAGAAGAGTAGCATTGTTTTACATTTTTGCAAATCTCTTTAATGTCTGGCTTAATACAAAACATCTGGATTCTCATATCTGCTTCTGCATTCATCTGTGGTGATATCATATGTCATGCAGCTTCTGGAAAACTCCACTGTCAAGTTGTGAAAGAATAAAAGTGAAAAGGCAGATATATCTTAGTATTATTGTGAAAATAGTTTTGACCTTTTAGTCCTCTGGAAGGGGTCTCTGAGACACTGAAGGGACTGAATCATACTTTGAGAACAACTGGTATAGGGTAATGTTAATTTTTAAATTGATTATATTTCTAAGACACAATATCATTTGCATTGCTATGGAAAAGATTCATCTGCATTACCTGTAGTCGCTTGGAAGTTATCAGTTTCCTACCCGTATGGAGTTGAAAAATGGCCTAGGCAATCAAAGACATACCCTCTTAAAGAACTGGATAGTCCCTTAAAAGGTCTAAAAGGACACCTATAGTCCTATATTTCTTCTGCCCATTTCTCAATCTATCTTCCCCCTGAACACCATGCATCACTAGCCTCTGTTACATTAAACATGCTTATATGCAAAATTCATGAGTTAGGGAAACTTCCGGATGGTAATAAAATGAGGAGGAAAGAACATTGAACTCTTTCAATGTACTTAATGCAGTTACTCCTTTATACTCTTACACTTAGATGCTCACAAAATTCTTTTCTTCCCAATCCTCTTTTTTTTTTTTTTTAAAATAGGAAATTCTTCTTCATCTTCCTATTTCAGTCCTTTACCCCTTGTTTGGGAAATCTTACCATTTTCCTCAGCAGACAGAAATTTCTCTTTTGGTCTCATTTATGTCCAGCAATTTAAATGGCATCACTGACTTTGGTCAAATGTTTGTGAGAATCTCTTTTGTTCAAGAAGTTGAGGTGCATTCTTATTTCATGATTAAAAGTAAATATGATTATTCCAATTCAGTTTCAGTACATTCACCAGCAGAAAACATGGCTTCTTTTCACACTTGATCAGTTAGCAGTTAACACTCATCAAGGTGCACACTAAGATTATGAAACCAAATCTGATACCCAGAATACATGCATGCATCCATATTGTGTGTGTGAAAAATGAAAGGCTATTTTTAATCTTTTATCTTTAGTTTGGCTTGTTCTTTTTAGCATATTAGACTCCACCATAAAGCTTTTCAGAGGCATTTGACCCTTTCATGTCCCAGCTGAGTATTGTATCATTCCAAAGATAGCATTCTAAATACGTGTGGCTTAGCCTTAGTTTTCCCTCCTAAAAAGTAGCAGCTCCAATTAAATTTTATGATTTCTCCTTTAAAAGTATGTGCTTGAAAAGGGAAAAAAGATAGTAGGGAAAGCTCCAGTTTATATATAATACATGCACAAAACTTATACCAACAATGTGGATATGAGTAAGACATGAGTAAGATTGATCAGTCCAGACATTTGAAAATTAACCAACATCGCACTACCTTATTTCATGGTTTTTAGTATGGTAGGAAGGACAAGTCAGTGTCTATTCTCACTACCAATAATCCTAGCCAGTTATTAATCCTAAATCTGACCTTAAGATTATATAGGAACTAATTCTTCCATCATGTTCTCAGTATAAAACTAGAGTGATAAGTATGTCCAAATGTGAATCTAGACATAAAAAATGAGCTAACTTTGACCACAAGAAGCAGACTTCAGTAAGTTGTACCATAAAATCCTTTTTCCTCCTCTTCCTTCTCCTCTTCCTCCTTCTTTCCTTTCGGGAATAGAGGCAGAAATGGCAGTGATATGAAGTTTTTAGTCTGAGTAAGAATTGGCAAGTTCTGACACATGGACCAAATTGGACCCTCTGCCTGTTTTTGTTTAGCCCATGAGCTAAGAATATTTTTAACGTTCTTAAATGGTTGAGGATAACTGAAAAGAATAATATTTCAGGACAGATGAAATTCAAATGTCTGTATTCATACAATAATACTGGAACACAGCCACATTCATTTGTTTATGTATCCTCTATTGTTGCTTTCATGCTATACTGGCAAAGTTAAATAGTTACAACAGAGGCCTTATAGGACACTATCATTACTTCACGTTCCTGCTCAGTACACTGCCAATCACAATGATATAATTATAACTCAACAACATTTCAAATGTCATATATATTGTTGAACCACAAGAGGATTTTTATAAATTACCAGGATGTACCTATCATGTCAACACAAGAGAAAAAGAGAAAATTGGACTTTGAAAGTTATGCTTTCAAGGTACAATGGAGTACAGGTTAGTTATTATTGCATTAGATTGTGAATGGTGGTGTTTATATGTAGTGACACTATAGATATGCTAAATGAGTATACATCAACATTACCAGACTAAGTATTCTAGACAGTATTTCCAACTCATAGAAAAGCAATGATCATAAAAATTAGAAAATTTAATGTGAAATATTTTATCAGAGCAGAATTTTTTTTCACCAAAACAAGAAACTGAAAATAAGACTGTGACCAAAGTAAATTCAAATTGCTCACTTGTTAGCCAAGTAAGGGAAGGCATTCACAAATACTCACTTAATTACATCGTATTTGATTGTGGCAGTTTAGGAAATGTAGCTAGAGAAAACAATAAGTAAGTAAGTAAGTAAATAAATCAATCTTATTATATTATCTTCAAAGAGTTGAAGATATAGGAAGTAACCTCAGTGGTCCGTTAAAAAACAAAAGAAATGATTTTTAGTGGTTTTCCTTGGATCCTGGTGAATTAACAGACCTCACTAAGACTCAGTTGTTATTCATTTGAGGAATCAATGCTGAATCAAACATGACTGAAGAATCACGGTCTGTGAACAGCCTGTGTGTGTGGAATATTATAGGAGAGAGTATTTTCTCTCCCAAATTGAGAAGTCACTCATTCAGTACAATCTGCAGTGGGACCGGCTACGATAGGTTCTACTTAACAGTGGAAATAAATATGTGAGGAGCAGGAAATGACTTCATCAGATAAATTCACCGAGCTTGTGACATTTCTCAAATGAGAACTGCCCTTGATCAGTATTTTTAATATTAAATAGCTTTGGAAGTTCGCTTTTGCTGTGGCCTGGATAATAATGTCTCTTAATCAATTAAATCTAAAATTTCAAGGCAATAGAGAGTTTATATGTGAAGCATATTGCAATGAAGTCATTTTGACAACTAATGTTTTCTTGAATCACAAATAGTTTTAAGCTCCCTATACACATCATGTGGTGGCAAAAGTTAAAACAAGAGTCAGAATTTCTCTCTCCAAAAAATTTGCAGCACGTGTATTTTCTGAGCTCAAACTACAGCTCCAGCAGCATTTTTCAGACCTCGATGCTAGGGGAAAGGAAACTTTATTATTTCAAAATACATTTAACTGTGCAATTGAAAAGCTTTCACCTACCCTTCAGTTGGAAGTGATTAATCGGCAATGTAATGACATGCTAAAAGGCGAACATCAAAAGAAGACTCTAATAGAATTTTGTTAATGTATTTCAAGTTTAAAATATGATTAAAATCATATGCTGGTGGCTTGATAACAGTATTTGGCAGTATTATCTCTATGAAAAGACATTCTGAAAGATGAAATACATAAAATCTCATTAGAGATACCATCAACAGATGAATATCTGCCGTTGATTTTGATGATAAGGAACACTAACGTTGAACTCCATTTACCCAAAAGTCACACCCCTCTTCCAAAAAACAGAATTCCATTCCTTTCATTTGCAGTCTTGTATTGTCTACTCTAGTATGCAATCATTACTATTATTATTATATTTGCATTTCATCAGTATAGAAGTATAGAAAATTTTTATCTTATTATATAAATACCTACATAATATCCCTAATATTTTCTCTTGGCCTACAAATTTTTTTTTTTTTTTTTTTTTTAAAGATTTTATTTATTTGACAGAGAGAAACACAGCGAGAGAGGGAGCACAAGCAGAGGGAATGGTAGCGGGAGAAGCAGGCCTCCCGCGGAGCAGGGAGCCCGATGTGGGGCTCGATCCCAGACCCCTGGGATCTGACCTGGGCCGAAAGCAGACGCTTAACGACTGAGCCACCCAGGCGCCCCTTGGCCTACAAATTTTAAAACATTTGTTATCTGGACCCTTACAGAAAATGTTTGCTGACCTCTGATCTAAATGAAGTAAATTGAAATTCTGGTTCCACTAGCAGAATGCAGGGGACCTGATGACTAAGAAGGTGCTGGAAACCACAGACCACTTAAGTTGGGATGGTCACTGTCTAGGACTAAGAGGAGAGAGATTGCTTCAAAGGTCAAAGCTGAGATTTTCTTCTCCCAAAAGCAAGCAGAGACTAGCATAAGGATGGATTCTCCTAGAATCAGAATTAGCCAGGGATTTTTTTTTTTTTTAAATTTTATTTATTTGACAGAGTGAAACACAGTGAGAGAGGGAAAACAAGCAGAGGGAACGGTAGCGGGAAAAGCAGGCTTCCCGCTGAGCAGGGAGCCCGATGCGGGGCTCCATCCCAGAACGCTGGGATCATGACCTGGGCCGAAGGCAGACGCTTAACGACTGAGCCACCCAGGCGCCCCTAGCCAGAGATTTTTGAGAATCTTTGGCCACAAGACCCTTAGGAAAGAATGGACCAAAGTCAAGATTTTTAGACTTGCACAAATAAAGAAATGTAGCACTATTTTACTTCCTCAAATTGCTAACACCATTCACTGATTATACATATATAGAAAAAATTCGGAAGGGTGCCCATCAACATGTTAATATAGGTTCTGTCTGGGTCATAGTGTTATAGGTCATCCTACTTTGTTCCCCTCTTATCTAATCTTTTTTCTCCTGATTTTTCAACAGTAGACATTTTGGTATTTTACTTTTTTTACTTGTCTCTTATCTTTTTTCCTGGATTTTTCAATAGTGACTATATTTTATTTATTTAAAAACATACTTTTAAACATTATTTCATTTTAAAGGTATTTTTTTATTTACTAATGTTCCAAAGTCATCCTGGGAGAAGACAAATGTTTACTACTTATTTTCAGATTACTTATAAGAAAAAAAATATTGTAGTTGAAAGAAAGGAGGATCACTAGGTTAGCCATCCTGTTTTCTCTGCAAATATATTCTTTCATTTTATTTTTTCAAGAAAAAAAGATTTTAAAATATTAAAGTGATGCCCATTTTAAAAGTAGGAAAAATGTTCTTAGATAACTGAATATATCTGTATCATCAGCAAAAACAGAAGACACTATTGTTGCTGAAAGAAATATGAGATTGCTTTATCCAGAAAAAAAAGTAAGTATATGTAAGATAGTCTTAAAAAAAAAAGGGGAATTAACAGGCTTCTTGTCGTGACAAGAAAAAAAAAATTCTTTTTATAGGATGCAAATTTACTTTTGCATACATTGGTAAAAATTGTTTATCTTAAAAATCTAATTCATTTACATTATCTCAGCTTGTTCTTATCCCTGAAAGTTATGAATTCGTCAGAGATTATGATTTCAGGATGTGCCAAATGCCTCACATGCTAACACAGTCATATATATGTAACTGTGAGCCTGAGAAAGCATCAGGTTCTGAAAGAAATCTGTGGTTCTAGAGCCAAGGAAATCATACTGTCATGCTCCAGGATATTGAGACACTATTATTTTTCCTTCCAATGACTTTCTGTTTGTTTCCATAGAGTTATATATTTATAGGGAAACTGTATGTTTGCTCTAAACAGATGTTTGTGTTTGTTTACTCTGTTGACATAGAGAACACTTAGAAATTTTGGATAATTTCAATGTTAAGAGATGACATTAACCAAACTGAGTATCACTAAAGCGTACTGTAGGTGCCTAATTGACAGCATGTATAAAATCACAAATTTACTTTTTCTGAAACTAAAGTCCATTCTTCCAGCTTTCTTATTAGCTTCTGGTATTTTCAGAAAGAAATAGAAAAGATCTAGAGGAAATCAGAACAGAGACTATTAAAATAGTTTTTCACTTCATTTCCCCACATCTTAGAAAAGACTTGAAGACTTTATCAGACCAATGTGAAAAGATTATGTCCTGTTTGAACATAACTAAGCCAGGAAAATAACCACTTTCTGCTTAGTACTTGTTTGCAACTTTATAATCAAAAGGATGATATTTACTAGCCTTAAGGTCTTCAAAGATATGGAGGATAAAGGAAAACTTTTATAATAATCTCTTTAGAATAGATCTTCATGTGAAGGAAGGAGAGAATCACCACATTTTCTCTTTTTCAGCATACCTCAGGGAGGTACATTAGGATTAAGTCTGCTCTAATCACCAGTTGTTAGCTGAAAAAGGTGGGCTTTGAACTAATGAGTTCAAACATGGAATTTGCTCAAGTATGAAAAAAGGATAAACAAGATCAAGTCAAACTTAGTCTTTATCACTTGTCTGGCAATCAATTGTGGGCCTTCTGTGGAAAGCTGTTTTACATACAAAATATCTGCCTTGATATATTTTATAAAAATGCAAGATGTGCATTGAAAACAGCTGGTCTTCCTTTATTTGCTTGGTTTCCTAACTTTAAAAAAGTATATCACTTTTTTTAAAAGTTTAATTTTTTTTATCACATCTTATGTCATTATGTCCTACAAGTAAGCCTTTCTTTTCTGTTACAAGGTACGATAATAAAATTATATAGTCACAGAAAGAAGGCTTTCTGAGGATGAGAAAAACATGCCAAATAACCATTTACTTATTAAACAATTTGCTATACTTCATAAATACCTAAGATATTTAGCTTATCTAATTATTTCTTGTAAGGGTAGCTTTTAGAATGTGTAGTTTAACTAGTCATTTATTTTAAATAGTAAAGAGAAGGTTATCAACCTTGAGTAGGTTTAGCTTCCGATTGAACTTCAAGGTCAAATTTGCCATAGTAGGAGCAACCTTCGCTAGGTAGCTATGAATGGGGAGGATAGAGGATAGGAGGCTCAGGACAGAGGAACCTCTTTTCTAAGGTACATTTTGTTCAGTGGAGTCAAGCAGAGATGAGGTATAAAGCTGGAAATCTGGATCTCTGGTAGCAGAAATTTGCTTGGCAAAGTTTTTTATCAAACCCGGGATTGGTAAAGGCTTCTCTTATCTCTCCCTGTATCTAATCAGTTACTAATTTCTGGTGTTTCTACCTTAAAAATTACTCTGGGACACACCGAAAAAATTTATATTTGTACTAATTGTGGAGTTCAGTTTTAAGTAGATTACCGTTCCTCCATGACAGGCTTCATTTTAAGCCAGAAAAAGACAGGCCTAAGGGTATGGGCGTGAAAACTATTCCTGGAATTTAGCTTCCCTGTGTGACACCTAACCCCTGAGTTGTTCAAATGCACCAATGAAATGCATAGATTTAGATAATTGCCATATAAAGAATAAGGAACTCACCTACGTGTGTAATAACATATGTGCTTGTTTACTCCAGTGCATAAAAATGCTGTGAAGGGGAGAGGCTGGGATTTTCCTCTTAGCACTGTGCAGCGTCGTGTGTGCGGGTGAGAGCCCCAGCTAGCTGGAAATAAATCCTCTTGCTCTTGCATCCAGCCTGCCTTTTGTGGGTTCTTTTGGGAGGGTCTCGATCCGGACATAACACTAATTAATACACGGATGAATGAATGAACAAATGAATGAAGGAAGGAGGCTCAGCTAGCAAAAGGTCTTGACTTCTTATTTCCTGAGTGAGATGCTACATCCTAATTTCTGGGAAATCTGTCCAAACACAACAGTGTGTCAGTTGGTGGGTGGGCCCGGCAATCAGCGTACAGTTCTTTACAGAATGGGGAATGGTTTGAATCAGGCTCAGTACTGAGGCCTTCATTTGAAGAACAGGAAGATATTTAGGAAAATTTGGACAGAGAAGAATGTCGAAACTCACAAACTAGTTAATAAACACAATTTAGCTCTGGCACACAAAGCATCCTGTGTTGCTGGTCACATGACTTCATTTTAAGTACTACCCCCTGGTGGGCTGAGCTTCCTAAAATACTGGTTGAGCTACCATGATGATCTCTGTTGGTCTGTGTGTGGCCTCTAGAGGATAGAGTAGAAGGAGGTTTGGAGAAGGAAGAGGCAGGAAACAAGGCAGAAACCAACCAAATCAACCCAACTTCAACCACTCTTCTTGTTTTTACAGTATCTTAGACCATATTTTTAAATTATCATGCCTTGGGGCACCTGGGTGGCTCAGTGGGTTAAAGCCTCTGCCTTTGCTCGGGTCATGATCTTGGGGTCCTGGGATCGAGCCCCGCGTCAGGCTCTCTGCCCAGAGGGGAGCCTGCTTCCTCCTCTCTCTGCCTGCCTCTCTGCCTACTTGTGATCTCTCTCTCTGTCAAGAAAATAAATAAAATCTTTAAAAAAAATTTAAATTATCATGCCTTTATTATCATTATATTTTATAATATGCTAAGCTTCCATGAAATTTATGTTGACATTATAGAGGCCTTTTTCTTTTCATTTTTTTTTGTTTTGATACACAACTAATTTGTTGACCATCTGACCACACAAAAACTGCTGAGTAGCTGTCCTTTTTTAAAGTTCTTGAATTATCTTCCACTCAGCTGAAAACAAGAAGAAATTATGGGAGGTGAAAACTTAAGTGGTTTGGATAACTCAGATATACACCCAAACATGTGGGTGCTTGTCAAATTCAAGCCCTTTTTTAGTTTTTATAATATTAGCTTAAAAAAATGTTCAACCACCAGGCAGAGCCTGGATATCTTTCATATTACTATCAGCTGGAAATTAGAAGAAGAAACGCATTCCATGTGAAACACATTGTTCAAAGACAAATTATGCAGAAATGGTTTCTCAGATAGTATCTGTTTTATATAGACAACAACCCTAAGAAAGGTAAAGCAAGTTTTGTTGGCAGGGGAGGGGATATGGGACACCTAATCTGACATGCATAGTAATGTTCATTCTGGTTTATTTCTCAGTGCTGTGCTTTGCTAAAACACTGCTTACCTTGATTTGGGGTTTCTCATCTTTTCCTTTTCCTGGCTTGGCTTTAGCTTTTAAACTAAAACTAAAAATAAATGAAAGCAGAGAACAATTTTTACAAGCGAGTGTCTTACAAGAAATAACTTTAGTCTCGTAAAGTTTTATCTTTTTGATTTGTTGCAATTTGAGTTGTAATAAAAACGTAAGGCAAGGTTTAACATCATGTCCCTTAGTCTAAATATAGTACTTTCCTAACTACCTTCATCAATGGAACTTACAAACTTCTAAATTTTAGCATGCTAAGATTTTTAGTGCTGCCAGCGTCTGCTAGGATTCTCCTTATGAGTTTTTCAGAGGGACAGAGACTACATGTAGGAAACTTAGCATCACTTCTAATGTTACCAAATTAGATAATGTGTGACAGAATGTCTAATTTTTCAACAAATATCATTTCAACAGGGGATAATCCACTGAAATCTGAAGTACAATATTCTGTATCAGATAGAAGATTATACATAAAATTTTGATTTAAAAAGTATGGAACCCTGAAAAAATAAAATTAAATTTAAAAAAAGCATGTAAGCATGTAACATTTTAGCTTAAAAAATTTTATAGACTAAGATTTGAACATGCTTGGGTACTTCATATCAGATAATAGAAAACAGTATTATGAGTTTTAATTTTTCCAAGTAAACATGTACTCCGAAAACACTAAACTAACAAGAACATGTTCTGCTTCCTTCAAATGCATTATGTTTTTAAATCAAAGAGTTATTAAAAAAAAAAATAATACTCTGTTCCTCACAGTGGGGGAAAATTTGTAGTCACTCCTATGTGGACAATACCATAATATTAGAAATCTCAACATGTCAGCCTAATGTTTCATCATTTTGTGAAAGATCTACACAGCATCTACTTCACAAACATTTCTGTAAATAATTTTTAAATTGAAAAAAATCTTGCTTGTATTTTAGGGAGAAGTGGAATGGTCTATGAAACTTGTTAGGTCTCGTGAAACTAGCAGTTTCTTGGCTAAAAAACAGTATGCCACTCAAGGCTATTCTTTCGAACCGAGTCACTAACTCAGAGGCAAAGCATGGTGTCTAAATGCCAATGAAGACATAGCCCTTATTTTTATGATACTATGATCCCTATTTTCATGATGCGGTTTCATGTTTTGGATATTCTCATTCTAGTGAAGTTCAAGTCTTGCTTACTTATCACAAATTGGGAGCTCCCTGTGTGTAAATACTGCATCTAATTTCCCTTTGTATCTCCCCAAGCATCTCTATAGCAGCAGGGGCTAATCCAGTGTTTACTGAGTTGAATTAATCTAAGGTGGGCTTTTTTCCCTCTTCTAATAATTTCACACTGTGACTTCTATGCTGTTTTCTTTGTGGTATGTCTCTGGGTTAGACCACTTTTCGATTTCTGCCCTACTTAACAGAAGCAAGCTGGTTATACAAAATTGCTTCTTCGATCTTCAGCCTGAAAGAAATAAACAGCAAAATTTTGGAAAACACCAAGAAAGGGTAGGAGGCAGAAGGAATGTGCTGTCAGGGATTTTTCTATCCACTGGGGGATCTGGTGCAGTGGAAGAAAACACAGGTTTAAAAGTAAAATGAGCTCACTTTTGAATCCTTGTTATTTCTTAAGTGACAAATTTTCACTGAGCTTTGGTTTATCATCTGTGAAATGGGAAGAACAAGGTTTAGCCTTTGAAATGTCAAGATAAAATGTTACATGTAGGGCATTCTGGATAACACCTAACACACAAATGGTCACTGTTAAAATTTGAACCAGAAAGATTATGGTGTGACAAAATAAGAGATTTCTGGGGCGCCTGGGTGGCTCAGTGGGTTAAAGCTTCTGCCTTCGGCTCAGGTCATGATCTCAGGGTCCTGGAATCGAGCCCCGATCAATCGAGCCCCCATTGGGCTCTCTGCTCAGCGGGGAGCCTGCTTCCCCCTCTCTCTCTGCCTGCTTCTCTGCCTACTTGTGATCTCTTTCTCGCTGTCAAATAAATAAATTAAATCTTTAAAAAAAAAACCAAAAACAAAATAAGAGATTTCTTTTAGGTTCCATTCCTAGCTAGAAATGACTCAAACTGTCAAAAAGGTTTTAAAGTGCTACCTCTTGATTCAATGATATGCAAAGAAGGCTGACCCCACCCAGAGAATTCACCAGCCAATGAGAAGACAGCTAAGTGCTCCAGCATTAGGTAAGGTAACCCCTGCCACTCAGGGTTGGCAGTCTATGTCAGAGCCTGCATTTCTGACAAACATGGTAGAAGCAAGCAGCATCCTTTAGAATCAATCGATAAAGATAGAAGTCCATAGAAATCTCTCTGATAAGACAAAGGAAGCATCCTAAAAATTAAAGGTTACAGGATCAACAAAAATGAAGACAGGCAACAGAGTTTGAATCCTAAACTAAAAGAAATCCCAGAGTATAATTTAATGTCAAAGGCATATCCCTTCCAGGAAGTAGAACTTAATCCCCTCCTCTACCCCATGGTAAATGTGGACTGCTCTTAATGATTTACTTCCAAATAACAGAATATGGAAAGATGAGAGAGTAATTTTACAGTGGGAAAAGCTGGCAAAAACTACTTCGGCCAGGGCGCCTGAGAGGCTTGGTCACTAGGCATCTGCCTTTGGCTCAGGTCACGATCCCAGCCCTGCTTCGGGCTCCCTGCTTGGCGGGAAGCCTGCTTCTCCCTCTCCCACTCTCCCTGCTTATGTTCTCTCTCTCACTGTGTCTCTCTCTGTCAAATAAATAAAAAATTAAAAAAAAAAAAACCTACTTTGGTCAGGTAATAAAGGTTAACATCACCAAAAATAACTCATGTCAATAGCACAAAGCCCTGCTATAATGTAATACAGTCTCTCCTAAAACTCCTAAGTCCAGTCTAACCATGAGAAAAACATCAAACATACTCAACTTGAGGAGAAGTCTACAAAATACTCTGTTAGTGTTTCTTAGAATTGTCAAGATGTTGAAAAACAAGAAAAGAATAAGAAACTGTTACAGACAAGGGAACACAACTAAGCATCATGTTTTATGTTGGATGAGGTCCTGGAAGAGAAGAAGGACCTTAGTGAGGAAAAAAAAACTTGTGAAATCTGAATAAAGCCTGAGGTTAACCTAGTAGAAATGTGCCAGTGTTGGTTTCTTAGTGTGACCAATATATCCTGGTAATGTAAGATGTTAAAAATAGGAAAAACTGTGGGAAGGATATTATCTTTTCAACTTTTTTATAAATCTAAAACTATTTAAAAATTTTTAAAAATTATTATTTTAAAAGTGGGAAAGTTTTTATCAATCAAAAATTCTTTTCATATGTTGAAAAATTTTCAATCCACAATAATTTATAACAGTCATGACAAACATGAAAATATAGCAGTAGCAAGTTATAAGAAGCCAAAACTTAGAAACGCAGATAGCGGAAGGCTCTAACAGCCCTTTCACAAGTTTGATCTCAAGTAGGCAAAGTTAAAGATGAAGATAATTATAATAAAATACTTAATGCATTTGAATTAGGGTACCATATTCATATTAAAGTTTGCATAACAGTTAATCATGTATAAGGACATAAAGAAACCTACATATTTCCAAAAGTTGAGAGTGAACAGACCAAAGTGGTTGACTATAAAAATTTATGCCACGTGCACAAAAAATGAATGACAGGGGTGCCTGGGTGGCTCAGTGGGTTAAAGCCTCTGCCTTTGGCTCAGGT
>CM053608.1:34930732-34953901 GCA_028646535.1 Procyon lotor
TATTTATTTATTTATTTATTTATTTATTTATTGGGTGGGGAGGGTCAGAGGGACAAGAAGAGAGAGAATCTTAACCAGGATCCACATCTGACTCAGGGCTCAATCTCACAACCCTGAGATAATGACCTGAGAAGGAGTCAAGAGTCATGTGCTTAACCACCTAAGCCACCCAGGTGCCCCATTTTCCACGTTTTAAAATATTCTCTGACATAAAACAAAAATGTTAGAAGTATCAAGATAGTAACACAGGCTATTCTGAAAATAAAAAAACCAGAAGCTTTGTACATCAAAACTTAGTGGATTGTGGTCAGAGCAATACTTAAAAAAGAATTCTATTCTAATTATACAATGTTTTTAATGCTGAAAAGAGACTGAAAAAATGCAAATGCATTCAACTCAAAGTCAGGGGAAAAATACAAAATACATCCTAGGGAAAAAAGCTATCTAAATTAAAGCAGAAATCCAGCATTTGAAAATCGGAAGATAGTAGAATTAATAAGCAAACTCAGGATGTGAATCTTAAGGAAAATATGTAAACATTTGTAAAGATCATTTTATTTAAAAAATAGGGTGAACACACAAAATTAGAAATGGGGAGAGGTACAAACAATGAAATATGAGCAATTACTATGAAGATCTTTATGGATGCAAACAGCTCAATAACAAGGTTTTCTATATATTGCAAGTTACTTAATTCACTTAAATAGGCATGTTATAATGTGAAAAATCTATAAATTTGCTGCACAGGATATCAGTAGGTTTCCTATATGTGATTTCACATTTCCTTCTGTGCTGTAACCAAGCCTGATGTTCTAGGACCAAGTGTCTGGCATGAAGGTGAGTGGGGCTGGTCTTTGCCCATTGTCATGGACCAAAGGGGTCCTGGACCCTAAATAGCTGTTGGCACAGGTGGACTCTGAAGTACCAACCGCATGAGAACAAAAAACTGGGTACATATAAAAGGGTATATAATATATAAAAGGCAAAATGGAACTGAGATTTTGCTTGGCTAAGCTTGGAAAGATGGTCAAGCAGAGAACATGAGGGCTTTATAAAGGACATAAGTCAGGTGTAGAATAAATTTCTTATACTTTAACTTATAAGACTCAAGAGAAAGATTGAAATTCTATTAAACAAGTTGATTGGATTGCTACTAAATTTGGGAGCTATGTAGTACTTGTGACAATATTAGAGTACTTAATGATCACTCAAAAACAAACCAACAAAAATGTGTATGCATGTACAACAATAAGAGACCATTTAAGTAAATATCTAATTGACATGATTCTCTAAACATTAAAGTTATCAAATAAATTAACAAAAGATCTATATGCTTATTATATATATTTTTGTGCCTGCATTCATATATTCAATAAGTATTTGAATCCTTACTGACTCCTAGGCAGTAGCAATAAAAAGATAAGCAAAAACAGATAAAGCCCTGTGTTCATAGAGTTTATAATCTAGTGTGTGTAAGGTCAGGGGGAGAAGTATAAGATATGAATTAAAGAATTATAGAAGAAATGTAAAATTAAAATTATAATTAGAGAGTACAAAGAGGTGCACGGTACTATGATAGCTTAAAATGTGGGGATTTGGTCTTTTTTTTTTTTTTAAGATTTTTTATTTATTCATTTGAGAGTGAGGGAGCCAGAGAGCATGAGAGGGGAGTAGGTCAGAGGGAGAAGCAGACTCCCTGTGGAGCTGGAAGCCTGATGTGGGACTCGATCCCGGGACTCCAGGATCATGACCTGAGCCGAAGGCAGTCGCCCAACCAACTGAGTCACCCAAGCACCCAGGGGATTTGGTCTTAATTGTGGGCTCAGGAAAGGCCTTCCTGGGGAAGCAATGATTGAGCTGATATCTGAAAGATGAGGAAATATGTCGCTGAACCGGGGAGTAGTTCACAAGAGTATCCTCAGCCCTTCCCTTGCTTTTACTATGACCCACTGTTTTTGTTTCTTTGTTTGTTTTGGATCTTTCAAAAGATGTATTGATCATACATCTATTGTGTTAGTGAGGAGGCAGCATGGGCTGAGCCTCAGACCTCATTTCTGCTCTCAAGTTTGAAGACCAGGAGATGTATGGGTCTTACTGTCTTCTAGGAGAGATCTGAGCTGCAGAGATTATTTTTCTCATTTGTTCTCTCATGGTCTTGGACCACCTTCACCCCAGAGATTCTGGGGTCAAGGGTTGCCTCCTCGTTCAAGACATACAAACACTGTGATTGGGTGGACAGGCAAGGCAGAAGTCACTCCTGAAAGTACAAGCTGACCCAATTCATCTTCCCTCCCCTGGTCCTTCTCTCTTTCTCCACTTGTCCCACACTGGGCAGATCCTGGCTTGGTGGATGTTTATCCTTAGACCAAGGCCCTTAACTGCTGAACCATAGCAAGCTTCCCTTAGAGGCTGGTTTCTAGGCACCGTCATGCCCCATACTGGGCAACTTCCCTGTCCTGGCCTTTCTGTGAAAAATAAACAGCATTTTCGGTGAAGGAAAGGATAGAGTAAGTGAGCACAATATATTCGAACACTAAGAATATTGAAGCAGTAATCTAGTTGAAAAATAGGAAAAAAATGAATACATTAATCAAAGATACTTTTACAAATCTAATCATGGGAGTTAAGAAAAGATGAAGGTATTTGGAGTGTAGAGATCAAGGGTCAGAATATACAAGTAGATGAGACCTGGGAAATAGATGTTAGCCATGCAAGGCATTAAAAGACAAGTTAAAAATATTTATTTTACCTTAAAAATAATAGGAAAGGAGAGTTATGTGGGAAGTGGGATGAGGAATGTGAAGTGCGAAATATAATCAGATTTTATACTGAAAAGAATGATCTGGCTTCAGCGGGAAAAATGGAATATTAGATAAGATGACACTAATAGTGCAAGCAGGAAAGTATTATAGTATGAACATATTATGGTATGGCAGTGAAGATGGAAAAAAATTGAAGGAAAAAAGAGCAATGTAGATAGTGAAATTGACAAGGTCTTTGATAGTTGAGAAACTGAGATCACGTGTTTGGTTTTAGACATGTTGAGCATGAAGGGTCCATTTACTCTTGCTGTCAAACAAATAACCCTAAAACGTAAGGGACATGAAAAAGATTTTCTTTTGTGCATAGATTTTGTGGGTCAGTAATTCACATGAGGCACAACAAGGATGGCTTGTTATAGCTCTACAACATCTGGGGCCTCTAATGGGAAGACTTTGAAGCTGCAATTAACTCTACAGTTGAAGGCTGGAATTTTCTGGAGATTTCTTTGCTCAGTATGTCTGATGGTTATGTTGTTGGCTGGGAGCTAATCAGGAGCCATTGACCAGAGTGCTGGTGTATTGGTCTTATCAATTGGCTAAGCTTCCTCACAGCATGGTAGCTTCAGTGCAGTCAGACTCCTTATAAGATGACAGAGAGCTCCAAGGAGAACCTTCTAGTAGACAAGGTGGAAGTGTCTTCACCTTTCTGCACCTTCTATTGGTTACAGGCAAATGACAAGTCCATCCAAATTCAAAGGGAAAAAACATAGATCTACCTCATCATGGAAAAAGTGCCAAATAATATATGGTCCCATATTATTTATACTCTTCCCACATGCAAAATACATTCACCACCTTTCAAGATTCTTGCATGATGGCATCAGGTTTAGTTTCAAAACCTAAATCCTCTAAATCACATCCAGATGTAGAGGGGTCTCCTCAAGTGTACTTCCCTGGGTACAACTCCAAGAACATACTTCCTCTCAATTAAAGTTCTATGAAGTAGAGACACAAGCTATATACCCCCTATATTAGTCAGGATTCTCCAGAGAAACAGAAGTAATAGGATGCATGTATGTATATGTTCAGAAGTTCTAAAGACCTCTCTTAATTTTGTTCTGTTTTTCTCTCTTTTAGCTCAAATTGACACAGTGTCTTTTAAAACTACGGGCCTCCTTCTCATCAATTCACTCTCCACTCTGTTAGAAAACATACCAACATATATTTTCAATATAGTCCCTCTCTTTCTCAGGCTCCCTGGGCTGGAAAGGTAAGTCTGTGAGTCATCAATGTAATAGGTAGTAATTGCAGCCACATGTATGGGTGAACCTCCTTAGAGTGACAGAGTAAATAGAGATCAAAGAGTGCTTAGGACCAAACCTATGCTATCAAAAAAAACAAAACAAAACAAAACAAAAACAAAACAAAACAACCAAAAAACAACAACGAAATTAAAAGGTAAAGACAAAATGGGCATTTTTAATTACAATGAATATGATGGGCCAAGATTTGATAGCCTTAATATATAAAATGCTCTTTTAAAAATTATTAATTATTAAAATTATTAATACCTAAGAAGAAAAAGAGTATACTTATCTCTCCAAGTAATGAAATACAAATATCCTGAATAAACTATAAATGAAAATAAAAGAAAAACAAACAAAAACAAAATTATATTATAAAAACAAATTGAAAGACTCTTGAAGCGTTGAACTCAAAGTCAGTAAGGGTGAGGTTAGATCATTGCTCACAGATACTGGGGCTGTATTTTGATACTAGAGGGCGATGTTTGAGCAATATATAAGATAGGCATTAGAAAGTTTATTTACTTAGCGATTCCATTCCTAGAAAATAAGATTAGAGAAGTGGTTAAATAATATGTGTGGCAATGTTCACTGAAGCACCATTTTTGGGCAAGAATGGTAGTTGAAGCATCATTTTTAATAAAGGAAAATCAGGAATGATCAACATTTCCAACAATAAAGGGATGGCTAAGTAAATTATGAGACATCCACAGGATTAAGAACTAAAAAGCCAAGAATAATTATGCTTTAATAAAATAGAAACACAATTACAATATGATGGCAATTGAGGAAAACAATAAAACAGTATAAAATATGATTCTAATTTAATTTAAAAATATACACATTAGAATTCAAAAGGAAATATATCAAAATGTTAACACTATTTATCTCTGTGTGATGCAATTATGGATTTTTATTTTCTCCTTTATTCTATCTAGTTTTCTTTTTCATTATCCCACAATAAGCACGAATTACTTTAAGAAACAGAAAACAATAAAAATAGGCTTAAAAGATGTGGTACTTAAAGACTTTTCTTTGAGCAATTGCACAAGAAAAGACTAAGTGCTTAGTAATAAAGGCCCTAAGGAAAGAGTGGACATCCCAGCACAGATGGCGGGATAAAAATCCAATATGGGGAATGCAGAAAAGACTCAGACTGAATCAAAACAGAGACAATTCCCTTAGGTGGGTGGTTTTCTAAAATTTGGCACAGAAACCACTTATCCATACTAGATCTTGCCCAGAAGCATTAAAAGAAAAACAAACAGAGCTGCTGTGGCTGAAGACAGAGACAGAGCCTGGAGCTCTGCTGCCTGCCACCTTTGATCCACGCTCTCTGCCTTACCTTACCCCCCAGCAGGCTCTGCAGAAGAATAAGATGTAAGACACACAGTTTAAAAATCAAGACAATCATCGTCTGTTATGTTTATCATCAGCCATTCCTGATGAAGATGAGCTGGAAATGATCAGAATTCATCATGTGAATTCATCATGGTTCATGATACTACAATGTAAGAAAACATGCAATTCTCATGACAGCATAGGTTGGTTCACTAATTCTCCACAAATTCATTGCCCTTCTGTATTAAAACCTTCATTAAAAATATCGTTCTAAGATATTAACATCTATAGGTACTTGGCCCGGATATAGTCTACCCGATCTTCAGTTATCCAGAGTAAGAAAAACAGAAAAAACAAATACCAGTGCATCTAAAATGGGCTGCAGCACTGAGATGCTGGATCAGTGTTGGCTTGATCACCTTCAGCCATGCTTGATGCCAAAAGGAAGAGTCCTTCCATGTGCCTGGCCCATATTGCAGCCTGGATAGGGACATATAATGACAGCTACAGCAAGAACAGCATCAGCCCTGCTGAGCTTAAACTAGTAACTGGTGCCGTAGTAAGCAGGGTCTGGAGACAACTGAAACATTGGGACAGATCTTCCTTATTGAATCTACTTAGACCTCTCAGAGGTTGCACCAGGTTGTCTTTTCTCACAAGAGTGCCAGTGGTTGCAGTGAAGATGAATGAGGATGTTGTTTTCTCACTGTATGGGAAACTATAGCACAAAAGCACATTCTAGAACTATACTGTCCAATGTGTAGCCTTCAGCCACATGAGGCTTTAAGCTCTTAAAAGTTTGCTGGTCTGAGCTGAGACATATAATGAGTGTAAAGTGAACATCAGATTACAAAGACTTAGTACAGAAAAAGAATGTAAAATACCTCATTAATAATTCCCACCTTAATTGTATATTGAAATGATTTGTTTTGGGCATTTTAAGTTAAATGAAATATATAACTAAAATTATTTTCATGCGTTGCTCTCACCTTTTTTTAATGTGACTACTAGAAAATTTACAATTACTTATGTGGCTCACATTTATGGCTGGCATTAAATTTCCACTAGACAGTACTGTTACAGAACAAACTGTTATAGAGCAAACAGAATTGGGGCTGAAGTTATTAATCCCACTGGTCTTACTTGGGATTTTTTGGTGGGGTGAGGAGAGGATTCCTTATTTTATGGATGAAGTGAGAGAAAACAATACTCTCCTTTTGAGTCCTTGATGTATCAATTGGGGTTTCAGCTTCTTTGTGGAAGCAGGAAATACCAGTTGCATTTCACAATAAATAAGGGACATGTGGACTAGCCCAAAAATGCACCCAGAATGAGCTTTCTGTTGGCCTGTGCAATGGTTAGAAACTGTGTTAAGTCCTTTCATCAATCTGATTCTGTTTTCTGAAATTATTAAATAGTTTCTTTATAAAAAATGGGTATTGACTATCAAATTGAGCTTGGGAATGCTCTATATAATGAGAGCTGGTGTTAACATTTATTTAGAGATATGTCCTCTTATATGTAGGTCTAAACCTTTGTGCAGAATGCTTTTCTCGGAAATGAAACATAACTCTTCTGAAACCCATAGATTCAAACCTAACATTAAGTTATATATTTCCCCAAGAACATCTTCATTCATCATTTGCACAGTCTGAGTAACAAAATAGTAGATTCTAGGATGCAGTTTACATTACACAGTCCCATACTTTCAAGGGCCTTAGTATTTTTATTCATTTGTTCAACAGATATTTATTGAGCACTTACTGTGTACCAGGCACTCTGCCAGGTGTTAGGGATGCAGTGGGAATAATAAATAGAATAAGATCACTGACCTCTAGAAATTATAGTTGAGTGTCGGTGGTAGACATTTATCAAATAGTCACATGTGAGAGTTCTGAGAAGCAAGAAGCAGGGAGAATTCAAAGCTTGAGGGAAAATGAGTTGTAGATAGAAGGAGGTATGATTCTTCCAAATATGACAGGAAGAGTAATGCCCTCAATCTAAATAGCTACAAAACGAGCCAATTTGAAGTGTGTGAGAGGAGAGCAAATGTAGATGGGAAGCCTAATATATCCCAGATACATGATCTAGACATAATCATCATTCATTATTTAGTCATGTCCAACTACTCAAGCCAGATTTAATTTCACAGAACGGCCAGGAATTAAGAGTAAACTCATCCATTAGTGCCAAATTGGTGAGGGGCATACTCAGCCAATAACAACAGAAGTAAACACTTGGAAGTATAGACAGGCTTGTCATCACCATCCAGGAAACCCATTATGTACCAAGGCTGGACTTCCATACTTGCTGAGACCCTTCAGCAGGTCTAAACAAGGCAGGATACCATCACAGAAACTTTGAAATACAAGTTAAGACAGATGTCTGGTGACTGGGCATGCAGAATGTAGGGGAGTGGGGCATAGAAAGGGACAAGGATGATGAGCCTTAAGATAAAAACCCAACCATGGGACCTTCGTTACCAAGAATATTCAGGAACAATGCTGACCTGGAGAACATTGTAGGTTCTACACCTGTAGAAGCCCAGTGGTTGGTACTAGCCACGATCCAAGTTATATTAGTAAGTGTGATCAATGCTAGAGCCCCATGATCAAGGTCAGTCTGTAAGGGATATTGCTTAATACTAAGTTCCTCAGTTTGGAAGAGGACATAGGGATGACCAGTCCATAGTTTTTCCTGCTTTATATCAATATTGCTCCCCAAGTGATTTTGATACACTTTAAAAGACACTGCTTTATGTTCAAATATCTCCTAGATAGATACAGTTTTGATTTACACTTGGGTGAAGGACTAGGCTAGGAATATATACTTCAGAGGAGACTCTTTCTGGTGATTCTGACGTGTACTCATCCTTAGAAAAGTACAATTGTTTTAGGAACCTAGGGGGAAAGAATGATTCATGATCTTACTACCATAAAAACTTGGGAAGGCAATAGTAGAAAAGGCAATGACCGACAGAGACATACAAGTCATGATTCTGAGCAAGTTTGTAAGAAGGTGCTGATACTTTAAATAAGCTTTGAAAGAATCATGATTTAGAAAGTTGGAAGTGATAAGAATGCCATGTGTATTAAATATATAGTCATTTAAATATAGATACAGTTTGTGATATCTGGTATATGCATATATTTATAATATAAAATATACAAATAGTTTATAGTTTTAATATGTCAATCAATACTATATTGATAATGTTGACAAGAATATAAAATATGTTCATTTTATTCTCTATATATTCTCTAAGCCTTATATCTTACTTACCAAGTATTCTAATTTATAGTAAAAGTCATACATCAAGTAATTTGAATGTTATTAAAATCATTGAGGTAATCTTTGATAGAGCTATCACTGGTTAAATGATACTCTTTTCTTAGCAGAGATTTTACATATATAATTCTTCCAAAGACTTCTTCATTAAAGTGAAGGTCATTTGGTGACTGGGGATCCTATGAGGCACCTGAGAATGGAGATTCTTCCTGCTTCCCCATTCAATTTCAACTCTACCTATCTCTCTCCAACCACCATCTAATAGCAGAAGGCACTGGCCCTTTGTCATGACCCTCTTGATATGAGTATGCAAGCCGAGATGATAGGGAAGGAGGATGAGAGGGGAAAGGTATATTGATCACATTTCTAGCTTCTGTAAACTTGATGGTTTAACAACTGCCCTACGTGCATATGCCAGACACACCTTATCTAAGACAGCATGATGAGTTGTTGATGAGTTCCCTTGTCTTGGCTTTCTGTGTTCCTCTACCCCTTAAGAGGAGTCCTTCCTGAGGCATGCTTTTCAAATACAAACCAACCATTTCAGAGGCTACACCTGCTACCACCTTCCTTGTCAGATTCGCATTCTGGGCAACTATACACCAGCCCTACTCACTGCGAGGCCAGATGTAAGACAGCTAAGGACAGCCCCTATGCTCCAAAGTCCACTGGAATTATTCAAAGTAGGCAATCCCAAGCCTGCTTTCCCTGCCTTGCCTGTTGCTTCCAGTGGAAACCAAGATAAAGGCTCTTGCCCACAGTTCTCCTCTTTCCCTCTGCCTCCTGACCCTGGTGCTTCCCTGTGTGGCCCCCAATAGCATGACATGTATTCCCTCTCTTGGGATCTGTGTGTATAATAGACTGTCTTTTCAATGGCAACTGTATCCTAACCCGTTGACCTTATCATACCTAAATAATAATAAATCCTATTAAAACAAAAGGGAGACAGAAAGAAGGGACAAGGTGAGTAGTTACTGGTTAATTCTAGTTACCTGAGTTAAGAATCTGCATATTTTGTCTGTTTTGTTCCACCCAAGAAGGGCAAGATGGTTGCCTCCTTTAACAACTGGTGATGGTGTGGAGACAACTGGTTGAAGCACAGTTAACAAACAGGGCAAATGCAGGAGGGGAAATAAGAAGAAAATAGAAACAAATGGCAGTTGCTGCCAGGCTCAGCAAGTACCAGTGCTTGGAAGAGCTGCAGGAGCAGTCGGGGATGAAGGTGGGGAGGGGCGTGATAACATGAGGTTTCTTCATTGGAAGAACTGGCCACATACGGTGAGGAGGAGTCCCTTACTGCCAATTCTTGCTTACATATTCTTTGGATCTTTAAAAAAAGGTCCCAGGAAGACCCTCTCCTCATAAACTTTCTCACATTGTTCAGGAATGAGCAGTACTTTGCAGGGGAAAGTTTTCCCCTAACTCAGTTTCCCAGTCATATCTGAATGATCATTATTAGGTTCCTCCTCAATGTGTCTGTGTTCTCACTTAATGTGTCTGTCCTTCCAGCCAAGGACATTTGAATCCAGAAGAAATTCCTCAACACCTGAAACAAATAACAGAATCTCTTCATCAGATCTGCCCATTCTGTGCTCCAGTACCCCCACACAAACAAACAAAATATATAGGAATCATAGTGGTATATGGTTTCTGAGAAAAACCACACATGCTGGAATTCATTAATTAATTTTAGTGCTTATCATGTTTACTATTATTCCACTTCCCAACTGGTAGAAAAACTTTCCAGTATTTAATAAGTAGTATGGCTGCTTGATGTGTGTCCCCTGAGTATAAGCCTCACTTTATTATATTTCAGAAAAACAGACTCAACACTCCAAAGAAGAGCAAACTTTCATAAACCCAGCCAACGAGATTTTAAATAAAAGATTCATACATACATACAAATACATAAGCAAATTGTGTGACTACACACACACACACACACACACACACACACACACACACACACACTAAAGTGACACTATTTTAAACATATCCAGTATTTCTGAACATAGAAATCTTTCTTCTCGCAGATTTGCAGTTTAGCAGTCCCAGTGGTGAAGGTTTTCTGTGCCAACAGGAATATTCTCCCTTGCAGCATGAAAGGCTCTTTGTTACTGTGTTCTTACACTTCTTTCCCATTCAGTATGTTGCAAAATACCACAGTTATTCTCCCCTCTGTTACAAATTTTTAAAAGCTGGTGCTTCAGAAATTAGTAGAATTGCTAGAAAAGGAAAGGAGGATTTTAAATAATCTGTGCTCTATAATGTTTTGCATTCTCTATGGTGAAGTCAAGGTCATGTCTTTAAAATAATGACAGTCTCTGACTGTTAACAACACACTTTGAGATCCTCTACCTACAATTAAGTGCAGTTACACAATTCCGTGGTGACCTCCAGACAATTCTAGAAAGGGATCCTAAGTACATGAGAATCAGTACCTACAGCAGGGTAGGAGACTTCTGTTCCCCACTCCCTTACACCCTTTATTTGGTAACAGTACCATGATGTGTCTTCTGACACTCTCAGTCCATGCATTTTAGATGGGGCTAACTTTGCACCCTGGCTCTAGAAGTGAGATCATGATCCCAAGTCAAACTTACGATAGTCAATCTCAGGACATTAACTGGAACTTTTCTAAGAGATTCTTTCTTTAAAGTTGCCAAACTTGGGACACCTGGGTGGCTCGGTTGGTTAAGCATCCAACTCTTGATTTCAGCTCAGGTCATGATCTCAGGGTCATGTGTTCAAGCCCTGCACTGGGGTCCATGCTGCATGTGAATCCTACTTTAAAAATATAAATAAATAAAATAAAGTTGCCACACTGGTGAAACATAAGTCTGAAGCTTTGGGTGAATATTTCTGCCCTAATTTTGGAAATGCTTCAGAATGGACCCAGTACATAGGAAAGAAAGCAGAGTCAAAGATGGTGAAGTAGACATGATGATGTGCCACTGAGGTCTTTAAGGAAGGACTGATCGCCCAGCTGCAAGGAGTTTGGTCAGCAGATGGCCTCCAGCTGTCACTTCTTCAGAGTCTGCCTCAGCTACAGAAAGATGCCTTACCCAAAGTCATGCCCTTCGTGGGTAAAACCACATTAGTGACTGAACAAGGTCAGGTATCAAGCATGGCCATTTTGGCTGATCTTGGCAAAGATGCCATAGTCAGTATTGAATACAGAGCTCCCCATTGGGTTGGCTGCAGTTTGCAGGCCCTGCATCATAGTCTCCCTTCTCCCTCTGCTTTTCCCTTCACAGGTGTTGATCCCTAATAAACAGCTCATACTCTGAGCTGCACCTCAGCTTTTGCTTCTGGAGAACTCTGCCAGTGATAGGTAGAGGAAAACAGATGACTGGTACATTATTTGAAAAACCATCTGTGGCTGAAATAAGTTCTCTCTCAAGACTTCCAATATATTGAGTCAATAAAATCTCTAGCAACTGAGAGGTTCTTCACAAAAACAGCCTCTATATACCAGCCCAAAGATTTCATGGGAAATTCTGAATATATCTGTTTATACTTGGATATCTCCTGTTTTTCATTTCTAACCACCAACTCTCTCATTCTCTACAAACTAATCTGGTAGTCCATCTTAATCTTCTCAGGTTTATGAGAAATGAGATTTTGCCACCCAAATTACTGAGTACTACACAAATCATTGATGAAGGAGAAGGACTTGAGTCTAGAAATTTCTTAGTCCAAGGCTTATTGAGGGCAACAAAGAAAAGACCAATTTAATAAAGGAGAGTAGGTTTGTTCCTAAGGTAAGAAAACCAGTATGGCCAGTCATAAGGAACCAGGAGAGCAGAGAGGGCGGAAATGAGATTATGAGCTAACAATCATCCCTAATGTATATTTGCTTCCATGCATACCTTTGTCTATGTCTTTCCATTCTGTCCTATGGGGCTCCATTTTATTTCTATTAAGTACAGACTTTATACTTCTCCAATGCATTTTCTCAGCTCTCCTTTTATTTGAAGTCTGTTTATAGGGGTGACTGGCGGCGCAGTCACTTAAATGTCCAACTCTTGATTACAGCTCAGGTTGTAATCTCAGGGTCATAAAATAGAGCCCAACATTGAGATCCACATTCAGTACAGAGTCTGCTTAAGACTCTCTTGCCCTCTGCCCGTTCTCCCATGCTCACACATGTGCACTCTCTCTCTCAAATAAATAAATAAATCTTAAAAAAAAATCTACTTATCTGATGACACAGTGCTATCCTCTATCATTTTCTATGCAATGTTCACTTCATTACCACACTTAGACATTAGCAAAGGAGCCCCTACTCTGAGCACTGAACATTACAGGACGCCACTAGACTTTCTTTTAGCTGTCCTTTCCATGGGGTGACGTATCTATAGGGCCAAAGGTTATGCTTGTGCTTTCCCTTCCAGAGAACACTCCAGGTTCCAGGGACAACAGAACTTCATGTTCCCTGCATAGGCCACTTCTTTTGGCGATACTGCAAAAGTGCCCACCATACTGCTAGCATGTACAACTCTAGGCCCAAGGGGATGGCCAGGAAGTGGTTGTTTGTGGACAGTGAGGACAGAAATTACAAAAATGGACTAACATTAGGAAAAGAAAAGGGGTATGCACCAGAAGTCAACATGGAACTCCAAGGAATTGCAGAATTCTGAATTAGAACTTGGTAAAAAAGTAAAGGGTAATTTTTATTACTATTATTCTCATTTATCTTTGTGGCCTCCTCTAAATCATTGATTTGTCCTATTCTTTCCATTTCTAATCCTTTGAAGTCTCAAATTTGTAGAAAGTCAGCATTGTAACTTCTCCTGAGAGAAATCGGAGATCAGAGAGACCCTTACTCTACATAAATTCATGAAATTAACTTGACTGTATCCTTGTTTCTAACTAGAATTCTTATTGCTCTCCTGTCTCCTAAGCCTACTCAACAGAATAATTTTTGAGTACCACCTACATTATTGAGTACCTATTATATTAGACACTGAGAATTCAAATGATATGGACCTATTTTCTGCTGTAGAAGGGTTCATAATCCAGAGTTTGTAAGAGCGTTTGTCGTGTAGTGTTTGTATATGTGTGACAAATCTTGAAAAATGACGGTTAAAATAATATGTAACTTTGAATAATTGATAATTAACAATGATTTATAACAACTGAATTAGAAAGAAGTAGGTGAGAAGGGCTGGCAAGGGCAGGAATGGGTATTAGATGGTTTCTTAGCAAAGGTAGCAATGTTTAAAATAACATGCTGTGTTCAAGAAATGCCAAATAGCCCTATATTGGTAGATATTCAAACTTAAGGGGTTGAGAAAGACATGATTCAAACTAGCCAAAATGGCAGCAGGCAAGTCATGGAGGACCTTGGATGTCCTTATATAATAAGGCATTGAAATTTTACCTTATAGGTTCAGGGGAGAATAAAAAAACTTATAGAGTTTTATACAGGAGAGGGATACAATTGTATTTAAATCTTAAAAAAGATCATTTGAAGACAGAGGTTGATCTAAGGCAAGATTGATTCAAGGTAGGGTGACCACATAATTGTTGCCCAACTGGCATACTGAAAAAGGAGCACTATGATCATCCCACTCAGAAAATAGGCATACACTGAACCATCCCTGGAAAACTAGGATGTATGTTCATCATAATTTGAGAGGATTTAAGAGCACATGGCCATTTACAATGTTTCTGAGATAAGATAGGTTGGAGACAACGAAGCCTGAAGGAGAGCAATAGCAGTGGGGACAAAAAGGAAGGACAAATCTAAGAGATAGTTAGAAGAGAAAACCAGGAATTTTTTATTTATTGGTTGTAAAAGATAAAGAAAAGGAAAGGACTTCTGCTTTCAGCACCAATGTGTTTAAAATTTGGAAGATGTTCCATCTGTCCCTAAAGGGAGAAAATAATGAACATACCGAAAATCAATGCATTTTCTTGGACCCATCATAGAACTGAAGTTGAAAGGCAAACTCCACTCCCAAATCTGGCAAAACAGAAAAATCCAGAAAATCACAGCTAAGATATGTTTACCTGGGGTGGAAGCCTCTGGAGCCATAAATTGCTAGGAATACTTAAATGTCAATTTTAATGAATTATTGGAAGTTGGTTGTGGGCTAGCATAAGAGAGAGAAACTCCTTAAGGGCACAGTCTTAGGAGGACCACCCATACTTTTGTGGGATTTACTTCCAGAAATCCCACCAGTTTCTTTTGTGAAAAGCTGATAAAATCCCCCTGTGGCTCCAGCAGGGGCTGTTTGGAGCAGGTGCAGAGCTCCACAGTGTTTTCTATAACACAGTACTACTTCCAGAGGAATAGTCTTGACCAGAACCTTATCCAACTTGTGGAAAGGACATTTCCTCAACTTCTGTATTCTCTAGTCTTCCTATATAAGGAGAGGGGGAAGGTGAAAAAACACTTCTGAAGGTCATAGCCCAGAAACTCATGCCTCTTCAGAGACCGAGATTTATTCATAAGATTGAAGAATTCTTTCCCTCTTTGCATTTTACTCTCACACTGACAAGGTTATAGCATAATAGCAGGGGATAATGGATTAAAGAGTTACAGGATGCAGATTCTATCTGTGGAGGAGTTCTTAGGAAAGCTGAAAGTCAACAAGAGAGACAGAAATCACGGACACTAGAGGAATTTAAAGCCTCTGGCTTCTACAGCTACCACAAATATTAAACACAGCCCAACCCAACTTCTAGCAGATAAAACCTCAAACTAAGAGACTATTTACTTCAACCCTTGTTGTCCAATATATTATAGACTTCAAAAAAATTATAAGGCATGCTAAAAGGCAAGAAAATTTTGTCCGAAGAAACAAAGCAAGCATCAGCACCAGATGCAGATATGGGATAAACTTTGGAATTATCAGATAGGGAATTTAAAATAACTGTAGTTAAAATGTGAAAAAGCTCTAATAGAAAAAGTAAAGAGCATATAAGAAGAGCTTGATAATATAAGCAGAGAGATGGAAACTCTGAGTAAGAAATCAAAAGGAAGTTATAAAAATCAAAAATATTATAACAGAAATGAAGAATGCCTTTTATGGACCCACTGATTTACCTGGATATGGTTGAGGAAAGAATCAGTGAGCTTAAAGATAAGTCAGTAGAAACTTCCCAAACTGAAATGTAAAGAGAAAAAGAATGAAAAAACACATGAGAACATCAAAGAACAGTGTGACAATTTCAATTGATACAATGTATATAACTAGAACACAACAGGAAAAGTAAGGGAATAGAAATAAGAATGAAAATAATAATAATGAAAATTTTCCAAAATTAATGACAGACACCAAACCATAAATCCAAGAAGCTCAAGAACACCAAGTAGATGAATACCAAAAAAAAAAAATTATACTTGGACATATTGTGTTCAAAATGCAGAAAACCAAAGACAAAGAAAAATCTTAGAAGAGAAAGGAAGGTGAAGCATTAAGAATAATTCTCTGGTATCTGGTATGGGTAGTCCCTATGCAAGAGGAAAAACTGATTGGAAAATCTCCCATCTTGAATTCAGCCCTAAATTATTTCTTATATCTCCATAACCTTCTCCATAGCATTTTCTGACACTCAGACTAAGCCGGAGACCTGGATCTCTAGACCACTGTTTTAGGTACCACCCTCCACCCACACCCCCGCCAGAACTGATTTTCTCCCTTCCTTTCTATTATTTAGCTTGAGTACTGTTCCATACCATTTTTAAAAATATTACTCCATGGTACAACTTTTTCTAAATGTCATTGATTTTGTATTCTCATGGGTACCTAAACATTTTTAAATAATAAGGTAATGTGGTTTCATTGTAGAAAACTATGAAAGTTAAAAATGGTATTAGGAAAACAAAATCACCCATAAGCTTGTATCCTATTAAAAATCTCATGTAGTTTTTCAGTGTTTTTCTCTATCTAAATAGCCATACTCTCCTATTTTTAGATCTTTACATACACAGTTCTATATGCCTGGAATGCTCTTTCTCTCATTTACATGCTTTTAGGAACATAGTGATATGAACCAAAAAGAACTATAGCCTTGGCACATAATACAGGGCATCTCTATGATCTGGTATGTATATATAGCAGCAAGAATACCCAGCAAGAGTTCACAAGCACTGTCTATCAGTCTGTGCACACTGAGTACTTAACACCAATATTATGTAGGGGATGGTGGGAGGAAGAAATAGCAGAAAAAGTAATCAGTCACAGTCCTTCCTCTGCTTGGTATTGGAATCAGGACAAATCCTCACCCCCACTTCCTTTGGACTGAGTTCCTAGAGTTCTTGGATAACTTTATTTTGAGGGATAGAAGGCTTAAAGAGAGAAATTGCTGGTTATTGTTTCTAAAAAGAGGTGTAGAGGATTAAGTGCTTGCCTGGGGGAGGGATGGAGATGACTATATTATTACCATATCTGTATCCTGAACTTTGAAACGGGTCATGCTAAGCCTCTAGTCAGTGCATGCTCTTCCTCCTATTGAGTTCTGAAGGAGCAGGAACTGTATGCATCTCTATAGGATACATTCCTAAAAGCCAAATGATTACCAAAACTTAAGCCAAGTGTATTAAAGTGCATTATTGTCTTGTTCTATCTTTAAAAACAAAAATTTTTCACTACTTCCTTATACAAGTACTAGCTAATAAATTAGTGAAAATTGAGAAAGTTCCTTTTTTTCTTCAAATGCTTATTTATTCATTCATCTGAGCTAATTTTTTTTTGACCTTTGGAATTAACAACAACAACAACAACACAAATACATAGCCTTTCATTAAAGAGACTCATCAAATAGCACTTCAGTTAAGAACAAAGCCAGTATTATGGCAAACAAGTCATGATACACAATGCTGTCCAATTAATTTCAATAGGTGTAATTATAAAAGATCTGTTTCATGACAAATCATTAAAGGAATTTACCTGCCTTGCAAATGGACACTTTTCTATTCAATGGCTATAAAGAAATAAACAAAATTTACAAAAATCTTGTAACTGTCAATGTGGGAGGAAAAAACCACAGGACAATGGAACTCTTCAAAGGAGCCTATTGCTTTTGATTGATTTTTCTCAACTCTATTGCTTTTTTTTTTTTAAGCTGTCACAGTATAACTTCTTTCACCCCTGAGGCTATCACAGTAAAAAGGATATTTCTGTCTCATGAAAAAGTTACACACAGCTAAGATGTTTATGGTATATCTAGTTTTATATATATATATGTATCATATATATATATAATCATGTTCTTAATTATCTACAATTCTGTATAAGAAAAGTGACTACTATGATTACTCAGGGAACGGAAAAGCCACTCTGCATTCTTGCCCAACAGCAATATTGCATAAGATAAAAAGAAGAAAAACATCTTATTTTGAAGTCAGCGTCAGAAGAGCTTGCCTGATGGGATTGTACAAAGTCCAGTTTGTGCTAAGAGTTACTTAAGCTGGAAGTGCCCCTTTAAGAGAAGGAATGGAAAGAAGGCAGTCCTTTTACACAATTTCAGGGCAATGCTGGGAGCCTCAGAGCCTGCATTCAGCTCCTCGGCTGGGACAAAGGCAGGGCCAGATCCACACACTCCAGTGGATGCAGAAGGAATAAAGAAAATGCCTGCTATAAGAGCCAGCTCTCAGTGGGCCTTCAGAATTGCCCTTTTTGATTTTCAAGGGTGGAGAAATCCACAGATGTTTGAGAAAATATGTATACTTCTTTTGTGAGTGGAATGTGGCTGGCTCCTTCATTGCATATCTGACCTTCAATCTACAAATTCTCCAAGTGAAGGAGAAAAAAGCAGATACAGAGAAAGAGATCATCATGAATCAAATTTTCTTTCCCTCTCTTTTTTATGTTGATTATGACAGAAGTCAAAACTGAGCTTGGACCTTGCACGTGTGGTGACAGCAGAAAAACTCTTCATCGGAAGACATGGTGATAGATGTACTCTTACTTATTCTTCTGGTTGGATCACCACCTGGCCTCCCGATATTGTTCACACTGTTGCCCACAAACAAACTTTTGTTTAAAGTCTTGTCCAGGTCCATCTCTACCATGAGACTTTTCCAGACAACTGCAGCCCAGAGTGACCTTCTAGCTTCATAGCACTTACCACTGATAATGCTCATTTGGCACTAAATACTTATGGGTGTGAATTATCCTCTGGGTATGTTGGATTTGAAGAGACTTTGAAAGATTTTAGTGAAGAATTCCAGTAAGATAGTGAAAGGGTGAATCTGTCACTTAAGAAAAGGCCAATCTAGAGATATGAAGATGGACATCTTTAGAAAATAGGTCGTGGGGCGCCTGGGTGGCTCAGTCATTGAGCGTCTGTCTTCGGCCCAGGTCAGATCCCAGAGGCCTGGGATCGAGCCCCGCATCGGGCTCTCTGCTCTGCGGGAAGCCTGCTTCTCCCGCTACCATTCCCTCTGCTTGTGTTCCCTCTCTCACTGCGTTTCTCTCTGTCAAATAAATAAAATCTTAAAAAAGAAAAGAAAAGAAAAGAAAATAGGTCGTAATTGAAACCAGAAGAATGGATAGGAGTATATAAATAAAGGAATGGAGAAAAGAAGAGGGTTTGAAGAGAATTTTGAAGAACACCATTCTTGAGAATTACATAGTAGAAAAATGAGTGAAAGGGAATTTTTTTAAAGTATCAGAAAAGCAGAAAGAACATTGCTTTTTGAGTGCTTTTAGTTTTTTTGAAGAGAGAATAAATTATTATTGGTTATTTCAGTATTTTTCAGAACACCTGTTACAATTCTTTGCATATTGTATGCCCTAAATGTTTATTTAGTGTATGACACATGAGGAATAAATTCACATAAATATTGCTTTTGATTTCTTTTGGATTGTTATTTTCTTAGCAGTAACCCTAGTGCCACTCCCAGTCAGCCTATTTAGCCCATCTTTTCTCAAAAGATAGTGGGTGACAGCAGTGGACCTGATAGTGGAGGACCTTTGCCTCTAGGGGGAGCTCAAGGAAAGAGTACTGGATAAGGTCAAGTCTGAGGCCTTATTGGGTCATGGCGGTAGTGAACTGAGCTTTTGGTAAATTGGGAAAAGGTTAGAAGGAATTAGCCTCCACAGGGCTGAATCCTTCATTCTTTTGAAATTGCACCTTTTAAAAAATTTCCCATGGGGCGCCTGGGTGGCTCAGTGGGTTAAAGCTTCTGCCTTTGGCTCAGGTCATGATCTCAGGGTCTTGGGATCAAGCCTGGTATCAGGCTTTCTGCTCCGCGGGGAGCCTGCTTCCCTCTCTCTCTCCGCCTGCCTCTTTGCCTACTTGTGATCTCTCTCTCTGTCGAATAAATAAATAAAATCTTAAAAAAATATATTTCACATGACAAGAAACAGATCTAGGCTTGGTTCTCAAGGCTGGTGTGTGTGTGTGTGTGTGTGTGTGTGTGTGTGTGTGTGTGTGTGTGTGTTTTGGAGAATTTGAACAACTTTGAAATAGGTACAAGCTTACCACTCCCTCTGGTCTCTTCCAACTCCATTCATCTAACATTTAGCCCATTTTCAGAGTTTTGTGACCTCTTTGGTCACTACAGGCATTTGAGTTTGCAAATATTATTTAAGTTTGTAAAAATACATTTTTATGGTTTACTCTCTCAAAGCCTTCATGATTAAGATTTAAGTGTTCATTATGTGTGGAGCATAAGGAAAAAGATGGAGGGCACCGAGAGAAGGAAAGGAAGGGTGAATTGGGAAAAATTGGGTGGGCGGGGGGAGACGAAACATGAGAGACTGTGGACTCTGATAAACAGGGTTTTGGAGGGGATGGGGTTGGGGGTTTGGGTGAGCCTGGTGGTGGATATTGAGGAGGGCACTTATTGCATGGAGCACTGGGTGTGGTGCATAAACAATGAATCTGGGAACACTGAAAAGATAAAAGTTAAAAAAAAATATTTAAGTGTTCAATATCTCACAAATTCCTGCCTTTCTTGGGACACCAGAACCACTCAGTCGGTTAAATGACTGCCTTTAGCTCAGGCGGTGATCCTGGGATCCCAGTAGCAGTGTAGGTTTCTCTGCTCACTGGGGAGTCTGCTTCTCCCTCTTCCCCTCCCCCTCAAAAAAAAAAAATTCCTGCATTTCTTATCAGGCAAAAAAACTATTTCAGTTGCTTTGTCTGCAGATATGTTTTGCTCCATGTAGGGGAACTTAGCATAATGGCTGATGATCCTTGGCACAGGCCACAGGACGCAGAATTTGCCACAGACTGTCCTAACTCTCTTGCTTTGGGGTTCAGTGTCTCCCTTTGTTGTGTCTACCTTGGTTGAGCTTAGATCATGCAAGCATCCCTCTTAAAGGGAATAAGTGTGAATCCTCTTATGGATTGTGAGTTTTATTACTGTCATCAAAAAAGTCCACAGAAAAGACAAAGAAGATGTGAAAACAAAGGATCTAATACTATCTGTTAGTCAACGTTGTTTTCCTTACACTTGAAAAAAGGAGAAAAAAGAATAACAAAGGGTGCTTAAATAAAAATCCTTTTCTACAGTTCTACAGTCACAGCCAAGAAGAAACACTTCACATCCCAACAGAAATGAGCATTCTAAAGCGGGAGGGATTAGACAACATTCACAAAGCAGGCTTATTGCCATTGGACTGGATTTCCCAGTGCAAAAAGCTCTTCTTCTGTCCTAAAAGGACAAACATTTCAGGTCTCACCACGGGTAACTGAAAAATAGGGTATAAATGAGTCTTCTCAACAGTGAATCACCTATTTGTTTGAAGCATATTTTGTGAGTTCAGTAAACCAATCTGCTGTTTGATTCATCCATCTAATCAAAAATACATTCATTAAGTGTCTACTGTGTATGAGACTCTGCACTTGCACAGAGGTATAATACAAGTTCCCTGCCCTAAAAAGCTGACAGTCTAATGTTACTGGCAAATGTAAATGGATTTGCTGTTTTCACCAGAGTCCACATCAATATTTTGATTTGAACCCATTTATTTTCAAGTATTGTGAATTATTGGTCATAATCACTACAGTAAGAACAGGTACCTAATATCAGTTCCTAGGTATGAGGAATTCCAGACATATTTCTCAATGGCAATTTTCAGGATCCCATGGCAAAGATTTTAAATGGATTTGATCAAAAGTCAAAAGGAGCCCTTTCACATGCTCTTGCTGAGAAACTTGGCACTGGGACTGTACCTAATTGAGAGACTGTTGGCTGAAGTGTATTGGCTTCAAGCCCAATCATAGGACCCATTGGAACAAAAAGTAAGGCCATTAGTTTGCATGCTTAATCCCAAATGATCTTGTACGAGTTTCCCTCATTCCTGGGATTTGCAGGTCCCATGGTTTGGTAGCATGGGAGTGTGACACATTAATCCTTTTTTTTTCTCTCTCATCCTTACAGATTGCTTCAGACAACTGTAAATGGAGATTGAGTTGTGGGTTGCTTTTTTCTTTTTTTTTTTTTAACAACTTGACAGTGCTGCTTACATCAGAGTGTGTTAAAGTTACAGATGTTATTGACTTTGAACAACAATCTCACTATAATTTTTTTCTGTGGACTTTGGTAATAACTCCCCTTCTTTTTTTAAAGACAGCTTTATTAAAACATACCTTAACTGTAGCTGGTTTAAATTCTATCAATTAATTTAAATTTTTTTCCTTAATTATTATTCCTACTTCTTAGAGTCTTACAGCATATTGGATTTGTGCTTTTTTCTTCTTTTTTTCTGTCTGCTGAGTGACTAACTGAATGCAGAAACTAGCTGTCTTAAATACACCTAGAGTATTACTTAATTCCTCAGAGATATCCTCTATATTTTTGTCTTTAAAAAAACAAAAGCACCACACATAAGTGAGACCATAAGATAATTGGCTCTCTCTGCTTGACTTATTTCACTCTGCATAATATCTTCTAGTCCCGTCCACACTGATACAAAAGTTGGATATTTGTCCTTTCTGATGGAGGCATAATATTCCATTGTATATATGGACCATATCTTCTTTATCCATTCATCTGTTGAAGGGCATTTTGGTTCTCTCCACAGTTTGGCGATTGTGGCCATTGCTGCTATGAACATTGGGGTCCATGTGGCCCTTCTTTGTCCTGCATCTGCTTCTTTGGGGTAAATACCCAGTAGTACAATTGCAGGGCCATAGGGTAGCTCTATTTTTAATTTCTTCAGGAATCTCCACACTGTTTTCCAAAGTGGCTGTACCAGGTTGCAATACCAAAAACAGTGGAAGAGGGTTCCCCTTTCTCTCTTTTTCAACCTTCTCCAACATTTGTTGTTTACTGTCCTGTTGATTTAGCGATTCTAACTGGTGAAGGTGGTATCTCAGTGTGGTTTTGATTTGAATCTCCCTGATGGCTAAAGATAATGAACACTTTTTCATGTGTCTGTTAGCCATTTGTATGTCTTCTTTGGAGAAGTGTCTGTTCATGTCTTGTGCCCACTTTTTGATGTGATTATCGGTTTTGTGAGTGTTGAGTTTGAGGAGTTTTTTATAGATCTTAGATATCAGACCTT
>CM053608.1:34962902-34986696 GCA_028646535.1 Procyon lotor
TGGGGAGGGTATGTGCTGTTAAGTGCTATGAAATGTGTAAGCCTGATGATTCACAGACATGTACCGCGGGGCAAATAATACATTATATGTTAATAAAAATTAATTAAAAAAAAAAAAAAAAGAACAGGGAAAGGAGACAGATTCTATCTCAGAGGTACTGAGATTAAAAAAAAAAAAAAAGCCTGTGAATTCCAGGTGTAAATATTCATAGGAGGTAAATACAATACAATAAGTTTTTTTTTTTTCAAGAGAAGATGATACTAGGAAAGTCCATTGGGGGAGTCGTTAGTGAACAGTCAATAGTTAAAATCTTGAAACAAAATGATAGATCTCAGATAAAGTATATACTGTAGGAAGAAAATTTGAGAATCATCAGATTTTTAGAGTAAGGCAGAAAAAAAGAGGCCCCTGAAGAAACCAAGAAGGAGTTGGAGGAACAAGTCAAGAAGCATGGGAGTGGTATAAGAGAATTGCTCTGAGAGGTGGGGGAAGAGGCCAGATGGCAGTGGGCTCAAGAGTAAATGTGGGAAATGGGAAGCATAAATCAATAGGGTTATGACACCTGCAGGGGAGAAAAGAAGGAAGTCAAGACAAGTGTAAAAAGAAGGAAGTGTAAAACAAGAGGAGAAGGCAGGATCCAAAGGGACTTTCTTTAAAGGACAGGAGATTTGTCTACAATATAAGCCAATGAGAAGTTGAAGAGAAGGGGGATGAAGGTGTTGGAGAGGCAGGGATAACTGTTGGAATAAGGTCCCATTGCAAGAAGAGAGGAAATCATGAGCATGGTGGGGAGATTGACCTTGGTCATGAGGGAGGTCTTAGCCCTTAGACTGGAAAGTGTGCATGCAAATCAATATATGAGAATTGGGAAAAAGGAAAGCTGAGGGAATTTACACTTATGGATTTGGTCTTTCCACTGGGTATAAGGAGTTGTGAGTGAAGATGGCTTGGGGTCTACTACCCTCTTCACCATCTCTGCACTTACGCACCATTTAGGTCAAGCTGAAGAAATGGGGTTTAAACACCCTGTGATAACACAGAAATACAAGAGAGTGAGCAAGACAAAAACTTAGACGTTGATCAAACAGGCCCTACTATGAGGATTAGGGTGCTGTCATTTACATCTCTAGGAGGTGCTACCTGGGAAAAGCAGAACTACATTCCTGCCCTTGGTATCTGCCATTACCTCATGCTCTTACAGAGTTGAGGTCCCTGAGTTTCCATTTAATCTATAATCAGTCCAGAATACTCAATAGGGGAAACCTGGACATAGTTATTTTTGAAAACTAGGCTTTAAAAATCAATACAATTTGACCAAATTGTGGTAATTTGTAAATAACAGTTCTTTATCATTGATCAAGCATCTAGCACATTTGAACTAGCATTTCTAATAGCCATTCAGTGATTGTAATTTTCTCATATGAAGTTTATCTGAGTTTGGTCAAATATAAGCCAACAGTAATGCCATTTGAAAGCCAGAAATCAAAGGAAATAGAAAAAGAACAAAAGGGTGGGGGGAGAGAGAAAGAGAAAAAAAAAGAAAGAGACAGAGAGATTGTTGTGAGAATTAAAATTAACATAAGAGCTGAACTTGCAGAGTCCAAAATATTTCACCTGGGAAAGAAAAACTCTCTGAGTAACTCTCTACAATTGCTTCGTGTGGCCAGGAGTTTACACCAAGGCTTTTTGGAACCCATACGTAAATTTTCTTTTTCCCTATTCTTTTTTAAAAAGTATTGCATAATTTGGGTCTTTTGAGATCTATAATGAGCCAGGGAACAAATCAAAAAGTTTTAGGGGATCTTGGCACATAGGCAGTTTGTGAAAATGAATGCTAAGACACCACAGAATTTCATTCTTATTAGAAACACCTGCACCTACTTCTATAACTTGGAGATTATAAGGCTACAGTGCTGAGCTGCTCTCATACAGTTACCTAAATAACTTCTTTTCTTTCCTTCTTTCCTTCTTTCCTTCTTTCTTTCTTTCTTTCTTTCTTTCTTTCTTTCTTTCTTTCTTTCTTTCTTTCTTTCTTTCTTTCCTTCCTTCCTTCCTTCCTTCCTTCCTTCCTTCCTTCCTTCCTTCCTTCCTTCCTTCCTTCTTTCTTTCTTTCTTTCTTTCTTTCTTTCTTTCTTTCTTTCTTTCTTTCTCTTTCCTTCCTTCTTCTCCTCCACCTCCCCCTTCCTCCCTCCCTCCCTCCCTTCCTTCACTCTCTCTCTCTCTTTCTCTCTCTCTCTCTCTCCTTCTCTCTATTGGAGAGCAGGGAGGGGCAGAGGGAGAGAGAAAAATCTTAATTAAGCTCCATGCCCAGTGTGGAGTCCGACTCAGGGCTCAGTCTCAGGACCCTGAGATCATAACTTGAGCAAAAATCAAAAGTTGACACTCAACTGACTGAGCCACTCAAATGCCCATGACATCTTTATTTTAAAGCACAAAGTGTACTTTCTTGAATTTAGTGATTTGTCTCATTATCTATGCCCCTTAAAGTCATGTTCATTCTTGATTTGATTCCTCTCCTCAAGACAATTTCTCAAGATACTATCAGTGAATGCAATGCTTAGAAAATTGGTATGGAGTTGAATGTGTCACTCTTCTCTTTTATCAGTGTCTTCTCTTTAATCTTTCCTTCCCATGATCACCAATATAGCATCAGTTCAAACTTCAGATCAACGCAGAGAAATCCAATTTTATCATTCTTACATTTTGTGTCTCTTTGCCAAGGGATAACTTCTGCTCTCTATAAAAGCAAGATGAGTATATAACCACACAAATAAGTCCACCCACCCACCCACGCACACACACATACACACACACACAAACACAAACACCAGACTCCTGCAGAAGGAAGAGAAAGCTCAAGACAAACGAACTTCTGTGACAAATTTTCCAAACTGGACCAAAAATAGCCTTTCTGCACTAAACCACCAATTCAGGGCAAAAAAAAAGTACCATCTGGTTACTGTCAGGTCTGCTAGTGCATAAAAGAAGATTCTGTTTTTATACTTTATTTTTCTTTCCCCAAACTTGCTGGGTTTCTTTCCCACTGTGTGTGTTGTATCCAGAAAAGGCTATACTGAAGCACTATCATTGGTTTGTACTTACCATCCCCAAAAGTGATGAGCTACCTTCACTATTTTAAGTGATAGATTCTTAAATGCTGACAAAGTCCAGTTCTGAAATAATCTTTCTTACTGTTTTTATGCAAATTAAGCCTCTAATAATTTTACCTAGCATTAGCATGTGTTCCCACACAGAACTCTGATACCAGAAAAACTGAACTAACACATCCAGAAAGGAGAGAAGCCCTGAACAATGCCCAGGAATCATCTCCAGTGGCCCTGTTTGAAGATGGTCATGATGTAGACCATGGTCTACACTGCCAGATTTCCCAACCCCCAGAGTGTGAAGGCCTCACTGAGTGCTTCCCTCGCACACAAGTCCAGCACAGCTGCTTTTATTTCCCTAATAATGAAAATAGCAGAAACACATCTGTTTTCATGCTTCGCTGTTGACAGTTCACCAAAAAATGTGCATCCAATAGCTTTTATCCAAATAGACAGAGACATGTTGGGTCCAAAACACAGAGAGGTTATACGATGTTTTGGTTTTAAGTTTGTGCAAGAAATTCAATTTTTGCATTTCATGTCACGCCTAGAACAAATCCCGCTCACATTCTGACAATATTCTTAGTGAGGTTCCAGACTATTTCCTAGAGTGTGCAATGCGTTAAAACTCATTTCTATGTTTTATAAAGTATATTTTGAGATAGCTATTTGGAATAAAAGAATTATGTGTAGTATTTCAGTTCAAAGCAAGGAATGGTAAAGAAGTACAAATGCATGTATAATGCACATAGGACACAACAAAAAGATGTGAGCAGAAAAGAGAATTGCTTCTTTATTGTTACTCAGCATATCTGTGTTTGATCTTACTTTAGATTCTTTCTCCTCCCAAAAAAACCCCAGCTTGAAAATAAAATGTTATTTCTCTTTGATAAAAAACCTGTGTAGGAAAAATGTTCAGTTCAACAGATAAATATTTTTCACAGTCTTGGGATAATAATACATGCAGTGTAATTTTACCACTCATAAAATAGAGCAAGAGAGAGGGGAATAAAGTATACAGCAGGTGAAAATTTGTATCCTTCCCCCACCAAGAAAAGACACTCTCAAACATGTCTTTTCACGACATCCAGTGTAGATGAGTGTCAGATAAATAACTGTGATCAATGAAGAAGGTTTTGGGAGGAGAACAAAGAAATGGAAGGTTGTTGGCTTTCATCTTAGAGTTTGCTTCAACCACATCAAATAGACATTAAAATACATGACCATATACTACTTACTAATAATTATGTGATGATTTTAATACTTCAGATTATTAGAATCAGGGTATTATAAACACCTACCAACTTTTCTACTTCTGCTACTAAAATACAGTTTCAGAACTAAATCTTCTGATTAATCTCTTTTTTGTTATCATTAATCGGAGATTCTTCCATCTAATAGTAAACAATTTATTGTCAAGATGAAGAAGGAATATAGTCTTTTGTTTCAGATGGAAACATTGAAGAACTTAAAGGAAAACACAATTATCTACTCATGTCCCCAAAGTTTAAACTGCAGAAAAACCTATGTATGCCTAAATAGACTATTGAGAAGAGTCTAGCTGCTTTTCTAATATAGGAACAAATAATGCTTCCTCTATGGCATTAGATTACTTTGAAGTAAGGGCCACAACACCTTCATTGCCAGAAGGATCAATTAATACACAAAGATCAAATGCTCTTATAGCAGAAGTATGCAGAACTATTCAATCAAATTTCAGGTTAATACTTTTTAAAGATTTATTTCAAGAGAAGTAGAAGTTTCATTGTTGGCACGTGCTTTGATCTACCTCTACACTCCTTTTTATCAAGTCAGCCACAATCTTTGATCAATGTGAGTTTCCAAACCCACATGCACCTGCTTGAACATGCTGAAACTCAACTTCAGATAGGATGCCTATATTTTCTGGACAGGTATTTATTAGCTAATAAACCAACAATAAGTAGCCACTGTTATTTTATAATTGCTTGCATTTAAAAAGAAAAAAACTATATCACCTTGTGAAAGCATTTGCCACGTATTCACACATTGTACTGTACCCTGTGCAGAATGCATGGATGATGCCGGGCCTGCTCTTCAGATGATTAAGATCTAAACATTTTTTTTAACAAATCCAAAATCAATCTATATGGTTAAAATGGAAAAAAGTATAAAAAGAAAAAAGTAGGGGCATCTGGGTGGCTCAGTGGGTTAAAGCCTCTGCCTTCGGCTCAGGTCATGATCTCAGGGTCCTGGGATCGAGCCCCACATCGGGCTCTCTGCTCAGCAGGGAGCCTGCTTCCACCTCTGCCTCTCTGCCTACTTGTGATCTCTCTCTCTCTGTGTCAAATAAATAAATAAAATCTTAAAAAAAAAAAAGAGAGAAAAAAGTAATATAAGGACCAGCTTCCCCATTTGCAGAGTAGGTATGAGTGAGAGACCAGCAATTTAATATTTTTCTTGATCTTAGAAAAATATGAATCTTCTAGGAAAAGGAAGAGACTAGAAATGGGGGAATAAAGGCTTATCCTTAGATATTTCTTACTGCACAGGATGGTGTTCTTTGCAGTTTGCCTCTCTAGTCTTATTCATACTAAGTCCAAAATTTTATTCTGCTAAACATTGTTTTCTGTGATGATTCATCATTTCCCAAAAATAAAAGGTCTACTAGGAAAAATTTTTTACTAAGTAAAGAAGAACTTGAATTTTAATCCTAATTCCTCCATTAATTGGGAATTCATTTTGGCCAAGTCCACTAAACTGCTCCATGACTCATTTTAACTCATTGATAAAATAAGTGTAATAATATCTGTTTTGTCCTACAAAACTGTTGAAAATAGAGAGCATTTTGACCATTACATATTATTGTTAGTAAACCTGCCAAATATTATTTCTAAATTTAAAACCAAAAGTCACAAATGAATTTTTCATTTACTCAGGCATATGGAATCTTGAAGTACAATTAAGGATCTCTAAGTGGCCCTAGGAAGTAAGTGGTAAAACAATCCAGCTTTGCCAGATACTGGGAGTTATAAAAACTTTACTCTTTCCCCAGCCACACTGGTCTTCTTCCAGTTCCCACTCACAACTTTTTAATCTGATCAATGAACTTGGTAATTTAAATACAGGATTAGGACAACGTAATGAGTAGCTATTTTATGGTTCTGTCCAACTGTATCTCTCAGCATTTCCCTTCTTTCACTGTGCTCCAGCCATAATGGGCTCCTGTTTATACCAAGCCTTTGTCATGGTGTCAGAATTTTTCCCTTTGAACTATTCACCATTGCCCCATATCTTTACCTGGCCAATTCATTCTAATGCCTCAGATCTCTTCTCAAATGTTACCTTTACAAAGAGTCTTCCATGACAATGCTATATCTACAGAAAGAGGCCTCTCCCATTACTCTGTATCACATATTTTTCATAGCACTTACCATTTTTATTTATCTCATTCGTTTGTTCAAATGAAAGTGGAATCATCCTTTATTCCTCTCTTTTCATCACTCTGACACCTAATCTATCAGTCACCACCATCTCCAAAATGTATTCAGGAAATGATCATTGATGTTCATCTCTACTGTTATTACACTATCTAGTAACCAACATCACTACTTTAGACTATTGCTAATTGGAGAACCTGCTTCTACTCTATCCCCACGTATTCAATTTTTTTTCACAATAGTCATCATGGTCTTTTTAAAAAAACTTAAGTTACATTCCTCATATACCTATTGAAAATTCTCCAGTGGTTTCCCAAACTCAGAAGGAGATTCAGACTCTTTGCCATGACCTGTAAGGCTGACCACTTCTCTAATCCCACCATCTATCTTCCCTTCTCACTCCTACCAGCCATTCTTCTGTTGGCCTTCTTCCTGTTCCCCCAGGACGTTCACTTATTGTCTATGCTTTAACATGTGTCCTCCTGGCCTTTACATGATAATTTGCTCTCATCATTTAAATCTTATCTCAAATGTCACCTGCTTAGACAGGCACCCTTCTTGACCTTTTTCCATGATTTGTCACTTTCCAACATTTTATTATTATTTTCTCCACAGCACTGATCACTGTCTGAAATAATCCTATTCTTTATTTTCTCACTTCTAAGTATTCCATCTCTCCTACTAATTTCTTAGGTCTCTGAAAGCAGATACTTTTTTTTTTTTGTCTTATTCATTGAGGTTTCCTCAGTACTTATGAGTAGGATCTATCAAAATAGTAGATTCTTAATTCAATATTAGCTAAATGAATCAATAAGTGGTTTATTGCCTGTCTTCCTCATAAAAATGTAACTTTCATGAGGGCAGGAACTTGCCTGTCATATACACTGCTGTATTCCCATCACCCAGCCCGGTGTTTGATGAGTACTCATTAGATATTTTTTAGATATTTGTTGACTGCAAGATAAATAAATGACTGATTCTGAAGAAAGTAATAGATGTAAGCATTTCTAGGATATAAATAAAAATATATTGGTAATGGATATTGTGGTTATGGAAGTTAGAAATTCTAATATCTTTTGGCAGCCTATACAAAGGGCAGGTACCAAGATTTTCCTTTGAAAGATGTGACTGAGTCAATAAGTATAGATTCTCATTCCAGACCAAAGTACTTAACCCCTTAGCTGCCAGAATCATTGCTTGCTGAGGGCTCTCAGCTGAGTCTTCTCAGGGATTGCTTTCTGCTGGCTAGAACTACCTCTTCAGGGTTATCCTTCTTCCAAGGAGAGCCTGCATCCAATGACAGTTGATGAAGGGCTACAAAGGCCTAGTCTTCTATCTCAATTTGGAAAATCTCCAAAACACATCCCACATTCAGAGCTCTCTGTGGGGTTGGCTGAAGCCTCTGTTGCAATTGTACTGGAGGTCTTCAGCTTCTCTCTGAGCTCACTCCAACTTCTCTTACTCTCAAAGTGCTGCTGTAATGAGAACTCACCAACAGACCACCTGCAGGCCAATTTCCGTCCAAGAATTTGTTTCCAAGAGAATACGGCCCATGCAATTATGAATGTAAGGTTATTTTTAATAGCGTTATTGAAGTTTAACTTACATACTAAAAAAAGTTACCCGCTTTAAGTGTATAGTTCCATGAGTTTTTTTAATTTAAATTTAATTAATTGACATATAATGTATTGTTAATTACAGAAGTAGAGGTCAGTGATTCATCAGTCTTATATAACATCCAGTGCTCTTTACGTCATGTGCCCTCATTAATGTCCCATCACCCAGTTCCCAGTTACCCCATCCCTTCATCCCCCTCCACTCCAGCAGCACTCGGTTTGTTTCCCATGCTTAACAGTTTCTTATGGTTTGTCTCCCTCTCTGATTTCAAGTAAGGTTAATAGAGGACATATAGTTTAACTTTGAGTTGCTAATGATTTTGACTCCAATTCCAAACTGTGGTTTTTTCTATACACCACCAGGCAGTTCTCTGATACCAGCTGGGTGTCCTATGAGTTCATCTCAATTCTGACACTATCTACCTGGGAGATAGTATTATTTTCCACAAATTAAGAACTCAGTCCCACAATCTTGCCCACTCTGTTACCTGTGCTTCTAACCAAACAGCTGTAGATTGGAGGTTCCAACAACTGCCTCCTTGGGTTCAATCAATTAGCTAGAGTGGCTCACAGAACTTAGAGAAATGAGTACTCATGTTACTTACAAGATCACCAGTTTATTATAAAAGGATATAACTCAGTAACAGTCAAGATTAATTGTTCATGCACCACACCCAGTGCTCCATGCAATACGTGCCCTCCTCAATAACCACCACCAGGCTCGCCCAACCCCCCAGTTAATTAATCTCATAACACTGAAAAAATAAAATAAAAGTATTTGGGAAAAAAAAATTAGTAACAGCCAGATGGAAGAGATGCATAGGCCAATGTATTGAGAAAGGGCATGTTTTTTTCTGAGTGCCCCGCTTTCCTTGCATCTATATGTGTTCACCAACCTGGAAGCTTTCTGAACCCAGTGCTGCTTGTGGTTTTTATAGAGGCTTCACTATATAAACATGGTCGATAAGATACTTATCAGAGATCAATTCAACCACCAGCCCCTTTTTCCACCCCAGATGTCAGGGTGGTGGGACTGAAAGTTTCAGCGGTCCAGTCACAAGGTTGGTTCCACTGGTCTAAAAATCATCTCATAAATTTAACAAAAGACACCTTTGTTGCTCTCACCACTTAGGAAATGCCAAGTGTTTTAGGAGCTTTGCCAGAAACAGGGATAACAAAATATATATTTCTTACTATAAATCACATCACGGTTCTCATGAATGTCATTACTTTTTGTATGATAATACCATAAGTTAAGTATTGATATCATACAGAAATAAGCAAAACATAAGCTCATCTTCTTTCACTTTAGGGAAGAAATAATATGGTGCAATAAAGTTATAGAATATTGCCAGACAAGTAGAAGTACATAAAACAATAGACCATCAAATAAAAAGCATAGGTACTAATTTTATATCATATGCAGTACCATATCATTTGTTTTCTCACAGAAAGGGTGTTCTCACATGGACAAAAATATGAATATAAGCTGGATGTTTCTAAGAAGATGAACAAAATGCCAGGCATTAAAATCATAAACTAAATGTGCATAAAAAACTCTCAGAATTCACCCAAATCTTTTTGCTTATTTGAACCTAATTCTAACAACCTTGATTTTCTGGTTTGGATGCAGCTATGCGTTACAAGTTCTAAGTTAAGTGCATGTGTCGGCAAGATGTTGTTAAAGGAAGATACCTGAGACAAGAATGTTTCAGGAGGACACAGAGTCATAGAAGTTGCAGGCAGATCAATGGTCAGTAAGATGAGCTCTGAATAGGAAAATTTGTATTCAAATCTGGCTTTTTTTACCTCCTTGTGTTAATTATTTCACTTGACCTCCTTGCTTTTAAAAATCTCAGTACTTGTAGTTAGCAAAAGAGTAAATCTCAAAGATGTCCACATCCTAATGTGGTTATTATAAATATCACATCAAATAATGCTTGCAAAATAATACAATTTCTGGTACATAGAATGTTAATTATGGTTCAGTATGTGTGGAAACAAAACGATACTGTTCACTTCAATGGCGCTCAAAATCACTGTAGCTGGGGTTTATAAACATGACCTCAGTTTCAAAAATAAGTTAAATTTGCATGCTGGTTTTTTAAGAGAGCAATAAAGTGTGAATATATTTTTTTTCTAAAAATTCTTTTTTTTTTTTTTTAAGATTTATTTACTTATTTAAGAGTGACAGAGTACCCATGCATATGTGGGATGTGGGGGGAGAGGCAGAGGGAGAGAATCTTTAAGCAGATTCTCTGCTCAGTGTGGAGCCTGATGCAGAGCTCACTCCTGGGACCCAGGAGATCATGACCCGAACTGAAACCAAAAGTCAGACACTAAACTGACTGAGCCACCCAAGTGCCCTAAAAATTCTTAATCTGAAAAAAACCCACTAAATCTTACTTGCCTGTAAAATGCTTTTAGGAAAGGCATGTCATTTCTTCAAATATCAGATAGATTATTTATATTATTTATATATTATTTATTTATATAGATTATTTATATATATAGGTAACAAATCATGGCATTCTCAAGGTCAAACACAATATTTATAGAAGAGAATCTCATCAGCTCTTCTTGAATGTATTTACTACACTTTATACACTGTGATAATGATCTGATAAAGAAGGTCACACAGAGTATAGAACTAGTATCATCTCACACAAACATATACAACTACATAAAGAAGTATGAGAAATTACTGAAGGTTTATCTGTAGAAATAGAAATATGCTCTTACACCAAAATTTAGGAAAGACAAAGTTTTTATGTTGGAAAATATTGTAAATAGAGGAAAAGAAAAAATAAACCAACAGGGAAATGATAACTTAATGATGTGATTCTAATATTATAGGCTCTAGTTTTGCATTTTAGGTTATGAGTGAGAGGGAGAGTAAATCTTGGGGATCATCTTCCCTAGTAATTCTAAAATACTCTTGGAACACAAGTGTTGGGCTTTCAGGAAATTTTTACATCTATGGATGAAAAAGATTAATGAGGACAATGTAGTCATTATTTAATCTAGATTTATTCTCTTAGAAGACTGATATTATTCTGAGATTGTGTTGTTCCCATTTCTCAATATTCAAACTCTAATACAATGAGACTAGAAGTTCGTATTTTTAAAAAGCTCTTATTTAGAGAAAGAAAGAAAGAGAGAGAGAAAGAAAGAAAGAAAGAAAGAAAGAAAGAAAGAAAGAAAGAAAGAAAGAAAGAAAGAAAGAAAGAATTTAAAGTTGGCAGCCCCACATCCAACTTCTTCTGTTTTTAATTTTACTGACCCATGAATCCCACAAGTCTCCAGGCAGCTGATGTAGTCTCACTTCTCCATTTTGTGGGGAAAGACACTGAGGTCCAGAGAGGTAAAATATCCTTCTTAAGATTCCTGACTAACTGGTAGCCGCGTCAACGCTAAAACCCAGTCATTTTGTCTTTTATCAATGGTCATCGATATAACTTTTTTGAAGAATAAAAATAGCCTCATTTCCATCCAGAATTTTGAACATTTTTTCTAAAATAGATTATCAAAAAAGTTCCGATGTTTGTTGGCTTATCAAAACTGTTATGTATATCTAACTTTATTTGTTTTTCGGCAGAGAATGTAAAAATATTGTCTTTCTACTTGTGTTTACTTTAGGGTTGATTCACTTTTTCAGAAATACCTACCAGTGAGGCACTTCTGTCCCAATAAAAGACAGAAGCTAAGTGACAACATATCATCCCATTGGGTGACAAACATTCACATCCTAGGAGGGTAAGTGCTTAGAATTCTCAGTTGGATTTTAAGTGGTTTGGAAATGTTAGCAGAAGTTAGAAACTCTAGTATCTTTTGGCAGCCTATTGAAAGGGCAGGTTGCCAAGAATTTTACTTTGAAACACCTAATTGAGTCAGTAACTATGGGTAGTTTTTATTATTAGTGTTGCTAATGGTAAAGATAAGCAGCATTTGTTTGGCGGTAGTGTAAATATCTCTGCCCTGAGATAAGTAATTTGCATATCTGGAGAAATGACAAAAGGGAGCCTCCCCAGGGACCTGACACTGGATTTTCCAGGCCTTGAGAAGTGACAGAGTTGTTTCCTTAGCTGCTAGGAAGCATTATATTAGGTACATTCTTAAATAAAACACAAGGGATGTAACTTGAATCCCTAGGCATGCTACACTTAGATTGGTTTACTCCTGTTGTCTGAAAATGAAAGTTTTTATAATTGTGTACATAATGTCTTTGAACTCTGAGCATCTGCCTGAAGCAGCTGTTCCTGATTAAAATTAAACCAAGCTTTTCACCAGTGGAGAATCTGCAGCAGATAAAAAGAAAAAATTGTGGGTGTTACTAGGACTGCGCAAGCTTCAACTTTCTTCTTTTCACTCCAGATTATGTGCTGGGGGCCCTTGATCATTTTATTTTGAGAAATATAAGGCGTTTAATCTTAAAAGTTGAAAATCTTTGAAGTCGTTACATTTTTTCAGGCACAGTGCTAATTATACCAGTTCACTAATAAAAAAGTATTTTAATTCTTCAACAACAACAAAAAACAATGTGCAGTTGACTTCTTTGCAGAAACATTTGTTTACTATTATAATCTTATTTGGGAAACTTATAATTCCTACTATTATGGAAACTATATGTCTAATTCTAAATTCATCCTTTCTCTGAGAGCTGGTTTTATGTGTCACCTTGGCTAGGCTATAGCACTCAGCTATTCGATGAAACACTAATCTAGGTATTGCTGTGAAGGTATTTTGTAGATGTTATTAGTATGTACAGTCAGCTGACCCTAAGTAAAGATTATTCCCATAATGTGGATGACCTGACCAATTTGTTGAAAGGCTTTAAAAGCAAGTACAAAGCCTTCTCAGAGGAAGAGGAAGTTGTACCTAATGCTTGAACCATCAACTCTTGATGTTTTCAGATTATGTGCCCATCTTACAAACATCAAAGTTGCTAGCCCCCAACATAGCATGAGCCAATTCCTTGAAATAAATCTCTTTATATGCATATATATATATGTCTTCTACTGGTTCCTTTGCAGATCACTGATAGACCTAAATATAATAGTTCCCCCCTTTTCTATGACAGATATGTCCCAAGACCCCCAATTAATGCCTGAAGCCATGAATAGGAACAAACTCTCTCTATACTATGTATATATATATACGTATATATATATCTTTGATAAAGTTTAATTTATAAATTAGGCACAATAAAAGATTAACAATAACTAATAATAAAATAGAACAATTACAATAACATACTGTAATAAAAGTCATGTGAAGGTGGTCTTTCTTTATATTCCTCTCAAAACACTGTATTGTCCTGTACAAACCCTTCCTAGGTGATAAAATGCCTACGCCATGAGATAAAGTGAGGTGAATCACAGAAGTATTGTTAGGTAGCCCTAGATTACTACTGACTTGACAATGTCAGAAGGAGGATCATCTACTTACTGCCATCTGAAACCCCAGAAAGTGAACCTGAAGATAAGGTGGGAATACTGTAATAAAATTTTTTTACATGGACAAAAACAACTCTAATATTTGCGACATGGGTATCACTGTTTATCATAAAACAGCAATTGTTGTAAGTTAAAACCTATTGTTAAAATCTATTGTTCAGTCAACATGATATTTATTTCTTTGCCTCAATTCTTCATTGATTACCTTCAGATAGATTTTTGATTGATTAATTATAATCAGAAATCAAATATTAAAAACCAAGGCAATTCCTTTAAATTTTCTTTCAAAAGAAAAGATTATTCTTTAAATAGGGGAGGAAAGACATATATTTATTAAACTCCTAAAGCTAATACTCATCAATAATTAAATTTTCATAAAACTCGTCACCACTCCATCCTCAGCAAGTTATTTGAAAAAGGAAGGAAGAAAGGAGAGAGAAAGATAGAAACAGAGAGATAAAAAATAATTATACAGAGTTTACTAAACCTTCAATAGACTATTATGTAATGTGAGGACTTGAGACTAAGAAAAAGTGAATATTTTGCTATCAGGGAGTTATTTCACTATTGAGAATTTATCATAGGAAAGAAAAAAAAAAGTTTAGGGTATAGTGCCTGCTCATCTAGTTCAGATTACTGAATACAAAGATGATAAACTGTGGTCCCTATCATCAATGTGTACAGAGAAAAACGCTATGACACCAAATTGCAGTGGCAAGACCACCATTTCTCTACCGCATTTGTCTTTAACCTGGCATATCTATTCTGCATAGATACAGAATATAGATATACTGTTTATCATCTATGCCTGGAGGATTTGTGCAAAAAAAATGAAACAAATGGCAAATTTTATGATCTGAAGTAGCTTAAATGTTAGAACACAATTGATTATTACATTACTTATTGTGCATAACACAATACTGTAAAACTTACTAGCTTAAAATAATGTACATTAGTTTTCTTACAGTTGCTGCAAGAAATTGACAGCAGCTTACTGGGTTAAGTTCTAGCTCCAGGTCTCTCATAAGTTGTAGTCAAGATGTCATCTTGAGCTATAGTCATCTGAAGGCTTGCCTGGGACTAGGAGATCTTCCAAGGTGGCTTTCACACATGTATGTTTGCAGAAACCCAAGTTCCTCACTACATAGACCTCTTCATAGGAATTCTTGAGCGTCCCCACATGTCAGGCAGTTTCTCTCAGAGTGTGTGATTCAAGAGAGCAAGGAGGGGACATTTCAATGTCTTTCATGACTTAACCTCAGAAGTCACTGCCTGTCACTTCCACAATATCCAATTGGCTATCCAATTTAGCCCTATTCACTAAGGAAGGGTAGCAACAGTGTCATGACTAACAGGAAGGAGGATATTGAGGTCCACCTTGGAGACTGGCTACCACAGACATTAAATAACAAGGACAAAAAGCACATTTTAAATCAACAAATACATATTAAGAGAGTTCAAAATGAACACAGCAGTTCTCAGTCAATAACAGTTGCATAATCAGAACCAGACAGAATTCATCATGCTATAGGTAAGAAAGGTAAGGAGGTAAGAAAGTTTTACGTAGATTTTTAAAGAGACGAGGGACTGATTTTTAATGTACAGAGAACATTTGAAATGAGTGGACATTCCAGGTAAATGTACATGACTGTCTTAGTAGGCTACTTCAGGTTAAGGATTATCCTCTAAGAGAGTCTGATCACTTACCATTAAATCAGAGTTTATGGCAACATTTTAAGAGTGGGTAGAATAGATCCCAAAGTAACCCTCTACTATTAATGTGGGAATCTAAAGCATTACCATTACAAATATTCAAATATCTCTTCAAAATAGATGTTTTTGGGGGTGCTTGGGTGGCTCAGTTGGTTAAGCATTTAACTCTTGATTTCAGCTCAGGTCTTAATCTCAGGGTCTTGATCTCATGGTCGTTGAGTCAAGCCCTAAGCATGGAATCTACATTTTAAAAAAACCCAGTAAAATAAAGTAGATGTTTTCATTACACAAATGTAAAAAATCAAAAGCCATTTTAATAAATAACAAATTCAAGGAAATGTGTTTTGTTAAATGCAGTCATTTTTCTTTTAGATATAAAAGGATGTGTTAATTATTAATATCACATACACACAAATACATCTTTTTAAAGTTTCTCTGTGCCTTAGTGTCTCATTATTTCATGGAAACTAAAATTGTAAATAAGTTTTAGTCAAAAAGCAGGTTATCAACAGATTGCCAACGCTAACAATTTGATGTCTAATTTGCCTGATGCTGGTTAAATCATTTGGAGTAACCACTCAATTATAATTTGGCATCTCTTTTATTTGCCTCTCAGTTAACCTAAATACTCTCTGCTTGGCAGTTTTAGTTTATTATTACAAGTTAGTCACTGGAATTTCTTTATAAATCAGTTTCTGGTCTATATATTGTATATCAGTTCACAAGACTTAATTCATCATTAAAAGCATACTGCTAAAAATTTCTAAGGATCTAGAAAACTGGAGAACAAGTCTCTAGAAAGCAATGTCATTTTAAGTCTTCTTGCTTCACCAAAGTTCTGTTTGATCATTTTGCCTCTCAAGGCAAAATGGTAACATGAGTCCTTCCAAGTATTTTTTCTTTACACTTTGAATAAATCAAAACTATATCTTGTTAAGGATCAAAATTCCAGGAGGGAAATAATAGGAACTTCTATAAAGGTAAGAAAATGAAAAACGTCTTCACTCTTCCACTGAAAAAATTCAATGTTACTCTTTTTTTTTTAAGATTTTTAAAAAAATTTATTTGACACAGAGAGAGAGATCACAAGTAGGCAGAGAGGCAGGCAGAGAGAGGGGGGGAAGCAGACTCCCTGCTGAGCAGAGAGCCCGATGGGGGGCTCGATCCGACGACCCTGAGATCATGATCTGAGCCGAAGGCAGAGACTTTAACCCACTGAGCCACCCAGGCATGCCTATGTTACTCTTTTTTTAAAGATCATTAACATGCCTAGATGTTTATATTTTGCATGGCATCACAGAGAGAATAAGATGAAGAATTATCAGACCTGGATTCAAGTCCTTGCTCTGACACCATTCATCATATGGCATTAGAACACCACCTTGGGGTACCTGGGTGGCTTAGTTGGCTAAGCATCCGACTCTTGATTTCAACTCAGGTCATGATTTCAAGGTCATGAGATCAAGCCCCACATTGGGCTCCACACTCAGTGGGGAGTCTGCAGGAGATTCTCTCTTTCCCTCTCCCTCTGCCTTCTCCCCCACCCCCACCCTACTCAGGCTGTTCTCTTTCTCACAAGTAAATAAATCTTTAAAAAAAAAGAACAACTCAGTTTGTTTCATCTCAGTTTCTTTGATTCTAAAAATGAGTGTTTTGGTTAGATATCTAAAATTCTATTTTATGAGAAACCCTTTCATTTTTTTACAGGCTACTAACAGCAAATCCTTCAGGAAAATATGAAAGAGCAATTCAGTTCAGTAGAAGAAAAAGAGCCAAAACAAGATATTATTTCCAAAAACAAGAACAAAATAAAACTTGAGCTATTATTTCAAATTTAATTAGTGTGCTTTAAAGTGTTCTGTAATGATTATTAACCCCCCTAATTTATGCCATCCACATGAAGCATTATAAAAAAGAACAGAACAAAATTGAGGCCAAAATTCCAGTAGCTGAGATGTTATAGGGCAAGGATCTAAAGTGTTGTTAGGTTGTAAGAACACATGTAGGGAAATCAGCCAGTGATCCTTAGTTTTTAAAGTACACCTTGCCCATTTCTGTCAACAGACTCAAAACTCCGGAATGGGTCCTGGACATTTGTACAGTAAAATATGGTGTCTGCAAAATCAGGGTCACCCTAACCCTTTATAAAAAAAGGCACTATGTGCTTCTGACTTATCTGGAAAATCTTAGCTAAGTTTTTGAGATCACTCTCTGTTAGGTTTTATATGAAAATGCCTCCCCTTATCCCACTGCCTACTGTATGAGCTTATGTAAATGATAAGCATTAAGCATTTTGAAATGCTCTGAAATCTTGATAAATAAACTTGTCTGTTCTGAAATTCAGATAACGGTGTGTTTTTCATTTGTGAATGATTACTAAACGACTTTTAGAAATTGGGAAATTTGCAGAGAAATTTGCAGGAAAATTTTTTTTATTTTTAAAATATTCCTGGGGCGCCTGGGTGGCTCAGTGGGTTAAAGCCTCTGCCTTCAGCTCAGGTCATGATCTCAGGGTTGTGGGATTGAGCCCCGCATAGGGCTCTCTGCTCAGCAGGGAGCCTGCTTCCCCCTCTCTCTCTGCCTGCCTCTCTGCCTACTTGTGATTTCTCTCTGTCAAATAAATAAATAAAATCTTTAAAAAAAAATAAATAAAATATTCCTATTTTAAGAATAATCATCATTCTGCTATGTAATTCTTTTAATTTTAGTAATTAAAATTATATTTTTCTTTCACAAATATTTCTGTCCTCATGGTATACAGTTAAAATTATTGCATTTTATGGAAAACACATGATGGCTGATTTTCCCTTGAATCAGATGTTTTTCTCAAGTTATCCCAAATATATTCTTTTTCCTTAAAAGGCAGCTTGGGGCACAGATGGGAAGGATAAAGCCCTTTATAATCACTAAAAATATTGATTTTCTGTACAAAATTTTCCTGTCAGGTTCATATCAGCATTTATATCAAAGAACTGAGCTTCCAAGTCTTTTATTTTTGTTTTTTTTTTTTTTGATGGATACTTTTCCAAATTGATGTTTTGCGTAGTATGGTAACAGAAATATGCACAATAATGTATAGGGAGAAAACTAAAATTAGAAAATCAAAATAATGACATAATGCAAAGTTACTATTTCAATGGTAGCCAGTAAAAGAAATAAGAAAAAATATTCCGTAAACTAAAGTGGAAAGAGCATTGAGCTTAGTTTTGGGCCCGCATGGTCTCACTGCTATCTTGCCTTGAAGGGACCTTTGTCTCTGAGTGATAAAATCCTACTTCCCTTCAGGCTATAAATGCTAAGACTGCATTTTTAATTCATCATATATGTTATGGGCTGAATTATGTCCCTTCCAGAATCACATGTTGAAGTGTTGACCCCTGGTACCTACAATGTGACAGTATTTGGAAATAGAGTCTTTGAAGAGATGATTAAGCTAAAATGAGGTCATTAAGATGAGCCCTAAACCAATCTGACTGATGTCCTTATAAGAAGAGGAAATTTGAACACAGAGTCAGGAATATGTGCACACAGAGGAAAGATCACGTGAAGATATAACAAGAAGGCTGCTATGTGCAAGCTAAAGAGAAAGGCCTTAGGGGAAACCAAACCTGCTTAAATTTTTGTTTTAGTCTTCCAGCCTTCGGAACAGTAAGAAAATTGATTTCTGTTGTTTAAGCCACTGTCTGTGGTATTTTATAGCAACAGCACACGGTAATACAGTGTATAATAGTATTAAGCATTAGTTTTATTCCCTCTTTATTTTTTTTAAAAGTAAAAAAAAAGCTTTTAACTTTAATTATTTAATGTCAAAAAATATCTCAGGTATAAACTAAAATTTACATTTACCAAATAAAAGTATTATACCTTACAGTTCATATCTTGTTTTTCTATTTTAACTTTTAATTTTTTTTTTTTTTATTTATTTGACAGAGAGAAACACAGCGAGAGATGGAACACAATCGGAGGGAATGATAGGGGGAGAAGCAGTCTCCCTGCTGAGCAGAGAGCCGGATGCGGGGCTCGATCCCAGGACACTGGGATCATGGCCTGAGCCGAAGGCAGACGCTTAACGACTGAGCCACCCAGGCGCCCCTCTATTTTAACTTTTAAACACAATTAAAATTTCTCTGTTACATAGAACAGGGATTAGCTAATGTTTCTGTAAAGGGACAAATGATAAATATTTTAAGCTTTGCTGGCCACATGATTTTTTTTTAAGATTTTATTTATTTATTTATCGGAGAGAAAGAGAGAGAGCACATGCAAGGGGGAAGGCAGAGGGACAGTGATGAAGCAGATTCCCCACTGAGCAAGGACCCCGATGTGGGACTCAATCCCAGGATCCTGAGATCATGACCTGAGCCGAAGGCAGCTGCTTAACTGACTGAGCCACCCAGGTGCCCTGGCCACATGATTTTTCTTGCCACAACTCAATTTTGCTGTTGTAACAATATATAAACAAAAATGTATGGCTATGTTCTAATAAAACGTTATTTATAGACACTGAAATTTGAATTTCATATAACTTTCACATATTTTAAAACATTATTCTTACTCTGAAAATTTTCAAATACTAAAAAAAGTAAAAAATCCATCTTAGTTTCTTCATAAGAAGGATGACATGGCTGTCTTCATAGTTTGCCAACCTCGAAATAGTATAACAAAAGTGACCAGCATCTGTTTACTCCTCTTTACATCACTGTTTATTTATTTTAAATCTATGTTTAATTGCAAAAGTTTATAGTACCATGGTGGTTTGAGGCCAGACCAAAGCAGACACAAGCTCAAATGATTCCTTACCGGTAGGAATTTACCCTAGAAATGAAACCACATAGTCGAGTCTGCACGTGACAGTGCATCTATATGACTAAAGAGTTCTCTGAATTAACTTTCATATAGGAAAAATGTTTACTATAAGATAAGTAATAAAATAGGCTAATCTGAAGCTTACATTTATTATTAAAACTCATCAGTAAATACAACATTATTTAGGAATTTAGACCACAAACTAGCCTGCAGGCCAAATTTCAACCTCTGCTTATTTCTGTACATACAGTTTTATTGGAACACAGCTACTTCCATCCATTTATGTATCATCTATGGCTGCTTTCATTCTACATTGGCAGGGGTGAGTAATTGTGACAGAGACGTTACAGTCCCCAAAGTCTGAAATGTTTACTATCTGACCCTTTATAGAAAAAGTTTTCTGACTCCAAGACCAACAAAACATTTTTTTCCTTGGGAAAACTATTTTAACACTGAGATTGTTTAGAATGGCTGGTGTTTCTTGATAGTAATGAGCAGAACAACCAGAGAAAATACATAAACTTATTTACTGATTACCTGCATCCAGAGTAGACCATTCCCACTGCCCTGTCCTTGGTACACCACTAATGTTTAATAAACTTCGGACTGAGTAGCGATCTAGACTTCAGACTGGGTAGATATTTGGAGTTGTACATATTACACAACATATCACGCAACATATTAATTGGGACTTAGATTCTACCCGGTTGATCATACAGAGCTATTTGAATACATAAATATATATGAGGTAGAAGAACCCTCAAGGAGAAAAGTGTTTGGAAGGTATTATCCCTTCTCTTTGAGGGTCAAAATAATCAAAACAAACAGTAGACTATTTCTGTTTTATCTATCATTTCTTGAGTTGCGCCTCACACATAGAAAGCACTCAATACATATTTACATAGACAACGAAACTCCAACCAAGGAGAGGTGTCAAGAAAGAATCATGGATGATGGATGAGAACAAAAATGGATAATGTTGGGATAGGCCAACTTAAGGATGGGAATTGATTCCCCACCTAACCCAGCTGTCCTGGAACCTTGGGTGCACTTGTGGGAAAATAACTATGTGAGTCACTCTAAGGGCTTATCTCACATCATTAAATCAGTAAACTTTGGGGCCCAAGTTATGGGATGTGTGTGTGTGTGTGTGTGTGTGTGTGTGTGTGTGTGTGTGTGTGTGTATCTGTATGTGTTGGGCATATCTCATTGAAGGAAGTAGCATCCTTCCATTTGTTTGAGAATCACCTCAATTAGTGGAGGCTGGTGATTCAGTCATGGCCAAACCTTTATTTTAGCAGACTCAAAGACCTAAGATTCAACAGTAGTAAGTCTAAAGATGGACATGGAGCTGACAGAACTAAATCCATAAAGTTATCAAGACTTGGTCCTTAAGCTGTCACCTCAAGGAGTCAGTAGGTATGGAAGCCTCAGGAGCCCTCAGTGACTCCAGAAGGTAGTAGAGTAGGGACCTCTAAAATACAGCAGTATACAGTCAGCTTGTGGGGAGAAAGTGGTACAGTGGGTTGGATGAATTCCTGTCCAATCAGAAAAAGAGAATGAGAGAGAGGAATTGAGAAATATCAAGGTACTTAGATAAATGAGCCCTGAGAAATACTGGCAATCTTATAGAGAAAATGGATAGATGCTTCAAAGAATGGCAATTGGGATTCTAATATAATGTGGTATAATTTTTTAGTCATTAACTATTGAGATCAAAATATTTAGGTTACAGAGTTAAGGATATATTCAGCCAGAAATACCTAAGTAATTACTAATTATTTCTTTCTCTTTTTTAAATTAATTAATTAATTAATCTTTTAAATTAACATATAATGTATTATTTGCCCCATGGTACATGTCTGTGTATCGTCAGGCTTACACATTTCACAGCACTTAACCATTGCACATACTCTCCCCAATGTCCACAACCCAGCCACCCTATCCCTACCCCCCCACCTCCCAGCCACCCTTAGTTCGTTTCATGAGTCTAGGAGTCTCTTATGGTTTGTCCCCCTCCCCATACCTTCCTGTTTCATTTCTTATTTCTTAATAACATCTAGCTCCATCATGCCTCTCTTCAGATACATTAAATCTTGCTTTAAAAAGAAACCATAGTCCAGCATATTTTGCTGTTGGAGGTTAACCTAAGTCTTTACTGATGGCAGATGGCAAAGATGAATGATGTAAGGTCAAGGCCATCAGTAAAGGGAATCTTTCTTACTAATACATTATCTAAAATGGCTATGTGTGTTCTGTTTTTGACATTGTTAATGGAACACATATATTACCCATCTCCTATTTTTTTAATTTTGGTTATATTCTTATCTAGTAACAGGTTTGTTTTATAAATTTGCTGCAATGGGACCAAAGAGTCAAAACTTTAAAGTTTTGTTTTGTTTTGTTTACTTCATAGTTTTTATTTCTAACTTTGTCTTAGCCTGATTAAAATGCTATAATCATTGAACTGTGTCAACATCCTTTGGTATAAATGGTTATTCTTTATTTCACATTCAGGATATTAGTTTCATTTATTTTCTTTTTGGATAGAATTTTCCAGTGATTACTGAACTCTATGAGGTTATAGAGAATGATTGACTGATCATTCTTCTGTCTCTTCAAAAATACAGGGTTAAAAAGCTGACCCCCACATAGGAAAATTTAAACTTTTAAATACTACTACTACTAGGAACAATCATTAATAATATCCAAGAAATTTGTTTATAGGTTTTGTATTTATTACTTAAATTCTCACAACACAAGGAAGCGTGTATAATTATATCCTTTTACAACTCAAGACCTTAAAGCTTAGAAAGTTTAAGTGACTTACACAAAGTGACAAGAAGGTAAGGTCACACATAATTAACTGAGGATTTCTTTAAATCTCAGTTTCCTCTTGTATAAATAAACTACTATTCTAGCTCGAGTCAGAAGTGCATCTTTAAAAAGTGTACACTCTAAAAATGTATACAAAAATAAGCAAAAAGGAAAATGGTAAAAACTGTCATCTCTGGTGCAAATAAGACAGGTCCCAATATAATACTAAATTGCCATGTGTAATATGTCACATTTAATGTAATTTGGTCCAAATTGAATTGGACACTGAGAGCCAATACACCATTCTTTAGCTTGTGAACACAGGAGAGTGATGCAGAGAGTGGATGGAAGAAATGCCCAGTGGTTCATACCAGGAAAGGCACAGCCTGGAAGTGTGGGTGAATAGCAAGAAGGACAAGAAAGAACAAACATGAGGGCCATTTCCCCTCACAAACTAGAAAAGGCAATGGGGCTGGAGAACATATTCAATAAAGATATAAACCTTTCTCTCTTTCTGATTAGAAAGGATAAGACATAGAGCATGATAACCTCATAACAGCAGATGAGAATTAAACACATGGGGGAAAATACATATTGATTAATAATGTACATGAAAGGAAAAACTAAAAAATCAACCTTAGGAAAATTGCTAGCTCACCCTTAAGGTGGGAAGTTTAATGATGTTAAAAGGATACCTCTCTTAGAGACAGGAAAATCTCCAACCCCACGGAGTCAGGTGTAAAAAAATTTGAGGAGAGGGGCTCCTGGGTGGCCTAGGTGGTTAAGCAACAGACTTTGGTTTCCACTCAGGTCAAGGTCTCAGGGTCTTAATTTCAAGCCCTTCCACAGGCTCCATGCTGGGT
>CM053608.1:34986796-35033006 GCA_028646535.1 Procyon lotor
TTGCACAAATCTCACACTATCCATGGTTTTGACTTCCTATCTCATACCACAAGATAATTAAATATAGAGAATCTTTTTTTTTTTTTTAAAGATTTTATTTATTTGACAGAGAGAAACACAGCGAGAGAGGGAGCACAAGCAGAGGGAATGGTAGCAGGAGAAGCAGGCTTCCCACGGAGCAGGGAGCCCGATGCAGGGCTCGATCCCAGACCCCTGGGATGTGGCCTGGGCCGAAGGCAGACGCTTAACAACTGAGCCACCCAGGCGCCCCAAGATAATTAAATATAGAAGACATATATCTTCAATAAAAACAGTTGCCAGGAAAAGAAAAAAAAAAGATTGTCAAGGAGATTTCATTCATTCTATTTTAGACAACTAACAGACCCAGGTAAATTATGATCATACAGAAGGATGAAACTGGAAAGAAAATGAATATGGATTGGAAATATAGACATGAACAATATTTTAGGAGATATAGTCCATGGAGCAGAAGAAAACTACAGAGTATAATATCTTCAGATTTTCAAGAAAAGTTACCCAAAAAAATGGAAACTTACCAAAAAATGGACTTTATAAAATGAAATCATTCAATAAGAAATGGAGGATGTGAGAAAAGAATCAGTGGCAATGACACCAAAAGACTTTTAAAATCTAATTAGAAACTGACTTAAAGAGACATTACTGAAAACAAAAGCAATGCTCCAAAGATGTGTTTGAGAAAATTGTACAGAAAGCAAAAATGAAGAAATTACAGAAAATATGATAGCTGTGCTGGGAAAATAATAATGATAAGCTATTTAGAGAAATGTTATGCATGAAAACACAATAGGGTGGTTGAAAGTACTAGAAATATTTAAAGATACGATAGATAAGTTCTCAGTAAATTGAAGGAAATTCAAATATACTAAACAAAGATTTTTATTTTATCTTATTACTTTTTTAAAAAGATTTTATTTATTTATTTGAGAGAGAGAGAGCGTTCTTGAGTTGGAGGAGGGACAGAGGGAGAGAATCTCAAGCAGACTCTGTGTTGAGCACAGAGCCTGACATGAGGCTCCAGCTCATGGCCCTGAGATTATGACCTAGGCTGAAATCAAAAGTCAAATGCATAACTGCATGAGCAACCCAGGCACCCCTAAATTTTTTTTTAATTAACTGAAGTACAAAAAAGTAAATTGATGAATTTATGCTAACAGCATCTTCAAGGGTATGGTGAAGGCAGGAATAGTGTCAATCATTGTAACTGAAGAGTTTGAATTGGGAATCCACATGGAAGCAGGAGAAGTTAGTACAGAAACACACCTTTTTCATAAAATTGACACAAACTCAGTGAAAAAGAGACTACAGAGAATTCATCCATTGGCAGAGAGAGGAAACAAAAAACTTATCTGTGTCTTTCCGGACTCATGGGAATTGGAAGTCCAAAGTATGCCTTACCACACATAATTCATTCCAAATAGCCATGTCAGTTAAGGTTAAAACATTCTGATGCCATATTTATAATCATTTTTTTACATTTAATCTCCAAATCTCTAAAACTTCTTAAAAGCACACTCTCAAAGTCTTTGGGAAAACCTGAAAATAAGACAACAGGTTGAGACCTAAGTGAAGCCAAAGTGAATTTTGAGTCCCAAACCTTAACAGGAAAGATAAATTGAAACAGGTTTTGAGCTTTTCTGGTGTGAGAGTTTTTGAGTTAGATAACATTTAACTATTGTAGCATTTCTGTCAATGTTCTTACCTGAAAACAAGTTGGTTGTGAGGTTGTTAGAAGGTTATTATTTATGATCATCAGAGATAAATTTATTAACTGCTATTCTTGGTGATCCAAAGGATAGTGGTTTATGATGCAAGATTTGTATTTTAAATGACTTTGTTTTCTCCTTTGAAATAAAAGATAGGGTTGAAATTGATACCACTTATGTTTTTCTGAATGATAGCTGGAACAGAAAACTTTTATTTGGGGCAAGAGTTTTTATTTTGCTTTGTTTTTTTTTTTTTTTTAATAAAGAACATAGAGCTATTTTATAAAACAAGTATATGAGGGGTGCCTGGTTGTCGCAATTGGTTTAGCATCCAACTCTTGATTTCGGCTTAGGTCATGATCTCAGGATCATGAGCGAGCCCTTCGTCAGGCTCCATGCTCAGCTCAGAGCCTGCTTGAGATTCTCTCTCCCTCTTCCTCTGCTCTTTCCCCCCGACATGGTCTCTCTCTCAAATAAAATGAAAAAAGGCTTTAAAAAAAACAAGTATTTGATTATTTGGTGTCTCTAAAAAATATAATAGACCAATGGATGTAATAATGCTAATACAAACCTCCACTAATTAAGAGCCATCTATTTAAAGATTATCAGGAACTTATCACAAGTTATGAGATAGGTACTGTTATTATGCCACTTTTACAGATAGGAAACTTGGGCTCAAGATGGCTGCAAAGCTGCTAACAGTGCTTGATCTATAGGAACCCAAAGCCCTTTTATTGCTTTGGCTCTGCTTTGGAAATAATAGGAAAGCAGATTTTAGCTCAGGATCAGGAAGCTCTTTAAAATTAAAGTAAAGTCATTTAAATTAAAACTAAAAATAAAAATGGACTAAGTTGTTTTAGGGAGCAGTGAGTTTCCCTCATAGAAAAAATCATACAGGGCCAAGAGTACTGTTAAATCTAAGATCAAGGCACGAGCAGATGTGGTATCTGGTGAGAACCCACTTTCTGGTTCACAGACAGCTGTCTTTTTGCTGCAACATCACATAGTAGAAGGGGCAAGGAGCTCTCTTGGATCTCTTTTATAGGGGCACTAATCCCATTCATGACCTAATTGTCTCCTGAAGCTGCATCTCCAAGTGCCCTCAATTCAGGGATTAGTTTTCAACATATGAATTTGGGGAAACATAAACATTCAGTCTACAGCAGTTTGGTTGAAACGAACTACAAAATCTATAACTAAAAAAGGAGGAGGGGGAGGAAGAAAAGTGGTATTAGAGAGACTTAAGGGATCCTGTAGAACAGAAAAGAAGTACAGGCTACCTTGAAAGGGACTGGAATGGGAACCGACCAGCTGCCTTGAAACAGGGCAACCCATCACTAACTCTTCTCTCTCATCATGTCTGCTCAACTATCTGAATCTAATTCATCTTCCCCTTGGTGTGCAGCCTGGCTGCTTTCCCAGCTTCCCCTCACACACTCCCCCTACACCTGACCTTCAGGGCCTTCCATTTAAAGATGAGCACTTGGGATGCTGGAATCTGGGCCAGCATCAAATGCCTTTGGGAGAAAACTGAGGTAGGAGGAAGAGGAAGGCTGGGGGAAAATATCATGGAAGAAAGGGTTACAGCAAGTGGAAAAAAAAAAAAGAGGACTGAGTAATGAAATGGAAAGCAAGGAAGATTTTCAACAGTGAGAAATAATGTTTTAAAGACATGTCTCATTGAAAATCAAGGAAAAACTATCATTTTTTTTTATTAAGGCATATCTGAACATAGGACTCCATATTGTTCATTTGCTTTTTTTATAAAAATAGTTGAAATTCTGCTTAAATGTATTAATACAGGGAGACATTTTCATAACCCCTCTCCTCTTCCCTTTCTTTCTCATTATTTTTAACAGATCTTGCCCAGTAGAGTTAGGAAATTATAGTCCGGTATCTTCTCTACCAAGAATTAATGCTTCTAAGCCAACTTGTAAATCTGTCCAGCACAGTTTTATGCTCTATCGCCTTTATTGGTTCTGCCTTTCCAATTCTGAAGTAAAAAGTACAAACTGGACAACTTATTTTGTAACACAAATGTGCTGCAGCCATGTCTATATAACAAAATATTAAGCTTCACAATAATCCAAGGGAGATTTTTCTACCATATGTTACATATAGTAGCTTGAAATGTGCTTTTATGTTTCGGCTCTTCTCTGTCTCAGATAATCTCGAGTTTGTTTTTCCTGTTGTTTGGTGTTTTGTTTTGTTTTGTTTTTCAGAACAAGCCTATGTCAAAGAAAAACACATAACTTTGTATGTTCATGATACTCATCCTTTATTTTTTTTAACTTAATGTTTCAATGGCTTAAGAAAGTCAATGTTCCATAAGCACAAATGAAGTGGGTAATATAATAAAAATAGAGATTGGATCATGTTTTAAGAAACTGGATGTTTTAAAAATGAAGATGAACTCGAGCCCTCAATAGCTCTGATTTAATTTCCTGTAAGAGTAAACCCATTTTCAGACACCCATGGATAAGTCTGTTACTTAGCACTCCACTGAGTCTCTTTTTGAACTTTACAAAGAAATAGACTCAGGGTCACAGGGTCCAAGAGCTTTGCCTTGTTCACAGTGGGAATGCGGACCATCCCCTGACACACAGCTCTGACCTTTTAGTACACAGTCATTGCTTTTCACCCTTGATCACTGGATAGGAATTATCCATGTGCAAAGAACTGCTTTGTTAACTTTGGTCATACCATACATTCCTGTTAAAAACTGAAGAAGGATTACTGGAGAGAAAAGATAGGAGAGAAATGGGGCACAAATATCTTTGTGGGGCATATATTTTGTCTCACAAATACCAGAATCATTTTGTTTTCTTTTCAGAATTTTGAATTTTCTAATCAAATTTTTGCTGTTATAAGCATATACTAGTAAACACATACTAGTAAAACAAAACAAAACAAAACAAAAAACTTTGCCTTAAATACTTACAAACTAGAACATAGTAAGTTTGTCAAAAGAAATCTCCTGGTCATCTGGTCCAATCTCTATCTCCTGGAAGATGCATGTGAAGAGACCCAGGAAGACAGGAATTTCTCCCAGAGTTATGCAGTAAGTTAATAGCCAGGTTGACACTTGACCTAAATTCCTTGGATTCATGGCAAACTTTCTTCTCACAGGACAACTGATTGCCTCTAGGCGTGTGGACACTCGGTCCTTTTCTGTCTGGGACTCCCTGTGTTTCACATAACACACCTCATGTTTTTATAGTTAAGGATATTGTTGATGAGAACATGGAGATGTCCCGTCAGAGCTTCTTTCTGTCATGTCCTGAGCTTCTGAGTACTGATTCACTGAGTACTGAACTCTGGAAAGCTCTCTCAGGTTATCATGACTAGTTGGCTGAGTGGCTTCCAAGAGCTGCATGAGGGAAGATTATCATGTTACCCAAATGTCTTTCTGAAATCCAGAAACTTTTGATTTTCTCTCTCATGCAGCAGACCCTTGCTTCAGAAATAGTTCTTTTTTCAGATAAAGTTGTTGTAGAATAGGAATAAAGAATGTTACTATGAGAGTTTTTTCTCTAAAGAATCTTCCAGATTACATTTTTATGTGGTATGAGAATATCTAAAGTATTTAGAATAAATATATTTTTTTTGACCCACCAAAAAAAAAAAAAAAAAAAAGGCACTTAATGAATATAACTTCAAATGGTAGACTACTAGTCCACTAAAAAAATCTGGAAAAGTAAATCTTGAAATTTGCAAAATGCTGATAGTTTTTCTAAATTTTCTAAATTTTTCTAGTTATGCAGGAAATTTTTAATCTCAAATTTTGTTTTCATATTTATTTCATACACTCAGAAGAGAAACTTCTTATAAGTTTAGCTGTAATATTATTTCATTTCACTTCAGTTTCAATCAAAATAAGCTTAGTGCTACCTAGGAGAAGAAATCAAATAATTTAAAATATTTGGATATTAAAATAATATCCCCTCTTGGGAATGTTATGAGAATAATTAATTCCCAAAAGATAAAATTATTAAATTCTTTAACAGAATGATAATATACAATTCCAAAGGTATTATTACCAAAATATTTTTTGTTTTTAATCAATGTTACAAAAGGATAGTTAATATTTCAATGTAGAAAAACTTTGGTGAAGATTTTTTTTTTTTCAAAAAGATTCATTTATTTTAGAGAAAGAGAAAAGCTTGAGAGTAAAGGAAGGGCCAGAGGGAGAGAATCTCAAGCAGACTCCCCACCGATGGGAAGCTCAGTGTAGGGCTTGATCTCACAACCCTGAGATCATGACCTGAGTGGAAACCAAGAGTTGACAGCTCAACTGACTGAGCCACCCAGGCACCCCTGGTGAAGATTTACTTTAATATTATATCCATCAATCAATAGGTAGCCCAATTCATGAGTTATATGGCTGTATTATATAAATCAATAAAAATATGTCAAGGTTTATAGCTAAAGTTAAGTGCTACAACTTTTAAAATATTCAGAAATAGTATTTTTCTTTTCAACTCTGAGTTCTCTATAGTGTACAGAAGTGAACGTAAACGAATGTATGTGTAACAATACAGGATATACTTAGTAAAATTCTTCTTAGTAGTCTTTAGACTGCATTACATTGCCAAAGTGTTACAAGTATACCTGCTTACAAAGTCCGTGTTTTTAGTGTTGTTTATTTTATGGGCATAATATCTCTTCACAGGAAGTTAGCATTACATGAGCAGGATACTCACCGGAGACCTTTTATCCACTGACATTTCCCTTTGTTTTTATACTTATTACTATGAAAAAATGCATTGAACTGGTGACGAAAATTACAGATTCCAGTAATAAGGAATAACATGATTTTTCTTACTAAGTCACAGCTGTTGGTTACTTCTTGGCCAGGGTACCTTGGCAAGCACACAGTCTGAAGGGGGCTGTGTCCAACAGTATGACAGGGACTAATCGGTCCTAAACCATGCTTGATTCCTGGCCTCTATGGGAGCTTCCTGATTTCCTGAGTCAGTGAATAAAGTCAAAAGACCAACATGTTGAAATGAAGGATAGATCTGTAAGTAGAACTGCAAAAAAAGAACAATTAGACTATTTCAATGTTATTGTTGCAGTCAGATTCCATTTCCTTCCTTACCTTCTCCCCTCACAACTCCCATTCTTTGATAACCATCCTGTCATCTTCTATATCTTCCTTTATTAGCAGGCTAAGGAATTAGCTGATGCCAGTGTGCAGTATTAAATCAACATCTCATGTTCTCGGTTCCTTGATACACAACTCACTTACATGCCACTTTCTGAATTCCCTCCATCCAACACACATACACACACACACACACACACACACACACACACACACACAACATGCCCAAACATAAACAAGAGATATTTTAGGATTGGAAGATTGCTTTCTGCTCTACACATTGCACTATGTGTATAGTGACTATTATACGGCCTGCATAGGAAGATCTTTCTCTTCTATTGCCATATAAACCCTTGCATGATTCATCTGGTTCTTTCTTGCTCTTGAATGAAATCATAGAGAAAATTGCATGCACATATGGAAATATAATTTGCTTTAATGAGGCTGAAGTTTCAACAGATGAATTTTGCATTATAAACATTTTATGTTTTTAAAACTAAATGTCAACCCAGAGTTTCTTATTTTTATAGGCCTCATCATATTTCAAAGCTAGAAGGTAACAAAATGGTGAATTCTTAAAGTCAAAGGCAAAAGAACAGTAACAACAAAAATCAATGAACAAATGAAGAGGAAGAATTTATTTTATTTAGCTATGATTACAATAGGGAGAACATTCTAGATCTGAAGAGTAGAGTGCCTTGGCAGTGTAGTTTTATAGGGAGGACTTTTATAGGGAGGAATAGACAAGTTCCAGAAAGGGTGATTTCACAGTGGAATTGGTTTTATCATCATAGGAATTTAGTCATTCAGTTGAATAAGAAACGTTTATCTCTGTGTCTAAGATCTTTTGAAAGGGAGAGTAAGTCTGGCTAGTTATTTAGAAGACAAAGAATGGGAGTTTAAAAAGTCTTTCAGTGTTCAGTGGGGTCAAAGGTAAACAAGAGACTCACTAAGAGTTTTATGGGAATCAGGAATAAGAGTTGACAGTGAGGGGTGACTTGGTGGCTCAGTTGGTGGTTCAGTTGGTTAGATATCTGACTCCTGATTTTGGCTCACATTATGATCTCAGGGTCTTGAGATTGAGCCCCATGTTGGGTTCCACAGGGCATGGAACCTGCTTATGTTTCTCTTTTTCACCCTCTCTCTCTGCCTCCTGCCTCCCAGTAAAAAAAAAAAAAAAAAAAAAAGAGTTGACAATGAGTCTTACCTAAGTTAAATGGAAAATGAGTCTTACTTAAGTCAAATGGAGAAGATGGGTCTTTGTAGTAAAAGTTGAGAAATTTTAAAAATATTTATTCATGAATACATTGAAAATAATAATAAGCTCATAATCACACGGGTGATTTTTACTACGAGTATATAATTTACAGTTAATATAGATAATGATTTTACACAAAAAAACTGTATTTCCAAAGAAAAAAGTTAGCAAACAGTGCCATTTAAATTTTTTTTGAGCATTTTGTAATATCTGGCATAATATAAGAGAGCTGAACTCTCATATTGGTTGCTGCATTCATTTGGTTGCAATATTTTCGTTGAAAGAAACAAAGAATATCTGTCTTCACATAGATAGGTAGTTGGAAAAGGGAAGGGTAGATTTTTTGGATAATTGTATTCCTCTTTGAACTATACCAAAATTCAACAAGCTATAAATTTTTAAGATTACTCCCAGGTGGGATCTGAAACTATCAATGAGCTATCAACACTCTGTTACAGTAGACTATAGTCTAATTGTCTATTTGCATTTTGAGCAGATCTTTTACCCATGTGTGGTTTTATAACATTACACATTAGTCTTGTGGAAAATACTGAACCACTGAGTAATACAGATCTTTTAATGTTGATACATTTCATTACATATTATCAAAAAATAATATTCATTAATATCACCACTAATCACATCAGACATCTTTTAGTACTGGGAAGCTCCTCATGTTGGTTTGACATTTTCCAAAATTCAAATTTTTGTTTGAGAAGCCTGAATTTTATCATTGAGAGCAAATACTATCAAATGTTTTCCTTGATGTAAAGGCTAACTTTTTTTATTTTTGAGAAAATTTTTGTCAAACACCCAACTCCCTAAAGCTATAGTTTGTCTGGTAGCCCTTATTTCAAGAAAAAGAGTATTCTGTGAAAAAAGGAACTGGTTTATTCAGCTCAGAAATCAATTGCTTAAGTGCTTTTCTTCAAGACAACCATTGTTCCTTGGTGGGCAGCAAGGTGCTCTGTGCAAATTCCTAATTCTTTCAACAGAATCTTAAAAGAGGTATACTCAAGGGTTGAGATTTAATAAAATCTAGAAAATGATTGCTTCATCAAGTGAATATTCTTTTTAAAAAATTTATATAAATTCAATTAACTAACATAAAATGTTTGTTTCAGGAGTACAGGTCTGTGATTCATTAGTCTTATATAATACCCAGTGCTCATTACTAAACTAAATTACAATATAGGGTACTACAATTGGGAAGAACCTTCCCCAATGTCCATTGCCCAGTTACCCCATCCCTCCACTCCCCTCCAACAGCCTTCAGTTTGTCTCCTGTGATTAAGAGTCTCTTACAGTTTGTCTCCCTCTCTGGTTTCATCTTGTTTCATTTTTTTCCTCTCTTTCCTTATGATCCTCTGCCTTGTTTCTTAAATTCCACATATCAGGGAGATCATATGATAATTGTCTTTTTCTGATTGACTTATTTTCACTTAGCATAATACCCTCTAGTCAAGTGAATATTCTTAAGTGACATAAGCTTTTTTTCTCTTTCTTTTTCTTTTCCCCCGCTTTCTTATGAGTGCATGGCAATGAAAATGTAATGGACAGTTTGAAGCCAATGCATTGACTTGTAGTAAAGAGTCTGTTGCCCATCAGAGCTTTGCACCATCAATGTAGAGGTCAACATAGAAAAAAAGGCAAACAATGTCTTAATACTATTATGAAAATAGTTTTGACCTTCAAAGGGTCTTGGGAACTCCTAAGAGGCATCAGACCATACTTTGAGATCTGCTAATCTAGTGTGATGTCTATGTAAATAAGGAGCAAAAAAAGTTGTCTTGGGTAAAAGATTCATTCAAAGTGCAAATAGACCAGTAGACAACAATGTAAGAGTGTGGAGAGTCATTGATATGATTTCAGATCCCACGCTGGAATAATCTTAAACTATTAAAAATACAGCCATAGATTGAGTATCTTTTATTAGGTCTGCTAAATATTAGGCAAAAATAATAATGAGAATTAAGAATTCCTACAATATTGGGGCACCTGGGTGACTCCATTGTTTAAGTGTCTGCCTTCGGCTCAGGTCATGATCCCAGAGTCGTGGGATCAAGCCCCATCAGGAATCCATGCTCAGCATGGAGTCTGCTTCTCCCTCTCCCTCTGCCTGCAGCCTTGCCTGCCTGTGCTACCCTCACCCCCGTCAAATAAATAAATAAAATCTTAAAAAAAAAAAGAATTCCTACAATATCGTTAATATCTTCTTCAATAGCTTTATGTTGTGGTTTCTTTTATCTTTCCTACTACCGCTCTAGAGACTTTTCCACCAGTAGCCTTTCCACATTCTAAACAATCTTAGCTTTTACAATCTGAGTTATTCCCCCCTCCCCATGTTTGTTCTGACACTAGTCATTGTTTTAAACTGGACTGTTTAGTTATGTATTGCATCTTTTTTTTTTTTTTAAAGATTTTATTTATTTATTTGACAGTGAGGAGAGAGATCACAAGTAGGCAGAGGGGCAGGGGGAAGCAGGCTCCCCACTGAGCAGAGAGCCCGATGCGGGGCTCGATCCCAGGACCCTGAGATCATGACCTGAGCCGAAGGCAGAGGCTTCAACCCACTGAGCCACCCACATAAGCCACCCTTATGTATTGCATCTTGTGAAAGCTCAAATGCCTAGGAGCTTTTATAAAAATGTCCAATTTTTTTCAAGTATGTGATGGTCTACTTTTAAAATCAATAGGAATTAGAATACATTTCTTCCTAAAAGCTAATGAAGTATAAACTTTTTCAACAAAACATTAATGTAAGGCCATACATAAAGTCATATAAGAGGGACCCCCATGCTGTATAGAAGGATATGTACCTCTTACATTCCTTGCATTCCTAACCATTTGTTAATCAAAATAATATTTATCCATTTTCCCTTGGTAAGACATTCTATGCTTGGTTTCACTTACTGTGTATTTTCCAAACCACTGGCATATGCAAAAAAAAAAAAAAAAAAAAGGATCACAAAAGTGTTCACTTTAACAATACAATCTTCTGGGCAAAAGAAAAGCAAGTCTCAGAGTTCTTATGGGAAACTTAGACAGTGAATGCCTAAAACACTATGCCCCAGACTACACCGGGGCACAACTGAGCCAGTCATAGGGACTGCTTGGAAAGGTGGCTCCTCGCCTTCTTTTTTAAAGAGATGCGAAGCAAGCATCTTGCAAGTTGGGAAACCTCTTGTATTAGTTTGCTTGGGCTGCTACAACAAATAACACAGATTGGGTGACTTAAACAATAGAAATTTATTTTCTTACAGTTCTGGAGGCTAAAAGTCCAACATCAGAGTGTCAGCAGGCTTGGTTTTAAAACTTGGTTGTCCCCTTGCTTTGTAGATGGCACCCAGTCTGTGTCCTCACATGTTTTTTTGTTCAATGGGCATGCACAGCCCTGGTGTCCTTTGTGCATCCAGATTTTCTCTTCTTATGAAGACATCACTCTGATTGGATTAAGGCCCACTTAAATGATGTCAATTTAATCACCTCTTTAGAGGCCTTATCCCTAAATAGTTGCCCTTGGAGGTACTATGGGTTAGGGTTTCACCTATTAATTATGAGGGGACACAATCCAGCCCATAACACCTCTAATCTTTTATTTTGGAAGGGTGAATGATTTTCCTTACACCTAAAGAAAACCAAGTCAGTGTTAGATTTAATGCTTTCCCTTTCTCGAGGGAGAAGTGGCTACATGGGTTCAAGTATCAAGCAAAAAAGAAGTGACTTAACATAAGCCAACCAATGAGAAGGGCCTGTTATATACTTTTTCTTAGTTGATCCTCACAATAACAAATAAGACTAAGGTATGATTACAAGTCCCATTTTGCATATTAAAAAAAAAACAACCCTGAAATTCAGAGACATAAAGTGTTACCCAAGGTCATAGAGTACCAGCAAAGCCCCTTGTCACACCCTGCCACCTCCAAATCCATCAAGGCTCACGTTCTTACCACTACACCAGACTGCACGGGGAATGCAGAGCACCTGACACTGTGTCTGCCCCCTGGAAAGCATGAAATAAATGTTAGATATCCTCACTACCATCAACAATCAGCATTATCATTATCGTCACCATCAGCAATGGCAATCATCACGATCTACTCCAAGAGTTCAGCATTGTTATTCCCCCCTTAGGAATGAGCAAATGGAAATCTGAAGAGGAAAAATATGTGCTTGGGAGTTTTGACATTGTTTTTCTAACTGCAAAGCCCTTTTCCACTATACCCCGCCGCCTTCATAGATTTGTTTTCTACAGTTTGAGGACTTCATTCTCCAGGTTTCATTCATGTGTTATATTCCCTCATGGCAGGAGTTAGGGGAATGGAAGGAAGGAAGATAGTGGTTAAAAGCTGGGAACTGTGAATCAGAGCTTCTGGCCTCTGTTCTGTCCATATATGTGGGTTTCCACACAGAATTTCTTTATACAGTACCCATTAGTCACAGAAACATTGTTTCCTGTGGAACAGTAAATGAGACATTCTCTATTTGAATAAAATTTACTTCATTTTGGAATTTGGATATTTATCCTTTTAAAAAAAATATCCTAGGTATATTTGTGAGTAAACTATGGCACCTTTTCTAAATTAGTTTCAAATCTTAAATTTTAACTTATCATGAAAATAAACACATATTTTCTTAACCTTCAAAGGATTACAATTTCCTAATTACAATTTCCTAATTATCAGGTTTATACCCGGAAGCTATGTATGCTTTTTAATTGTGTCACTTGTATATGATCATGAATAAATTGGATTGTGAATATTTAGTATGGAGGTTAACGGTATACAAGGGCCATAATGAAAATAATCGACTGAATATTTCAGCCCAGTTCAGTTCTGTTTCAGCTCAATACACAGTCTGATTTTCAAGACATATAATATCCACATTGTTATGAATGTATCATGACCCGTCATTTCTGACCAGTAACAAACCACATATTTTATTGCCCACAATCACAGCTCATTTTCCGTGTGGCTAGCAGGGAGTTCAGATGTCTTCAAATAATTTTGCTTCTTTTCAAATTTAGCACTGACAAATATCTGCAAGTATTGTATACTTTATAGAAAAAATTTTAATAAAATTATCACTTTTCAGTAAGCAGTGTAATAGAAAAAAAAATAGGTCTGATCTTTTATGCTCAACTCATGGGCGAGCATGTTTCATCTATTTGTGAAAATACAAGATAAGTTCTATGAGAGAAAGGATTATGTCTGGCACCTAACATGGTTTTTGAATGTTATATTCATTCAAATATAACTGATAAATATATATATATTGAATAAATAAATATATATTGAATGAATAACTGATTGAATGAATACAACTAACCTTGGTATACAAAAATACCAGCCATTTTAGCAGTCAACCAATTTACTTCATTTATAATTCAAAACAATTATAATGGAGTAGGAAAATGCTAATGTGTGGGTTGTTAATAGTGAAGAAATGAGAATTTCGTTCTTGGTAAAAATGTGATGTTTTGGGGTTTTTATATGGTCCTATACAATGTAAAAAATTTTTAAAGATTTTCTTCCTCCTGTGTTAGCGTATTTTGATTATTTTATTTATAGTTTTTCCTTTTTTAAAAAAATAGAAATACCACAGTACATGTCAATATCTATAGAGTTCCCTCTGCCATGATTGAAGACAGTTATGATTTCTTTAAAGCAGTTACTGACCTCAGACTGACTGAGTATGGCAGTTGAGGACTGCGGCTAAGGGCTCACCACCTAGAATGCAGTGAATCAGCACTTTGGGTTTTCATTCCGAGCAGAGTCATTGACTCATGTGTGACCTTAAACAATCCTTTGTGACTCAGTTTCTCTGAGGGAAATAGCTCTCATATAATAGATAAGATTTGTAGTAGGGGCCTCAGCTGATCTTAATAGGTATTTTAAACCTTAAAAATCAAACATAATTTACTTTTAAATTTTGTTTTCTCTTTCCTTCAGAAGTGAATCATTTAGGGTCATATCATATTTGTATTCTTTTTTACTTTCTTTTTGAAGATTATATATATTTTATATATATAGTATATATGTTCATATATATATATTTTTTAAAAGAAGAATGGGGGGCGCCTGGGTGGCTCAGTCATTAAGCGTCTGCCTTCGGCCCAGGTCAGATCCCAGGGATCTGGGATCGAGCCCCGCATCGGGCTCCTTGCTCGGCAGGAAGCCTGCTTCTCCCGCTACCATTCCCTCTGCTTGTGTTCCCTCTCTCACTGTGTTTCTGTCAAATAAATAAAATCTTTAAAAAAAAAAAAGAAGAATGGTTTGTATGGTACATACCAAGAATACCTGAAAATATACCTACAACACTTGAAAAGCTTGTAATTACATAGTAGGAACAATATTGATAGTTTTTTTTTTTTTAAAGATAGTTTTAATACAATACAAATATTGATCAATGCAGATATTTTAATAATTAAATAAATAATTAAGTTGAATATGGTTCTCTATTTATATAAATTGCTTCCTAAATCTTATAGATAAAATCTTTTTTTTTTTAGTGTAGTAAGGCAGGAAGATGATTTTGCAAAAACTTCCTTATATCTGTCTATCTCTTTTAGAATATCTTCTATTTTTGATTTTAAAAGAAAAGTATCCTCAAGTTCTGAAAACTCGTTAACTCCTGTACCTAAAATGTGTTCGTTCGTTCGTTCATTCATTCATTCATTCATTCGCTTATCCTACACTTATGACACTCACTAGGTGCTGCTGATGTACCCAGGGATAGGAAGACACAGCACGTTTCCTGCTACAGTTCACCGGTTAGCAGGGAATATATGGTGTGTAAGAACAGGCCAATAAAATAACTGCAAATTATTGTAAGTGTAAACAAAGAATTCAAGTAGGAGCCATGATAGAGAATGACAGAGGGAAACCTTTTTGAAAGTGTGAACACAGATCATATTTCTAAGAAGTATCAATTAAGCAAACCCCAAATGAGAAGTGGCCTTCTATGACAAGGAAACTGAATGAAGAATGAGTCTAGATATGAAAGCATGTGGTGTGCTCTAAGCTTGAGGTAAGACCCATATGGTTGAAATGTATTGAGAGATGTATGGACAGGCCCTGGGTCATGCAGAGATCATGTAGGCGTAGGGGAACTATTGGGAAATTTATGCTAAATTCAGTAAGAAGTTTTTGTAAAATTTTACAATAAAAATTTTCACTTATTAGTAATATTTTTATTTCTCCTTTGATAAACTTCAATGGTCATTCTTTTCGTTTTCTTTTTCTCAATCACTACTCCCACTCACTACTTGTTCTTTATTTTGTAGCCCTCCTATACTTGATTTACATACTTAAATATATAGTATTGTTGTACATGCTTATGAGGTTTTGCATAAATGGAACTAAAATCTCATTTTGTTTTTTCTCACTCAACATTGTGCTTTTCCATGTTGTTGTTGGGACACCTGGTCTGTTACCTCTAACCCTGCATAGAATTCCATACAACATGTCCACATTCATACATCTATTCTCTGAACTAAGGATGGACTCTCATTCCTCAATAATACAAAAAGTGCTGTGACAAACCTTCTTCTGCATGGTTGCTTGGGCCATTGAACAAGAAATGTTCTGGAAAGTATACTCAGGGGTGCCATTGATCATAGGCACATGCATACCTCACTTACTTGTGTGTTTTCACATTGCTTTCTAGAGTGGCTATACGAATTGACATTTCCATAACAGCACACAAAATTCTTGTCTCCTTATATCCTCACCAACACTTTGTTTTGTGAACCTTTATAATTTTGATATTCTGATGTCTACACCGTGCTATCAAATATTTTCAGTTTCCTTTTTCTCTTACTAGTGAGTTTGAGTATGTCTTCACAGATTTGTTGGCCATTTGGCCTTTCTTTCTGTGGGTGTGGTTTGTTCACTATCTTGTCAACCTTTATACCAACAGATTTTTCTCTTTCTCTGTTCATCTGAAGAAAATCATTGTGTATTCTAGATAGCAATCCCATATTGCTATTTAATAATCCAATTATTTTTGTCTATTCTAGTTCCTGGATTTGTTGTTGTTGTTGTACAGAAATCTTTAATTTTATTATAGCAATCTGTCAATTTTTTCACTTTTGGGTTTGAGCTTTTAGAGATTTTGTGAGGAAATCTTTTTCATTCCTAGGTCACAAAAAGCTTCTCCTTTTTTTTTTTTCCTTATTAACTTAGAATCTATCTTTCACATTTAGTCATATAGTCCATCTGGTCTCGTTTTGTATGTGGTATAAGTTGGGGGCACAATTTTAGTTCTTTTCAAATAATGAGCCAATTTTTCCAATGTTATCTAGTAGAAGAATGTGCCGTGCTCATGTTGCCTTTTGTAGCAATTATATCGTAAATAATGTCCTAAATGTCTTCTTCTGAGCTTTGTTGTGGTCCATTAGTTTATTTTTCTATTCCTACCAGGACTGTACTTATTTCCGTGTTATTAATACTATATTATCTCCTAATACGTGGTAAATTTTCCCATTTGAGTCTTTTTTAAAAGCTTTAAGAGAATATTTAAGCCCATCAAACTTACTTGTCTCACATAGGGAGAGAAAAAATAAAAAGATAAGAAGATTTAGGCAAACTCCAAAATTAAAATAAAGAGAATATATTTGGCTTAATTATTTATTTAGTTACTGAATAAATCTGGTGCTAATTCAAATGAGGTTCTTATGTATAAAAGGTGGATAAATACATTCATATACATTCATTTTCACATATATGTGTATATAATATGCATTCATTTTCATACATATATAAATTAATTTATATATATATGTATATATACATATATATGTATATATTCAGGTGTACAAGATGCAAAGGGATTTGAATTAAAAACCCAAAAATGTCTTACCACCATTCTATTCATGATGACTAAAATCCAACTTTTTTTTAAAATATTTTTTTATTTATTTGATAGAGACAGAGAAAGAGCATGTGCACAAGCAGGGGGCATGGGAGAGGGAGAAACAGGCTCCCTACTGAGTGGGAGCCTGATGCAGGGCTCAATCTCAGGACCCTGGGATCATGGCCCTAGCCAAAGGCAGATGCTCAACTTACTGAGCCACCCAGTCACCCCTAAAATCCAACTATTAAAGATTTATTTTTCTACTCAAGATTGTTTAGACAAATGCTTAATGAGAGGAGTGATATCAATAACAAAGATCTGAAAGTCAAATTAACTCATTATTTTCAATTGTTTAATTACAGACATCCCAACTTGACTGCTACCTAAGAGTATTTTTAAGAGTACAGAAAAGAGAGAAGATTCAGAATAGAGGATAAAGAGGACCCTCTTTGTGTTCCTCTGACCCCCACTCTTCTAGACTGTACCTCTGGACAGTGGATGCCCTCATGCTGATGTCAAATGCCCAAGTCTCTGCCACAAAATTTGCAACCCCAAGCATGGTGCTGTATTCTTCTAGAAGAGAACAGCAACTTTTGCTATTTGGAATGCTGAAAAGATTGCTTTTTTATTAGTGGTTAGAGTTAAAATATTTAAAGCTGATTGCAATTTGATACTATATTTTTTATTACATTGTTTGCCCAATACCTTTGTTAAAAACAACCAAAAAACCCCCTGACTCTTGGTTTTCCTGCTATGATGATTACCCAAGAACCACCCACCTGGGATTCAATCTAGATATTCTATGGATGCTGTGGAAAATGTCTGCTTTAATTAAATGCTTAGATGTCAATCCTGTGGTTTATATGCAACTACTGCCATTCCTTCTGGGCCACTGCTATTCTCATCTTACAGGGTCATGGGATTTCATGAAGCAATGATTATTTTCTTTATGTAAAAATAACAAGTGGGAAGAGAGAAAAAATTGGCACATAAAGAGGCAGAAGGAAAGAAAAAATATAAAAAGAATATAGAAGAAGAGAATTGGACATGTTGTTAATATTTTTCTTTAGTAAAAGACACATTATATAAAGCAATATGCCTGCTTCTATGTAATGTCCTTGGTGAAGGAAGGTTGGCTGACAGTAACTTGACCTTTGTTACTTTTGTTCTGTCTCCTAATTTCTTCAAAAAGAACCTATTACCCACACACTCATGAGGAATATGTGGAAAAGAAACAATAATTAATTAGGAGAATATCTTATTTTACAAGGAAAATATATTCTCTAACTTAGGGTTTCATTTTTATTACTCTTACTACTATCAACAATTTTAATTTCTTTTTAAATAAAACACAAATAAATCCAGTGCTAGTTTTTTATGGGCCTTATCAACCACATACTTTTCACCCCTCAATTCCAGATTACTGGAATTCTGATATTCTGATATCAGAATCTGATATCTGATATTCAGAATTGATATTCTGGAGATATCAGTTATTTAAAGTTAATATTAAATGTTTGAGGTGATTTAATTTTAAGCTATCTTGAGTATTCATGTGGTAAATTTTCTTCTGCTGACTTTTTGGGGTCTGTGTTTCTTAATATAATATTTTACAATCATGGAGAGAATAGAAAATAAACCACCTTTCTGGTTTTGGAGAAAATTTTACATGTAAAAGAATGCATGTTCATCCCTAGCTGCTTCACTCTCTATGATCTTGGTTCATGCAAAGTCAATGGTGAATCACCAGTGGCTTTGGCTTTGATTCATTGCTGAACTCATCTCCACACAATCCATAGGATGGTGAGAAGTTTGTTCCTTCCATCCCTTTCAAAAGTTTAAAATGTTACTCCACATATAGAGATATTGGAGTATTTTAATGGGCTTACAGTCTTTCAATACCTCATTACATCATCTAGGTAAAAGTCATTCATTTTCATTTTGCACACTGAGAAATTCCCAGCGCAAAAATGAAGGATACTACTTTGTAAAGATTATGAATTCTTCACAGCTACACTTTTCTTCCTTATGCTCCTCCTATTTCATTAATAAGAGGACCTAGGTACTACTATCTTTAAGTGAGTTTAGTCCTGTTCTGGTTTCATTGGCCTTGAATAGTATTCCTAATCAGCTGAGTGATGGCGGAGGATAATGTGATAACCTCAAAAACCAATGTCTGCTTGGTGCTTTTGCATTTGCAGGTAAGACAATGCTAATATAAAAGGTGTAAACTCCATAGCAATAAGAACCATAGAATTTTATAGTCAGGTAAGACTCTTGGTCTTTCTGGTCCTACATACCACACACCACAGACAGTCCCAAAATAATTGTTGTTGATTGAATGACTTATTTAAAAGGTCCTAAAGCAATAATATCAGAAGAAAGGTGATATCTGTCCCCATTACAGAATTTTAATAGATCTATTTTGATTTTCTTAAATGTCTTCTTAAAACTATGTTATGGAAGCAACTACATATTCTGCCTAGTTCCAAAGTTAGGTCTAAACTCTGATTTGTAATATCTTTAAGAACAGAAAGTAAGTGCCTTTTACAACACAATCCTACCACAATTATTTATCAATCATAAATATTGATCCAAGATAAGTATATATGGTAAGATTCACTCTTGGTGAACCCATTTTGGATCAATATTATTTTCATTTTTAGTGTTTTTAATTTATGGCTTGTGTTTATAGCTCACTGATTTATAGTTCATAGAACTTGCCTCCCCTTTTTAAGGAAATTGTTATAATATCTGTCCATTCTTTACACCTATCTCCATGAATTTTTACAATCTGAATCATTACCAAGAATGCTTATAGAATGCCATCTATGATTTATTTCATTATCTTGGAATGAAATTCATCCAGGCCTGGTGACCTAACTCATATAAGGCAGTTATAAATTTTCTTTCTCTATAGTTATACAGAGTCTGACTGCCTGAAATTAAATCCACTAACTGTGTGATCTTCAGAGAGGTTTAACTTCTATTGGGAGGAAAACTTTTCCCTTCTTCCTTTCTAGTTTCTTTGGCTGCTTCTAATAATTAAATTGATGTAATCCAGATCAGCAGGAGAAAAACAAATTTAATTTCATATGTTGGGAAGCTCATAAAAATAAAAGACTCAAAGAAGTGATCGAAGCAAGAAGCTTTTATACCTTTTAGACAAAGAAATAATGAATTTGTGAAGAATTGACAAGACAAAAAAGTTTGGACTTGGCATGGCAGATTAATGAAGTAACAAGTTTCTTTATTTAACCTTCTCAGCCCTGAACTTCCTGTCTCTGGCAATAACGATGCCTTCTACCCTTGACCCTCTAAGGAGGGTACCCTTTACATGAGGAGTTTATTTCCTGCTTTCAGGGGGACAGAGGAGGGTCAGAGTATACTTCCAGCACTGGCTATTTCTTAAGGATATATATATATTTTTTCATGTTTCATACAAAAAATTTAATAAATAGTACTTTTCAAAATTTATTGCCAGGAACAACACATCAGAGATGCATTTGTATGTTCGTAACACTAATAGGACAATACAAAGTATCTTCACGGTCTCAATGGTGAACCAACGAAATTAACTGTTCAATAAGCCTTTTTTGATCTTCAGCTTTGTAATAGCATTTTGATTTCCTCCTTTAAGGCAGGCAGTGTACTCTATGGCAAATCTAAACAGTGATCTTACTCTGGACATCTTAAGGTTCAAGTATTCAACTAGCTTATAAGAATACTCCCTTAATGAAATTTAAAATAATCAGTATCCCAAAGAGGCATTTTTGGGGCCACTTTCCCTGAACCCCATAACTTTTTGTGCTTTAGATTCCTCATCTGGAAAATTTAAGAATAAAACAAAGATAAAAATAATACTACCTTGTATTGTTTGACAATATATGTAAAACACTTACAGTAGCCCACATTCTGTGATTAGGCAAGTTAGGACTGACCAGGGACACTGGCTGACAATACCCATCCCAAAGACCTCACAGGGTGACCAAAGTCTCATGGGGCCTACATCGCAGTTCAATTTCTTCCTCTGCCTTGTTCTCTTTCTCCCTGTTTCTTTCACAAATATTAATCCCTAATGAACAGTTTGAAACCCAGACTCCATCTAAGTAATGATGGAAAATTAATCAAATTTTAATTTGATTAAAATAATCAAATTATTATTGATTATTTTATAATCATATGGGGGCATCCATCTGGGTGGCTCAGTTGGTTAAACGTCTAACTCTTGATTTCAGCTCATGTCATGATCTCAGCATCATGAGACTGAACCCCATATGGAGCTCCAAGCTGGGCATGGAAACTGCTTAAGATTCTCTCCCACTTCCTCTGCTCCTTCCCTCCACCACTCACATGTGCACTCTCTCTAAGGAAGGAAGGAAGAAAAGAAAGAGAGAAAGGAAGGAAGGAAGGAAATCAGATATTCTAGAACCTAGAGTGCAACATCAGTTTATCATCAGAGTTTCCTGCAGCAGTTTCCCTTCACATTGCACATTGACTTAATTCAAGGTTGAAGTGAAAGTTTGACTTTCATACTCTCCTAGCTATAAGTCAAACTTATATTTTGGTCTAACTTCATGGAATTATGCCAGTTCCAATTTCAAAATTTTGCTATATGCGTCCTCAGTTTTTAAAGAAACAATATCTATTTTCCCATTATAAACTAATATATCTAATAACTTAGATTTTTTTTTTAAAGCACAAGGAAATCATCATTGTCACCACATTAGAATCAAGTTGCAGGATCTTATTTGTAAGTCATTGTTCTCATTTAGCATAATGGAAACATAGTCCTATGCTATGCATTCATGGAAGTACTACATCAATATGCTCTTATGACTAATAATAATTGCTAATATACACCAAGAGCTTGTTTTCCACATGCTATTCTAAGCTATTTTGTCTCATTTGTTTTGTCTCCTTTATGTCTCAATTTGCCCATCCAATAAGTCTATGAGGTACTAACTATTATTTCTCCATTTTAGGGATAAGAAAATGATCACGTGAGAACTTAAGCTTTTACCACAAGTCACAAAGTATGTAAGTGACAGAACTGGTATTCAAACCTAGCTACATGATTCAGTGTTCTTTTAGGCTTAAAATTTAGCACTATTTTATTTTATTTTATTTTTGCATTGTTAGGAAAGATAACAGTCTAACATCTAGGACCCATTAAGCTATTTTCATATATTCTGTGATACCTCCAGCTCTGCTTTAGGCACCGTGGATTTCAGAAAGGCATAATACGCAGTCTTGAACTTAAAAGTGATCTATGGGGGAAGAAAGATGAGAAAAGGTGACCTGAATATATGAGAGCAAAATAAGTGCTATCATGGGGTAGGATAAATAACAGTTTGAGAAAAAGGGGGCAGATTCCAAATGGAGGTTCAGAAAGGAGGATTAGATCTCAAGAATTAAACTATACAAGAAGAGCTTTCCAGACTGAGGTAAGCATGACAAGCAAAGACATGTGAACATACAAGGCAAGCTTGAAGGATGACAAAGAGACCCATTAAGACAATATAGATTTATTTCATCTTACTGAAGTGATTTTTTCCTGAACAGCTTCATGATATTTGAATATTTATAAATAAAATCACATTTCAAAGTACTGGGTCACTAACTAAATGAGATCACTTAACCTTAAGTAAAGCTAAGGATTTCTTTGTAAAGTATTAAATCACTCCTTTTCTTTTTTAAAAATTTAATTTGTAATTCTATTCTATCTCTTCTTATATTTAGATTTAAATCAATAGAATCTGCCCTTTCTTGCCTAATGTAGTATTCTTTGTAATTCATGGTTCTGTTTCTACTTTTTATTTTTGTAGTGTTTTCTTGCTTTTTGGGGGAGAGGGTTGTATTTCTCGTGTTTCCTTTTTAAGTCTGTAAATACTGCATACCAACAAAATACGCACACACACAAAATATTCCCAAAATGACTTAAAAATCAAATTTATTTTGCTGTAATTTGATTTATAGGTAACACTGGAGAAGGAATTGGGCAACATTTTAAAATAACTCTTAATTACCAACAGATGAAAATGCATTGGTTAAGTTTAGGCCTGGAATTCAGGCAGCTGATTATGTTGGAAATGCAATTGCATGCTTACATAGGTGGATATGCCCCCTCTTTTTAAACTGGCCCACCCAGTGCTTCAGTGTTCACCTTTGTCAGTCTCCATATTTCTATGTATTTATGTAATATTGGCTGAAAGTATTACAGGATAGAATTATCTGACTAAAATACCTAAGAATTTTCAAGGTTTTTTGTTTTTTTTTTTAAGATTTTATTTATTTGTTTGACACAGAGAGAGATCACAAGGAGGCAGAGAGGCAGGTGGGGGGGGGGGAGCAGACTCCCTGCTGAACAGAGAGCCCGATGTGGGGGTCGATCCCAGGACCCTGAGATCATGACCTGAGCTGAAGGCAGAGGCTTTAACCCACTGAGCCACCCAGGTGCCCTGAATTTTCAAGGTTTTAATCTTCATGCTTTAAAAGATATTAACATTGTATCCTTGACAGGTAATATTCTACTTTGTAAAACTGTTGTCTTTGCTTTTTCCATCAGCTTCAAAGATAAAAGGTGATTCTCATCCTGAAGAGTAGGATCAGAAGAAGATAGGCCCTCACACCCCCCAGAAGGTAATTTTTTTTTTCACTTGCTTGATGTAGTAACCAATTAGATGAGCTATATAGGGGCAATCAGGCTTTGTGACGTCTTAAAGTTTATAAGATTTTGGGAAGCCTCATCTTATTTAACAAAAATAATTTTTAAAAATTATTAATAAGAAATTGCTAGGGCCTCCCTTGGGTATTAGAAAGGACTCATGCAAATAAGAGGTTCTGACACTAAAGTTGCAATAGCTTTACAGAAATTCTATTTCTGATGCCAAAAGAGCCTGAAGATGTTTGAGGAAATTCTATTATCTTCTTCAACTTACTAGCTAGAATGAATAACTCCCAGTCAGGATGGCAATATTTTTGAAAGGAAGTTGGAGAGTAAAAGAGAGATTGGATAAGAGTGAGAAGGAGCTTCTTATAAGGTTTATTCTCAGTGGTGTTGGAATCAGCTCATTCAAGCTCCCAGGAGCTAGTTGTTAAATTTTTAGGAATTTTGTGCCATGGCTGATGTCACATTTGTAGCTTGAAATCAACCATGATGGGAATATTTATAACTTGAAAATGGCAAATGCTATGATTCAGGGATTTTTCCTCCTGAGGAGTCAGTTGATAGTATCAGTACATCACTAATTTTATGGGAGTGCAAAATCTACAAAATTACTAAGTGGAAATTACGGCAGAATTTAGGGAAATAAAACTGTATGAGTAGTCTGTTATACCAATAGGAATCTTAATTCTAGAGAAAGCTTCCCAGAAACTTAAAAAGGAAAGACAAGATCCAAGGAAGATGGCATAGTAGGAGGACCCTAAGCTCATCTTATCCCATGGTAAAACTACATAATCCCAAATCAGTGTAAATACCCAAAATATAGCCCAAATCTGGCAGAACAGACTCCCCAGGTAAGCACAGAGAATATGCCACATTGAAGAGGGTAAAAGGGGAGAGACTAAATACACCTGTGGGACTGTCTGTGTGAGGAAGAAATATGCAGGCACAGAGAAGGGAAACAAACAGACCCTCACACCAGGCACCCCAGGCATGGGGAACACACAGGGAAGACAAATCCCCATAACATTTGGCTTTGAAAATCAAAGGGGCATAATTTCACAAATTCTTATAATCAGCAGGGCTCGACACCCAACTTTTTACCCACCCAGCTAAAAAGTCAGCAGCTTCAGCTCTAGGAAAGCCATAAAGATTAAGAGAAACTGAGTCTCCATCCTTAAAGAGATAACACAGCAAACAGCCTTGTGGAGATACAGCATAGATGCAGCAGTTTGAAAAATGTTTGAGAGAATTGGGAGGGAGAATTGTTTACTAATCTTAGAGTGTGTCCCGGAGGGGCAGGGATCTTTGGGAGACTTCTCCAAGAATAAGAGTTGGTGAGTGCCATTTCCATCCCCTCCCCCTCAGCCTAGAAACATGGACACCTGTGAGAACCAGCACAGCATCAACACTCTACACGTAACATGCTAACAGCATACTATACCCACACATTCTCCTGATAACACACTCCCTCCGATATGGACTTAGCCAGAGCCCATACAAAGCAGTGTCACAAGGATAGCAAGGTGCAAGCATCCCCAACAGGAACCAGGAGCACTCCAGAGTGACTCCTGCCTGGGGAGAGAAGAAGATAACCACACATACCAGTCTGACTGCAGCCCCAGCAATGGGCTGGGGATAGACATCTGGTTTGACTGCAGGCCCACCCACCAATGAAAGCTTTTCAGGAGACAACACAGGGAAAGCACCCTGCAGTTCAGTGTTACCACATCTCTGGCAAATCTCTGGTTTATCTCAGCTCAAGCCCAAGGTATCCCCAGACTGGCCCACTAATAACACAGGGACCAAATCCTGCTGGCAAAAGGCAAAATCAATCATCATCTTGTGGTTCACGCACAAGAGTAGGATGTATGCAACACACATAGGAAACACTCTTGAAGGTTCTGGTGAACAAGGGACATTGCCCTGCAGGGCACTACAGGACCTACTTCATAAGGTCACTACTTTCAAGTGCAGGAGTTGTAGCTGACTTTCCTAATGCATAGGAACAGAGACAGAGAATAAGGCAAAATGAGGAAACAGAAGAATATGTCCCAAATTAAAGAACAAGACAAAATCACACCAAGAAAGTTAAGTGAAATGAAGTTAAGTAATATGCCTGATAGAGAATTTAAAGTAAAGGTCATAAAGATACTCATTAGACTTGAGAAGAGTGGAGGACCTCCGTAAACCTTCAACAAAGAGTAAGAAAACATAAAAAAGAATCAATCAGTGATGAAGAACTCAACAATTGAAATTAAAAATACACTATATAGAATAAGTAGATGACTGAAGAGGAAATTAAAAAATACGTGGAGACCATGGAAAATGAGAACACAATGGTCCAAAATCTTTGGGATATAGAAAAAGTTGTTCTAAGGGAGAAGTTTATAGCAATACAGACTTATATCAAAAAGTAAGAAAACTCTTAAACAGCATAATCTTACACTTAAAAAAAGCTAGAAAAAGAACAAATAAAACCCAAAATCACTAGAAGGAAGGAAGTAATAATGGTTAGAATAGAAATGAATGAAATAGAAACTAACAAACAGAAACAGTGGAACAGATCAATGAAACCAGGACCTAGTTCTTAGAAAAGATCAACAAAATTGAGAAACATTTAGCTAGACTCATCCAAGAAAGAAAGAAAGAAAGAAAGAGAGAAAGAAAGAAAAAGAATGCACAAACAACAACAGCAAAACCAAGGGGGAAGACTCAAACAGAAATCAGAGCTGGAAAAGGAGAAATAACAACTGACAACACAGAAATACAAAGGATTATAGAAGAACATTATGAAAAATTATATGCAAAAAATTGGACGACCTAGAAAAAATTGATAAATTACAAGAAACACATAACTTCCCAAAACTGAATCAGGAAGAAATAGAAAATTGGAATAGGCCAGCAATAAAGTTGAATCAGTAATTAAAAAACTTCCAACAAACAAAAGTCCAGGACAAGACAGCTTCACAGGTGAATTCTACCAAACATTTAAAGAAGAATTAATAACTATTCTTATCAAACTATTCCATAATCCAAAGAGGAAGGAAAAATTCCTAATTTATTCAATAAAGCATCAATACCCTGATACCAAAACCACATAAAGACACTACAAAAAAAAAAAAAAGACAGAGAACAACAGGCCAATATCTCTGATGAACATAGATGCAAAAATTCTCAACAAAATATTAGATATACAGATCAACAGAACTGAATGAAAAGGGAAATAAACCCATAATTATATAGTCAGTTAATCTTCAATAAACCAGCCAAGAAAATCCAAGACAGAAAGGGAAGTCTTTTCAAATGGTGTTGGGAAAACCTGACAACTACAAGCAAAAGGATTAAAAACAAAAACAAAAACAACAAAAAAAATGATTTCCTGGTCCACAGAGAAGAGCTCTGAGTAAGACTCAAGACACCCCAGGTTCCAGTTTTGGGAGTATCTTCGCGTGAATAGAATTTACTTGACTATTATGCTTCAGTTTCTTAACCTGTAAATGGCAATCAAAGCATTTAAACTAGTTACTGGACATGATGGTCTTATGAGTCAGGAATAGCAACACCATGTACACTTTGAGAAAAAAAATACAAGAATGATAACAATAAAGAATGAGTCAGTGAAGTGGCAAAAAAAAAAAAAAAGATGAAACTGGACCACATTTTACACTATACACAAAAATAAACTCAAAATGGGTTAAAGACCCAAATATGGGACCTGAAACCATAAAAATCCTAGAAGAGAGCACAGGCAGTAATTTCTCTAACATCAACTGTAGCAACTGTTTTCTAGATATGTTTCCTGAGGCAAGGGAAACAAAAGCAAAAATAAGCTCCTGGGACTATATTAAAAAAACAAAAAAACAAAAAAATTTCTGCACAGCAACAACAACAAAAAGCTACTGACAAAACTAAAAGACAGCCTTTAGGATAGGGGAAAATACTTGCAAATGATATATCCAATCAAGGATTAGTATCAAAAATATAAAGAACTTATACAACTCAACACCAAAAAACCCCAAATAATCCAATTAAAAAAGGGCAGAGAACATGAACAGACATTTCTCCAAAGGAAACATACAGATGTCTACAGATACATGAAAAGATGTTCAACGCACCATTAGGGAAATGCAAATCAAAACCACAATGAAGTATCACCTCAAATCTGTCAGAATGGCTAAAATCAAAAACACAAGAAACAATTGTTAGGGAGGATGTGGAGAGAAAGGAACCCTCATCATTGTTAATGGAAATGCAAACTGGTGCAGCCATTGTGGAAAATAGCATAGACATTCCTCAAAACGTTAAAACTAGAACTACCCTGTGATCCAGCAATAGCATTACTGGGTATTGACCCAAAGAATACAAAAACACTAAATTGGAAAGTATCTCAGGACCACAAATTGTGCCAGTACATGGTAGCTGCTTAATATATAATTTTTGAATTGAATTAAATACTATTTGCTAGCCAGATGCCAATGGATTGATGGGTAAGGAAATAAGTCATACCAAGGTGTTAGGGCTCTCATCCTAATCCCATAGGGTTTTGGCCCCACTGGCCTAAGTGATATCGCTGAGTCAGATGACTTTCCTTTAATTCCAGTTTGGAGAAAGCCAGCATCCTAAACATTCTGAGAGCTAACTGGTAGATGGCTGCCAGCCCAGAGAACAGGGCTTGCCTCCTGATGAGACTTTACCAATACTTTTCCTTCCTAGTATTTGTCTTTCAAACAAAGCTGCTTTCAAGAAAGAACTCTCTGCTCTCTGAAAGTACAGGGGTAATTGGCATTCCCCGTGTGTTTGTGTATCTTTAATTAGAGCGGTGCAGTATGTTTTATTTTTTTTTCTACACTTAAAACAAAGTCACCCATGGGGCAGAGAATTTCACATTCTTTTCTTAGCTGAGAGAGGCACTTTTTAAATACTTCAATAAAATTTTATTTGGTCACTTAAAAAAAAAACTTGTTGAAAAGCAGTTGCAGTTTACTTTCTTTTTCTGGTAAAAGAGCGTGCTTTTAAGGGTGCAATATGCCCAGTAATTAGGACCCTAGACTCTGATTTAAATTTCTCTTTAGCCTGGCTCTACCACTTTGTTGTCTGATTCTAAGCAAGTCATCTGATCCCTCTGAGCTTCTGTTTCCTGATTTGTAGGATGAACCCATCTCATAACATTATTATAAGATTAAACATTACATATATATGTTAAAGAGTGATTGGAAATAATGCGGTAAGATCAGTGATTACTAAAAAGTAGGTACTGTTAGCTCTTATTAACATTCTCACCTATAAAATGTGATTGACTTAATTTAGTATAGTTTTATAGGATACTTTAAAAATTAGGGTTAAAAATGTCCATAAGATCCATTTTGAACTGCTTGTTTCTCTGCTTAAAATGAAAAAGAAATATAACCCAAATTAATAACTAAAAATGTGCTTACTTGCAATAGGTTATTGCCTCTGCTTTTCACTAAGAATGTGACCTGTAGTTAATAAGGTTTTAAGACCATTGTTTTAAGACTATTCACTGAAAGTCACCTGCGGCTAATGTCATGGCATAAGAAGCGTCTCCTACTGTCAGTGTCAGGATATAAAAATGTATTCAAAAGTCAGTCTTAAGAATCAATGTATAGTCCTACCTTCATTTTAAAATGAGATAATTCGGCCATCAAAAATTCACTGAGGGAAAAAAGCACAGTTACCCCGAAGGATTATTTTCAACCACAGCTAAAAATAAACACCCTGCTGGAATGATTTCTCCTACATTTACACTCTGCTTTAGCTCCCCACCTTATCTTCTGTATTATGACCTTATGGGGCCTTGTGCAATGAAGAATATATGAAAGAAGACCAGAAAATGGTTGTTGCTTTCTTATCTCCCAATTCTCTAAATCATTCTAATCAGGTTTGTGTACTCACAATGCAGCTGAAATTGCTCTTGTCAAAGTCTTCACAAACCTGTATCTTTCAACAGCTGTTTTCCAGTCTTCACCTTACTAGGCATATGTAAGCCATCCTCAGTATTTGACACATTTTTTTCTCTTTTGTGAAACTTTTCATCTTTTGGCTTTCATTGCCGAGTGTTCTGTTTTTTTCCCCTACCACAGTGGCTCCTCCTTCTTAGTCTCCTCTGGCTCCTCTTTCTCCAAGAGACTCTAAATGTCGGTGTCCTTCATGACTTTGTCTCTAGATTTCTTTCCATTCTGACCTGACTCTCTCCCTATGCAAGTCCATCACTTCTAATGGGCGTAAATGTCATCAATGTGCCAATGATTCCCAAATTCATTTCTTTAGCTGTGGTAGTTTTAAAACTCTTCGACAAATATTTTGCTGTACTACCTGGTGGGGTGAAATATAACTTCCCTCCCTTTGAATATTAGCCAATCTTAGTGACTCACTTCTAATGAATAGAAGAGGCAAAAGTAAAATTGTGGAATTCCCAAGACTAGGTTAGGAAAGGTGATAGAGTTTTGCCCTGGTTCTTTCTCTCTCTCAATATGTGCACCCTTGGAACCCACCCACCGGCTGCAAGGAAGTCAAGCAGCCACATGATTAGGCCATGTGTAGGACTTCCGCCCAGCCCAGCAGATAGCAGATGTCCATTATCTCCGACCATCCCATAGGTGAGTAAGTGAGGCTTTAGATGATTTCAGCCTAGTCTTCTAGTTTCCTTAGCACATGTCAAATAAAGCAGAAACAAGTCCCTATCAAGAACTACTCAAGTTGCAAGTTTGAAACAAAATTCATGTTGCTGGTAAGTCATTAAGCTTTGGGGGTTATGTTTATACAGCAATTGATAGCCAGAACCCTACCTAGACCCTTTCTTTGTACTATAGAACCCCTCCATTCAACATTCCCACCTCAATTTATTATAGAAAATTCAACTTCTTGTGGCAAAAAAAGAACTCATGATTTCTTCCACAAAACTGACTCTTCCCACTTCTTCCCTAGCTTAGAGGCACCAGTCCATTGCTCAGGCAAAAACCTGGAAGTCATCCTGGAATAAGGCCTTTTTCTCACACCACATATCCAGTCTATCAGTAAGGATTATGTTCAAAATATACCTCCAAGATGGCGTTTTTAACTGCTTCTCTCATCACCTCTGGTAATCATCACCACTATCTTCTCTTTTAACATCTGATGTAGTATAATGGCATGTTTACACTTATATAGCCTGTTCATTGGACAAACATCCATGGTTAACATGCTTGAATGGCTTTCTATCACACTTACCATAAGGTCCAGGTCCTTGCCAAGGCCTCCAAGGTCACACATGAATGGGCCCACGCCTTCAGCTCCAATTTTTGTCTCCTACCACTTTTCACTTGGTTCGTTTGTTTCTGTCACTCTGGCCTTTTGCTTTTCTAGAATAGGCTACATTCATTCCTATTCCTGACTGGCTGTTTTTCTGTGTTTAGAAGGCTCTTCTTCCCAAATCACATGACTTACTCTTTCAGGTTTCTGCTCATACATCATCTTCTCAAAAAGAGCTTCCTCAATATTTCATGTCCTCCATTGGTCCTTATTAGTCTCTATCCCCTTGTGATTTTTTTTCTTTTCAGTATACTTTTCCCTATCTGGAATCATATTTATTTGTCAACTGTTGACTCTTTCCCAGATGAGAGTTTGGGTTTCCTGAGCTCAGGGATTTTCACCATTTTTTGCATTGCTATAGTCCTCAGTCCTAAGAGAAATTCTCACTACAGCTATGAGTGGTCTATACATAGCAGGTAAATAAACTTTGTTCAGTAAAGGAATGGCTTAATCAATTAATAGGTGATGCTTGATTAGATTGGTTTAGGTTAAAAATGTGTGAAGTGTTTTATTGATATGTAAGCTATTTCCATCAAGGAGAACTTGTTCTTCCTATGATGAGGCCTTCTTTGCTGAATGATTTGACTCTGGATTATTTCGAGATACTTCTGAGTATAATGTTACATGAGAGCCTTGGATGTAAAATAATAATTAGAACATAAAAACATGTAATGCAGCATCAACACTGAAATTTACTTTGACTTAGGAGTTATTTATATATTCATATGTACTTTTTATTTCCTTATCACAATATGGTTTTCTGGTTTAGCTATCAAGAACTGTGCAGGATTTGAGATTTTACCCTACTTATAAGCTAAAAGTTAACCTGCCACAGATTTATGGATATGGGCAAAGACATAAGACCTGGGTAAGACAAAAGACAATTTATTACCCACAAAAATACCAGGAGCTGGGATAACATTTTCTTGCACTGATTCCCTGAGACCTAATTCCTAGAAACCAACATGGCAAAGTAGGTTGTGTTATAAGAGAGAAACCCTGAGTTTAAGAAGACCCAATATTTTATGATAGATTTCAAGCAAATCTTTCCAATCTTGCCTCAAAAAGAAACATTACCTTATTAAACTGCAAAATAAATAAAACTGCCCTGTTTTCTAGAAGGAGACATTATCTCTGTCTTCCAAAGCTATTTGCTTTGCAACAACTTTGAAAGGACAGTCCAGGGAAAAGCTGTCATATCTCTGCTCATAGAACATGCAGAATGCAAGTTACTCATGCAGAATCGTCTTGTGCTATGGACTGAATATTTGTGCCCCTAGTTCCCAATGTGTTGGCAGTTGTGAGGCCTTTGAGAAGTACTTTGAACTAAAAAAAGGTCCTGATTGGGGCAGCTGGGTGGCTCAGTTGGTTAAGCATCTGCCTTTGGCTCAGGTTGTGATCCGAAGGTCCTGGGATCAGGCCCCACACTGGGTTCTCTGTTCAATGGTGAGCCTACTTCTCTCTCTCCTTCTGCCATTCCCTCTGCTTGTGGTCTTCCTCTGTCTCTGTCAGATAAATAAAATCTTTAAAAAAATAAAGAGGGCATGAGGCTGGGGCCCTCATTATGGAATTAGTGCCCTTATTATAAGAGACATCAGAGAACTTGCTTTCTTTCTCTGAGTGAGCACAGAGATCATGTGAGCACACAGAGAGATGGCAGCCACCTTCAAGCCAACAGAATAGGCTTGCTGGCACCTTGAACTTGGACCTCTCAGCCTCTAGAACTGTGAGACATAAGTTTATGTTTTTTAACCCCCTTCACTCTATAGTGTTCTGTTATGGCACCCTAAGATAACTAAAACATTTCCCAACAGATACTTCCTTTGTATTTTTTTTTTTTTTTGTTAAAGATTTTATTTATTTGGCAGAGAGAAACACAGCGAGAGAGGGAACACAAGCAGAGGGAATGGTAGCAGGAGAAGCAGGCTACCCGAAGAGCAGGGAGCCTGATGCGGGGCTCGATCCCAGCACTCTGGGATCATGACCTGAGCCGAAGGCAGACGCTTAACGACTGAGCCACCCAGGTGCTCCCCTTTGTATTTTTTTTAGAGTTTTTTCTTAACACAGTTAGATAATAAAAAATATTCTGGTGAAGAACTATCAGAAAGAAATACTATTACAGAAGAAATATTAAGTATTATTTCATTAAATGAAGTACAATTTCAGTTTTGAATATAGTCTACTTAGTAGTTTGGTTAGTCATTTTAAAACAAATAGGTTTTTATCACAAAACAAGAAATCTGGAAACAATATAGAACTGATGCATTAGCTCTTTGATGCATCAGAGACCCACACTTCCATAATTTTTCTGCTTTTCCTACCTTAGTGGATTGATAAGATATGGTGTGGAGCATTGGTCCAGCCATGGCATGTGATGCCAGGAAACAGAAGTGGATCAGGAGTCAAAACATCGATGCTGCCATGTAGTGCTAATGTTAATTTCACAAAGCTATCTTATCTCCCTGCGTTTCTGTGTACTGAACTGCAAAATGGCAATAACGGTGATATTCATTCCTTATACTTCAAAGGATTATCATGAGGAATGCAAATATAAATATGAATGTTGACAAAGAGCTGATTTGATTCTTAAGCAGAACTGTTGTTTTCATAGAATATTTATCACCTAAATTATAAAGAAACACTAATTTAAAAATATGTCGAGGTGATGATTGTCAAGTGACCAAGGAAAGACCATAAATCTGTTGCGTATATAACTATCACTTATCTGTTCTCATCCTCTGGGCTCAAGCACTAAAGCCACATCAAAGTATTTGCTACTCCAAAGAAGTGCCATGAAATTTTAAACTTCTGGGACTTTACCCAAACTCTTTCTATTGACAATACTCTGTCCTTTCAATCTACACTTGATATTCTTTGAGACCACGTTAAATATTGTCTCTGGGATCTCTTTCCCAGATTCCTTGGGCCAAATGAGCTCTTCCATTGTGCCCATTTGGTGGTTATTAGAGTGCATGTGTATCTGTTTACTTGAATGTGTATCCGTTTATCAAACTGAGTAGTGAACACTTTGATGATTGAGGATCTCATTTACTCTTCCTTAGAACACTTAGTAGGTGTTTAAATTATATTTGGTGAAGGAAAGAAAGAGAGAGAGAGAGGATGGAAAGAAGGGAAAAGCATGGGAGGGAAGAAGAGAGAAAGGGAGGAAGAGGAATTCCTTAAAATTTATTACCTGTTTTTGATATGCATTTATTGTGGCATTATGGCTCAGAGCTTGGACTCTGGAACCAGATGCCTGAGTTGAATTCTAGCTCAGTTCCCAATTAGTTATAGGCCTTGAACACATATTACTTATCTTTGCTGTGCCTCAAATTCCTCATCTATAAAATAAATATATTAGCAGCTATTGGTAGGGTTTTTGTGAAGATTAACTGAATCAGCCCCTACAAACAACTTAAAATTGTGTCTATTCACTCAATAAGAATTGGCAATTGATTCTGACATTGATGCATCTCTTTCCAATACCACTACTAAGTAATATACGATGACTAATTACAACTTCAGAGATTAATGATTTTTCGAAAGTCATCTTTGAGATATTTCTCGTTAATGGATATTTTGGACTGGCAGTAAGCCAATTTCATTAGGAGAAGGTTATAGAGAATATGACCTGAACGTAAGTTTTAGGAAGCTATCCTTTGTTTGAAATGTTAATTGTGCCATTGTTACATAGAACTTTCCAAGTTTATTTGCACTTGTGCTGTATGTTATAATACTCTTCTTGGGAAATATACCTTGCTGGAATTCATGGAAAAACTAAAACTCTCCATCCCTTTACTGAACTTTCCTGGAGATCCCAGTAATTTGAAAACTAATGCAAAACTCTTGGTCAGATATTCAGTTTGACCCAACCCCTCTCAAAGGCAACAATTAGGACTTAATGGAATTTCCAGGGCCTTCCCAAATCCATAAGAATAGATTTAGTATTGCCCAGTGTACCCTTTGCTTTACAGATGCAGAAGCGCCATGCAGAAGGGTGGAGTCTAAGACCACCCAGCCACTCAGCAATGCCAATTCTTCAATACAAGTTTCCAGATTCTCAGGAGATTTCAGGTTCGTGGTACTAAACAAAAATGATTAGTTTTCAATGCTACATTTTCTTTCCCTCCTAATCTCAAACTATTATTACTTTATTATTAAACATATCTCTCTGCTTCAAAAAACCATACTTTAGACATTAAATATAAAGTAAAAACTTCTAGTACTGAAAGAGATAAAAACATGGTAGGAAATTTAAATATTAGACATTACAACAGAGGGTGGATTTTATTATTTTGGTTTTTGTCTAATTTTTTTCTAGGCGTAGATAATTGAAAAAGTACATATATGTTCTGAACTACATTGTTTGAGGGCACAGAGGAGTGCTTGGGAATGCTTAAGTTTTGTTTTAAGCAATAATGCTACCCACTACCACAGCTTTGGTTTCATGCCAGGAACCTGCATCGTTTTCTCTTAAACAGCCACCTATGTTCATCTTCCAACTGGTCTGGCATTGACCCCCGATGTGGCCATAAGTCTGTCATCCCCTGATGAATATTCCAGTCTGTGCACATTCCACACAAGGACCCCACATGGAAGGTAAAACGTGCTGCATGACACTGTGACACTATCTGGAGAAGGATGTTAATTCTTTGTGAACATTCCCACGGAGAAACCTGACCTCTGTTCATCACAAACAGGAACTTTTTTCTCTTTTTTTTTTTAAACCGGAAAGTAGAGTGAGAGAGGAAACAATGTTGATTTCTGGGAGAAGTGATGCTGGAAGTCCAGTTTTCTGGCTCTCGGAACAATTATGGGAAGCCCCACAGAGCATGTCCTTTTTACTCAGAATAATGGAAGGCACTTCCACTCCTCTGCGGAAACAACAGTTCAAAGACAGGACACAGAGTCCCTAAGCTCTGGCAGCTTTTGAATAGTCCCTCCCACCCACTCCCGCCACTGGTAAACTGAAAAAGGACTCTCTTATATAGGTAAATTGATGGGATATGGGTCTCATTTATATCTCAGCATGCTATTTGCCTTTGGGAATGAAAAAGACTGACCTACGTGGTCCCATTTATTTATCCAATAAATATACACTAAACACTTTCTCTGCATTGAGTTAGGCAGTGTGGACACAAAAATTGAGTAAGATAGCCCTCCTTGCCTTCAAGGAATGTACAATCTAGACACACACGGGCATTGAAAAGCATGACATTCTTGAGAGCAATCACACAATAGATAATCAAGTGGCTACGAGTAAGTAATCATTCTCCTGTTAACTTTGCTGGAGAAAATCTCAAACTCTGAAGGGCTTAGCAACAAGCAGGAGGCAATGCAGGTTTCGTCATCCAGGAAGTACATTACGGGGTGCTTGGCCGCAGTAGTGGCAAAGAATTAGGCTTAACAGAATAATATGAATGAATCTTTCAAATAATGTGAATGAATCTTTCAAATTAGAAAAGAAAAGGAAACAGAAAAAACTCTAACAATACTACACATGTAAAATAAAATGCATGCACATAAAGCAACAATGCTCACTTACTATACAAATAGAGGGGTATATGGAAGCACATTTAAATGACAGCTTTTTGTATAGAGGGACATGGGCATGGAAACTCAAAAGGGATTTTATATATATATATATTTTATATATATATATATATATATATAAAATTTTATACAATTTATATATATAATTTTTCATACATATATAATTAATAAAAAAGTACTTTCATGGATTGATGATTATGTGACACAAACTGAGTAACAACAACTCAATTCTCAGCCCAATTCCTAAAAAAGAAAAAAAGCCAACTGAAATATGAAGCAATAAGTGTGCTTAGAATGCCCTGCTATTGCAGAGAGGTTAATAAGATCAGCTTTGGGGATCCAGGAAATGTTTTGGAGGAGGTGACATCCAGACGGAGACCTGCACGCCTACTCTCACAGCAGCAGCCATTTCTTCTATCACATAATGGCTTGTCCTTGCCCTTGAATTTGAATTTAACTTTGTAAGTTAAGAAGCTCTCCTCTCCACTCATATGGAAGATATCTTCTCCTATTCATTCCGAAGTAAGTGGGTGGTAGTACTGCAGATTGGGAAATAGAAGCTCGATTAGCTGGTTTTAACTTCTCACCCAGATTTCCATTGCCAAGATAGGGCACGGCATGACCAGAGCCCACCCTGCTTGGCGCTCTGCCTCCTCTCTCGCAGGGCCTCCGAGGTATAAGTCCAACCTGGTTATCCTGTTCCAATTTTGTACCTCAGGCACTTGAACTGTTTATTTGTTTTTGTTTCATTATAAGAGACAACCTTGTATTTCCCTTCCAACAGTTGGGTCCCTTGGCTTACTCTACCATAGTCTAGCCAGGTGAGATTTACTATGTGATTCCTTTGTCTCTCTGGGATTGTATGCTACTGATTCTGCCCAGGGTCCTCAGGAACAAGAATCTCTCCATGAGCTAGTCACACAGCTGAGCCCACTGCCTATAGTGAACAGTCTATGATGGAGAAATCCATCTATTCTGCCTTGCTAGACCTCCCACATGCCTTCTGACCTTTTGACATTGATCGGCAGGTACTTGTTTTCACCTTAATCTCTTAGAACAGTCTCTGTTCTGTCCATCAGTCTGGCTTTTCTCCGGTACTGTGATGCTGGAAATGCCCTGAATATATCTGACACAGGCTGGTGGAAAAGGCAAAATGCAAGTGGTTAGGCTCAGAAGCCAGGTTGGCGAGGTGCAATTTCAGATGTTCAGTTAATTCATTGCACAAGTATAAGCAGGTTATTTAACCTCTCAGTGTATGTGGGTGAGGAGAGGCATGTGATATCTTAGGACTCAAGGTTTTTATAAGGATTAAAAGGATTGATAGGTGCAAAGTCCTTATAGCAATATCTGGCATGAAGAAATATTCTGGCAATGCTACCCCATACTCTTATTATCTCTAGGTTTTGTCCTCTCTGGGCTGCTTTTCTCATTCCTAACAGCTTTAGTTCTGGCTCTGGGAACTACTAGGGCAAAAAAAAAATTAGATGATACTTTTTTTTTTTTTTTTTTTTTTACTAAAAAGCATTGTTTTTTTGGGAATGAAATGCAGTATAGTGAGAACAGCCCAGAATCTGATTTCAGATGACCCAGGTCAAAGTCACAGCTGTCCCTTCCTCACTGTGTGGTGCTGGGGAAATTTATCTCTCCTGGCCCATTTCCCTGTTTATGGAAGGGAAATAGTAATGACCTCTACCTCCCAGGATAGTTGTGAGGATTCAGCAAGGTAAGCTTGTGAAAGTTCTTTTAGAAATGGTGTTATGCTAATATTTGTTATTGTTGTCATTGTTATCTGCCATTTCTTTCAGGCCACTAGAAACTATGTCATAATACTTCCTGCAGAGTCAATGAGTGATAACCTTTGTTCAATACTCTAGGAACAAAGTTGGCCTTTCCTGATGGTTAAATCTCATATTTTGAATTAACTGGCTCAACTCACTGTGACTCTAGAGAAAAAAATGTTTGAAGCTAAGCCCATTACTAACATATTATCTTTTAAATGTGAAAACACACACCACACACACACACACACACACACACACACACACACATTTAATTATTCTCTTCTATCTCTCACAGCTCACTCTTCAACAGTTAGTAGAATCAAGAGGACAGAGCAACTGAGAAAAACCAAGACTTTCCTAGAATATATATTGGTTTATATATAGTTATATATTGGTTTATATATATATAGTTAATATATATATATATTATATATATATATTTATATATATATATAGATTTAATGATGTCAGCAATCCTTAGAAGAAGACACAGTGCTATACCTTTGTGTGAATGAGACCCTGGGGAGATGGGAATTTCCATCAATATCATCTGGCTAATTAGTGGTGAATTGGGGGCTAGAAGCCAGGTGTCTGGAATTTGGCTTCATGTGAAGAAGAAACTCTAGAGTTCTTTTGCCACATAAATCAAGAAGAATTTACTAGCCCCTGTTCTTTGCAAAGCAATAAGCAAAGCATAGTAAAGGGATGTGTGTGTGTTATTTTGGGGGGAGATGGGGATACAAAGGAGGCGTCATTTCATATCCATACCTGATCTGAAATAGTCTGCTTTCACTGGAATATACTGCAATGCATGTAAGCATTATTCCAGGTTCACTGAAAAACAGAACACTTCCCACATGGATCTACCCCTGGAATCAATCCTTTTGTCCTCTGATGCTGGGGCCATTTTTGTCAGATGAATTTATGAAATCTAACCAATATGGGTAACAAAAATGAAAATCTTGGTAGTTCTTTACCATTAAGCACCTATGAGTGAAAGCCATGAGCACTAGGTCATTAATCTACTCAACACAATTTTAGTTTGAGTTTCATGTATTTCTTTGGATGGCCCCACTTGGGTCTTAAACAGAGGGAGACTTTCAACCAGGAAGACTATTTAAGACAGTCAAGGAAAGCAACATGGATAAAATGACACTGAGTAAAAATCTAAAATGATAAGATAAATAGTCAATACTATGGTTCTTTCTACTTCTTAACACAGTCTACTGAAGCTGTGCTTCCTCAGCTTTTCTCAAACTGTTAAATCTTCAAAGTCTGTGTAGATTATTTCCTGAAAAAAAGAAAAGATTTTTTTAAAATTGCAGTATTATTTATAAACACATTGATTATTTTTAGTATCACAATGTTACTAACTTGTCTTTATTACACTTAGGTACATTTGTGCATGTAAATGTAAACCTTAATTTCTTTTTTTTTTAAGATTTTATTTATTTATTTGATGGAGAGAAAGAGAGATCACAAGTAGGCGGAGAGGTAGGCAGAGAGAGAGGTGAAAGCAAGCTCCCTGCTGAACAGAGAGCCCAATGTGGGGCTCCATCCCAGGACCCTCAGATCATGACCGAGCAGAACGCAGAGGCTTTAACCCACTGAGCCACCCAGGTGCCCCATAAACCTTAATTTCAAACTGCTAAATAGGGGCGCCTGGGTGGCTCAGTCGTTGAGCGTCTGCCTTCGGCCAAGGTCATGGGCCCAGGTCGTGGGCCCAGGTCGTGGTCCCAGGGTCCTGGGATCGAGCCCTGCATCGGGCTCTCTGCTCAGTGGGAAGCCTGCTTCTCCTACTACCATTCCCTCTGCTTGTATTCCCTCTCTCGCTGTGTTTCTCTCTGTCAAATAAATAAAGTCTTTATAAAAAAAAAAAAAAACCCTGCTAAATAACACCTTTAAACTTTGTGTCTGCTCTCATCCTTTTTTTTTTTTTTTAATAGAAATGAAGTAAAAATCATGCAAGGAGATACATATTTGTTTGTCAGGGATTATGGAATATTGAGTCAAAGATGTATAACTATATTATCGATTCAACAAACAGACCATATTTATTTGACCAATTTACTGAGTATTCACCTAACACATTCTTGCTCAGAGTTTTACCTAACTCATCTCATACATTTTTCCTTTCATATACAGTTTTTAAACAACTAAAGTGTTAAAAAACTAAACAGCACTTTACCTGAATATTAAAACATAGGAAAAATGGCAAATGATAGTTTCCTACCTTAAAAAAAAATGTACCAAGGACTCTGGAGTCAGACCTTGTGAATTCAAAGTCGGGCTCTGCCACTTACTGGCTTTTTGATTTTCCTTAAGCTTCTTAAACTTATCTGTCCCTCAAGGTTCCATAATTATAAACTAGGAATAATAATAGTATTTCACTTATAAGATTACTATGCAGAATGAATGAGTCGATATCTGTAAATCATTTAGAATAACTTTTAGGGACACCAGGTGGCTCAGTCAGTTGAGCATTTAGTGAGGTAACCATTGTCAGCATGGGTTAGCATTTAGAACATTGAGATGAGTTCCTAAATATGTATATCACGTCCTTTTTGTGGCACCCAGTGATCCACTTCCTCACTTTCTGAATCTATTATTCAGTCACCAACACCTGTCCTGCATCTGGAGGGTTTTAAACCTATCTCTTCTCCATTTGTTCTGACACTGCCCACGTTCAGATCCTGATCATTTCTCACATGATTACTTCAACAACCTCTTGCCTCTAATCCATGCTATTTTATGGCCAAAATTTAATCTCGCTGACCCACAAATTTAATCATGTGACTTCATTACTTTAAAAATTCCAGGGTCTCCTCATTGTCTCCAAACTACAAAGTATAAAAATTACTGCATGGTACCTTAAGTCTGCCAAAAATTAGATCTAATTTGCCTTTTCTTTGCCATCTTATGTCACTTCCTTCTCCTTTATGCCCCTCCCCAACCTGTCACTAGATGAAACTAGTCACCACTCTTTGAACAAACTCTGCACTCTTAATACCTCCTTTTTTTCACTCGTGTTGTTTCTTCTGCTTCTGATGCTTTCTTTCTTATACTTAATTTAGAAGAACATTAGTTGAACTTTAAAACTCAGTGTAAGATGTGTTTCTCTAAAGACTTCCCGTAAATCCCTTCTGAGCTCCCATATCACTTTGCATGTGTGGTTTTTATAACAACTTTTTATTGCAATTGATTGCTTTATATATTTGTTTTCCCCATTCTTTATAAAGCCAAAGGGCCAGGCATGCCATAAACATCTTGTAACCCAAGTCCACACTGACCTGAGTGATAGCAGAAGTTGAATCAGGTGGATGTGTATACGCCTGTGTGTCTCTGTGTTTTTATAAAGAAAGGGTCAGTTTCAGCTCTGCAGCTAACTGGCTGCATCTCTTTAGATGAATCATAGTTTCTCTTGGTTCTTTAAATTGAGAAGATTATGTAATAGCCCCTTTCTGACTCAAACTTTGTGATTTATAAAAATCATATAGAAAATAATTATAAACATATTGAGAATAAAAATGCCCTATCAGGTTAATAAGTACAAATGTTCTTTTTTTTTTAACTTTTTTTTTTAAACATTTTTTTATTTATTGGACAGAGAGTGAGAGATCGGAGGTAGGCAGAGAGGCAGGAAGAGAGAGGAGGGGAAGCAGGCTCCCCGCCGAGCAGAGAACCCCATGCGGGGCTCGATCCCAAGACCCTGAGATCATGACCTGAGCCGAAGGCAGAGGCTTAACCCACTGAGCCACCCAGGTGCCCCAATAAGTACAAATGTTCTTATGTATAAATAAACCAATGTTAACATGTTTCAGGGAATTACCTAATCAAGCTAACACTAAACGGAGATTTCTCCTTTGTTGTATTTTTTAAAATTTGAAACCCTACCATGAAGTTATTAATAAATGTTATAAAAGGAGATGTTATATACATCTCCACTGTATGAGAGAGTGGAGAGACTGAGAGAACTCTAAACAGGGGGCTCTTTTAAATATTTATTTGTAGGATGACTGTAGTTTCACCAGGATGAACGTGGCACTTGGAGAAAGTCTAGTGACTAGGCTTCCACATTCTACAGATGCTTTACTTAATTAAATGAGATATTGGGGGAAATGATCTTTAAAACCTATGACTGGCAAATATCTTCTTTTCAGAAACTAGAAATAGAAAAGAAAGAATGCATAATTTTTGTTTGACTTGAATTGGAAGATAGAAAATAAATTGTAAGGAGTTATAAATGTCTCCAGATAAGTCTCAGTGAAGTTTCCATTTGCTTTTCCAATTAAGATAGTGTTCATAACAAAAAAAAGGTGTTTTTTTTTTTTGCCAAACCACAATGAAACTTTAGATGTAGAAATTTTTTAAAATCTTATTTTGTGATCAGATCCAAAGTATTATAAATGATTGTTCACTTTGATACACTATTGTTAGCTATTATTGCTACTATCAAACCAAAGATAACCAAGTCCAGAGAAACAAAGCTGAGTTCAAGGGCGTTTCTTTGTATTCTTCTCCTGTTTTCAAAGCATTATGCTAATTACACCTAATGACCTTGGAGACAAGGTCATTGACCCCAAGAAAGACAAAGGTAACACACAGAAAACAAATAGACAACAAAAGCAAAGCCAAAATCACATACCTACAAGTGCTCGGTAAATGCCAAATAATACAAAGCTGGGAGCTAATCTCCTAGGAGGGAAGTTAGTCTGGGAAGGCATGTAGGAGCACAGGAGCCTCTAGCAAGGTCTTGGAGAAAGCAAAACTCGGGTCATGCAACTGAGGAATGAGGGCCTTCGAGGCAGAGCAGCAACCTCAGCAAAATACATCCAGAGGTAGTGAGGGACCAGATGTGTGCGGAAGTTGCAAGTAGCTTGACTGACGTGAAGAGACCAAGATGTGACTTGGAGAGAAATAGTACTGGCAGGGATTCATTTGGAAGATCATTGAATAATCTTAGCATTTAATCCTAGCAGAAAAGAAGAACCAGAGTTTACCCAATAAATTTTTCATCCTTGCACTCCCATAATCAGGACTGTACTATTCTCAGTTTCTTAGTGGATATTATTCCAGATTTCAGTTCCTAAGTTTAGCCTGCAAAATTCTCCAGAGAAATCTGAATTCTTATTCAAGCACTCAAGTCTCTTCACGATATGGTTCCGATTTAACTATTCCAGTCTTATGCCTTATTTCTCTACCATGGAAACCTCCCACACAGCCACGATGAAACTAAAGACTGAGGACATTTCTTTGTATTTTTTTTCAAAATAGTATGCTTTTTAGCATTTCTGCCATTGCTTTCTATTTTCACTTTTGCCTGAAATGCCTTCCTCTCTCTTATCACTCTGGTCTCTTCATCCATCACAGTCCAGCAGAGTTCATCTTCCATGAAAACTTCTTGACTTTCCTAGCCCACAGTGATTTCTAGCCCTTGTACACTTTGGTACTTACTGCTTATAACACCTTTTTAGTACTGAAAAACTAACATTATATTGTTATCTTTCTGTATACAATTCATGTGTACTTACAGATAATAAGCAATTGGACTATAGAAATTTTGTCTTACATTTTTCATTACCCACAATGCCTTGTACATTTTAAGTGTTCAGTGAAAATGAATATATTGTCTTCTTAGAACATATGAGAATGGTACTATTCCTGGCTTTTAGTGTTTTATCTCAGCACCTTGTTTGGCAACTAATACATCATCTTTTGTATTTTTGCTCCACATAGCTCGAATGAGCAAATGATAATAAGGCAAAGTAGAAGGAGCATAGGCTCTGAAATCAGACTGATCTATGTTCAATTCCAGCTCTTTCTACTACAAGCTTTGCAAAAACCTTGAACATATTCTCAAGCCCCTTAAGCTGTATTTTCCTCCATTACCAATAAGGTAACAACTATCTCACTTGCAATAACTTTGTCAGATAACATGCATAATTCTAGGCATTCAATAAATATATTATCTATTCATATTTTCTACCTGAATTTTCCCCATTAATCATTAGATGTTTTTACTTCAGCAGAGAAAAATTCCCTTGCTTGTTTCACCATATACCTTAGAAATATAGATTCACCATATACATATAGAAATATATGTTTCACCATATACCTTAGAAAATACCTTCACATACCTTAGAAATATCTTATCCTTTCTTTAGCAGACTATGTCCACCCCTCCTTCCTTTAAAATGCTCATTCTCTTAAGGTTCACACTATAAAATTTTGCTTCTCACTGCTACTTAGTTGCCATCACCTGCTGATATCCATGTCATTTTCCCTTATTCACTGAAACTTTGAGCATCTGGTCACTATTTTCCTCCCCACTATCATTACAATAATCATTTTTTGGCAAACCCAACACCCTAAGAATAGATCTAATATTCTCACCTCTTGGTTCTTTGACCTCCCACCCAAAGCCTTTTCCACTTCACCACAACTTGGCCACCGACTCCCTTGCTTATACCTTAGAACTTGGCACATAGCCTCTGAAACACTGATTCTAAGCAACTCATTCTGACTACTACTTATTTTTCTAGTTGAATTATTTTAGGTGTCCCACTCCAACAATTATTTAATTCTGCTGGAACTCTTATCTGTTGACTCCACCAACAGCTCCTACTAACCCAACACAAATTTCATGCCTCCTCAGTGAGATCACTCCTTTGCACACACCCTCAATTCTTTTGCCCTTGTATCCTTCTGCTGTAATCCTTTGCAAAACCCCAAGTCAAGTTAAATCCTATTCATCACCTACTGGGAACACTTGAACATGGCTAGAGAAAACACACAGTCAAGCTGAGATTTCACTTTAATTATATGACCTCAAATCTCTTGAGAACATGAAACATTTCTTGAAAATTCCATTATACTTCTCTAGCAAAATCACTTTTCCACTATCCAAAATAAATGCATACTATCTCCTCTATGGTCCATCACCTGCTTTCCCTACCTTACTTCATACATGAATGACAAAATAAAAGCAATAAAATAAAAATCCATCTTTTGTCAAATTTAACAATCCATGTGCATTTCTGTTTATAAACTTTGCCTTTTCTCCTATTACACTGGATGTGATGAGGGCAAAAAAACCCTCCTCTTGTGCATCCCAAATCCCTCTTACCTAATCAAGATCCTTATTTCTACAATAATCCCCTTTATGCTCCATATTATCAATTTTCCATTTTATGTCCCACACATAGGTAATATTCCTAAATATATTTGTACATCTACATAGACATGCCTATGCTCGAATTTCTCTCCAGCTCCTGTTCCATTCCTCTGCTATGCTGTTTAGAAAACCTCCTCAAAACAGTTACTTATGTCTTCCTTCTCCAATTCCTCCCTTCCAAAATTCTCTTTTGCCTCCTCAATCAGCCTTATGTCTTTAGCCCTTATCAAAGTTACCAATGACCTCCACCTTGCCACATCTAATGATGAATACTCTGTTCTTATCATACTTGATCTCTGTGCAGATTATTATATAATTGACCTTTCCTTCTTAAAACTTTTATTTTACTTAGCTTTTCAGATGCAACTCTTTTGGCTTTGTTGTTACCTTTATTTTACTTCCCTTGGCTGCTGCTCCCTCTTTTTTCCAACTTCTGATTTTTGCAGGTCTTCAGGGATCAACTTTCTAACTGCCTATCCAATATTTACCCAGATATCAATGAGCCATCTCAAACCTAATATGAACCTTTAAATACTCAAATTCTCTTCTTGTTTTGCCCAATCAAGTTAAAGCTGCTAGTATTCGACCAGTCAATCAAACCTAGCAGTCATTTTTTTTTTTAAGATTTTATTTATTTATTTATTTATTTGACAGAGAGAGAGAGAGATCACAGGCAGAGAGGCAGGCAGGGAGATGGGGGGAAGCAGGCTCACTGCTGAGCAGAGAGCCTGATGCGGGGCTCAATCCCAGGACCCTGA
>CM053608.1:35033506-35053661 GCA_028646535.1 Procyon lotor
GCTCACTGCTGAGCAGAGAGCCTGATGCGGGGCTCAATCCCAGGACCCTGAGATCATGACCTGAGCCAAAGGCAGAGGCTTTAACCCACTGAGCCATCCAGGCGCCCCACTTAGCAGTCATTTTTGATTCTACTTTCCCACTCTCTGTACATTCACTCCACCTACAAATTTTGGTGGTTCTACCTTGAAAAAAAATTGTTTCTTTGTTTTCCCTTTTGACCTACCACAGACTATGCTTTATAGAACAGTCAGAATGATCTGTTTAAGACATAAATGAAGTCATAACATTCTCTTTTTTAAAAATCTTTTGGGACACCTCGGGGCTTAGTTGTTAAGCATCTGACTTCAGCTCAGGTCATGATCCCAGGGTCCTGGGATAGAGTCCCAAATCCGGCTCCCCCCACAGCAGGAAACCTGCTTCTCCTTCTCCCTCTCCCCCTTTCTCGCTATGTCTCTCTCTGCCAAATAAATAAAAAATCTTAAAAAAAAAAACCTTTTACTTTCTTTCCTGTTACACAAAAAGGAAAATCAAATTATTATTTATACTTGTTACTTGCATCTGGAATTCTCCCCATGGATTTTTGTATGTGTCAGTCTTTTTCATTCTTCAGGTCCCTAATCAAATATCACCTCTTCAGTGAGTGTCCTCTGAACACCTTATGTAAAATACACTCTGCTCACAATTTACCATCTTCCCACCTGTAAAACTGGCATCCACCTTGTCAGTTAAGATGAAAGAATGAACACTCAAGTCATATTGTCCCCAGGCACAGTTAGCCCAGTCAAGGAATGAATAGACCCAGGATCATGAGATAGAATACTTGCTTATCATTTGGAGAAACCTGTAGGAATGCAAACCAGTTACCTTACATAGTTAGCTTATATGCATACAGTTAATCAACATTATCCTAAATACACAATCACCAGACGTACCCAATGAAATCTCTAACACCTGAAACCTGAAAAATTTTCAGGTTGCAAGTCTCTTGGAATGAAACAGACCTTCACTTGGTACTTATCTGTGCCAACAGACAAAGTGGCACCAAAAGTTATGTAACATCTGCCAGCATGAATTCATGGGCCTCCAATCAATGGCGTCCACCTTCTCAAGAGACTCCTGCCCAAAATTATGGGTTTAAAAATCCTCACTTGCTCCAAAGGGCCACATGTACCTGAGTGTTTATAGCAGCAATGTCCACAATAGCCAAGCTATGGAAAGAATCTAGATGTCTATCAACAGATGAATGGATAAAGAAGATGTGGTATATATATACAGTGGAATACTATGCAGCCACCAAGAGAAATGAAATCTTGCCATTTGCAACGACATGGATGGAACTAGAGGGTATTATGCTAAGTGAAATAAGTCAATCAGAGAAAGACAATTATCACATGATCTCTCTGATATGAAGAATTTGAGAGATAGGGCAGGGTGTCGTGGAGGGTTGGGGTAGGGAAATGAAACAAGATGGGATCAGGAAGGAGACAAACCATAAGAGACTCCTAAACTCATGAAACAAACTGAGGGTGGCTGGGAGGTAGGGGGGGTAGGGATAGGGTGGCTGGGTTATGGATATTGGGGAGGGTATTTGCTATGGTAAGTGCTATGAAATGTGTAAGCCTGATGATTCACAGACATGTACCCTGAAGCAAATAATACATTATATGTTAATTAAAAAAAAAAGATAAAAATCCTCACTTGTAAACCACTGGGGAGTTTGGGACTTCTGAGCATTAGTTCCCCATTCTCCTGAGTGGCACCACATCAATCAATGTCCCATCTTTCTTCACTGCAAAAGCTCCCTGTCTGTTTTTTTATTGGCTTACTGAACATCCAGTAGGCAAATTCTCATTTGATTCAGTCATACCTGTTTTGTTTTCTTCATACACCTTACCACTATTTTAAGTTATATTTTTATTTACATATATAGTATTTATTTCATTATATTATTTCACTATATTGAATGGAGGGACTTAATTTCCTTTGTTTACCACCATGTCATCAATACCTAAAACAGAAGCTAGCTTACAGTAGGTATTGAATTAATATTTGTCAAATGGGTGTTAAATGAAAATATTTAAATACCAAATCCCATGGCTCTCCCTTTATAGTGTTGCTTACCTAGTCGTGATACTGAGTTCTATTACCACCATTCTAATTCAGATTTTGTTTTTGCTCAGTTATGTCTCTTTACTTCCTCTTTTCCTCCAATTTATTTGGGTTACTGACTTCCATTAGTTTTTATCAATTTTACCATTTTCTCACCTTCATTAAAATTAGTCTGTTTATTTAAATCAAATTTTACAACTTTCAAGGTGATTTTTCTTGCATTATTAAACTCACTTGGACACGCCAATTACAAATATAAAAATCTTTGGTGATTCTCTGCAGCCTAAAAGTATTTCACCTGACATTCAAAACTTTGATAATACATTCCCAACCAACATTTTGAGTTTTAGTTTAGATGTCATTTACCTTAGATCAAAAATGAGGCGCGCCTGGGTGCGTCAGTGGGTTAAAACCTCTGCCTTCGGCTCAGGTCATGATCTCAGGGTCCTGGGATTGAGCCCCACATCAGGCTCTCTGCTCATCGGCGAGCCTGCTTCCTCCTCTCTCTCTCTCTGTGCCTACTTGTGGTCTCTCCCTGTCAAATAAATAAATAAAATCTTAAAAAAAAAAAAAATGATATCTCTTTCTCTTCTGAGTTTCTGAAGTACATTGTGTTCACAGTATGATGTGGCCCTTTCATATATGACATTGTATAGTTCATATAGTTCTCTCTGCTGTTAAATTGTAATTTCCTAGAGGGCAGGAAACATATTTTATGCATGGTTATGTCCTTTATAGTAACTAAAAGAATGAAATATGTACCTCAGTGATCAGTATATATCGGACCCATGATTTTTGTCTTTATATTTTTATTACCAAACTTAACATTTGTATTAGAATCTATGACTAAAACTTTTATAAAATATGTGCATTCAGGGTTATATGAAGGGAACATTGATCTTATCTTCTAACTTAATGGTTTGGGTTAGAAATACTATGACATCTAGTCTTCAGGGACTATGTATCACATGACCAAGAGGCAAGTTCTGGAGCCAAACTCCCTAGGTTCATAATGCCAATTTATCTACTAATTTTCTTTTTGACCTTGGGCAAGGTGATGAACTTTTTGGTGTGTCTCTCCCTCATATTTAACAAAGGGAGAATCATTAGTAGCTACTTCACAGGTTAAGAGGATTACTTGAGTAAAGATAGGTAAAGCTCTTAAAATGCTGGCACATGGAAAGTACTCAATAGATGGGAGTTATAATTAGTCTTCCAACTTCTTTATGCAATTACTACCTCCAACAAAAAGCACTACTATATAGTGTTTCTATTGAGATAATGGAATTTATGTTTAGGGGACAGATAAATATTCTCTTTCATGTGTAAACCTACAGAATCTTGTATAGATATATTTGCATCCCCAGCTCTTGCTTACAAGGTAAAAGACTGGAGCTTGGTGTTATTTCACGGATGGTGCTTGGTATTAAAGGGATAGGCACAAAAAATTGGTGAACTCCCAATGGTCACATTAAAGCTGACAACTTTGAGAGTACACAATTATATGTAGTGTGTATATATATATGTGTGTGTGTGTGTATATATATATATATAGTATAGCTCAAATGAAACTCCTTAAAATTAAACTTAGTCTATTGAATAGTGCTAAATTCTAGGCAAATAATATGAGAAGGATTTTTTGTTTGTTTTGTTTTGTTTTGTTTTTATTTCAGCATTTGTTAAGGGAGAATTAGAGACTGGACATAAACACTTATTTTCTTCCCCAGGGAATATGTTAATGGATAAATCTCAAAGGATTAAAAGCAAGTAATACCAAAAGATGGAACAAGATCATGCTAATCTGTAAGGATTTTAAATTATAATTATAAATAAAATGTCAGAAACTCTAGTTAAGATTCTCATGGCAAAAACCAGTCCTTCGGGGTGCATCATTAGAATATCACATATCTCTTTTTCTTAACCATTATAGATGTTTTAAAATTTTGTTTTCATCTTAAACAGTAAACAAATAAACAAATACGTCTCACATGATAAGATGCTCTACAATAATTGTTCCCAGTTAAGATTTTTAGTTTGCTTTTACAAATGAATACCAGTAAGCTATATGGGTGTGTTCCTTTCACGGAGCTGTTATTTGGAAAACTGAAAAAATTCACTTCATTTTTCCTTTTGGTACCAGAGTAGTACCAAAGTATCTGTTTTCATTATTGTGTCCTCAGCCAACCAGAAGGGAGACTATATCAGCCGCCTACACTGAGGTTAAACATCCTCTTAGAAAGTGGGATGGTTAGACTGACCTCAAACTAAACAGAGCTATGACTAGGTTTTAAGAGAAAAAGGAAGTGAAATATGTTGTGTACCATTTCAGTCTAGAAAAAAAATAAGGAAGTGGGATGTCCCAGCAAAGAGATTCCCAGAGATTTTTGGCAATGCAGAACCTATTTGTTATTTGATTATATAGTCATCTTCTCTCCCAGCTCCTTTCTCACATCCTGGAAGAAAATGTTGAATTTGACAGATTTAACCCAAACCATTTTGATTCAAAAATTTTTATGAATTTCTAATAGCACCTATGCTAGTTGACAACTTCTTGGGATATTATAAAGCCAGGACCAATAATCAATATTCAATAATCAGAGATTTATTGTGACACTGTAGACATTAACTCTACTGTTGTAGAATTAAGATTTTCACTTCACTGAGAAGAAGTGACATTGTATCTCCCTGTCTTTCTGTCTCTTCTTCCTTCCTCTCCCAATTCTTACTGTAAATACCAACTCTTTCCTGAGATGGAAAACCAGCTCACAGTCATTTGAGACTCTATGCTGGCACATGCTTCCAGGGAGATCTGCTTGAGGCCATAGTTCTTTTAGGAGCTCAGACAGAAAGCAACGCAGTTAGTGAGTATCTCAGTGGCTCAAAGTCTGTACTAACCCTTAAAAAATAGAAATACATTTATGACATTTCCATATCCCTTTAAAATTAATCGAAACACACCATCCTGCGCCCTCATCCTATTGCCAAAAAGCTGTGTATAACATATGTATTCTGACCTGTACTGATGTCTACAAATATATATAATGCCTGAAATTTTACATTTATACATGAGATCATTTATGCCTTTGAAGGCTTCATAGCTACTATACTGGTAAAGAGAGAAAATACACATAAGAAGAGAAATAGCAACACAAGATGACATAGGATTAGTAATAAATCTGCTGGCAGTGTGTGATGCATGAGCTGAAGTGAGCACCAACAACTGGGTTGTAATGCATACACATAAAATATTCTTGCATCCGTGTGTATGTGTGTGTATGTATACATAATATGCATAATGTATGTTATATACATATAATGTATAAGTACATATAATTTATGTCCATTTCAGTTAGCAGAATTTTATTAAGTCTCTAAACTGAATGCTGCATATACTTTGAAGGCACCAAGGGGAGACATGGTGGGTTTTTTTTTTCCCATTAATATCTACCAGCCACTTCCAGATTTACTTCAAATCAAAGCACCCTAAGAGAGAAATAGTGTGATATGCTGTACTAACATAGTCTGGATATAAATTCACTTGCAGCCTGGTCTCATGCCTAAAGCCCTTGTTTACAAGTTCTATACCTATCCCTGGGGATTTTACCCATTTTAACCCAAAAAACATAAAGAAGACAACATCCTTCCTTCAAAGAATTTGTTTCAAATGTACCTGTTCATACACACATGGAAGTTTAATTCATTGTTCATAGGGAAAATACCATTTCAGGGAACAATTTCCAAGGTGCACATTACTGTGGACATCTGTACAATTTTGAGATGAGAAGACATTTTGTGGGGAAAAAGAGCGCAAATGAGTCTCTTGAGAACATGCACATTATATCAGGAACTCGGTTGTATGTAAGCTGTACAAAGATGTGGAGCATCTTTTTCATGCATTGGTTCTCAGAACCAACATGACCTTGGTTTTAAGGTCACTCTCTTCATCTAGCAGCACTGCATTTGAGGATCGTCTATTATTAGATGAGAATATCTCAACTTCTTGCCCCCAATAAAGTATTGAAATTGTCTGAATCCCCCAGTCTTTGAGATTTAAGCTTCTTCATATAAATCCACACAGCAAAATGCTGTTTGCTTATTTCATGTAATCAAATTGCTTGTGTCATCTCTGGAGACTAGCCATTATTAATATTAATGAGCCCTTGGGCCCAGGCTTATGAACTTTTAATTGTATACATGTGTCTTCTTGTCTAGTAAATATGCTTTCAAAAATAGCACTGCTAGACTGCCAAGAGTCAATTCAGAAAGATCTCTAGGCATTCATTCTGATGTTCCTCAAAACCCATTTTAACCCAGCCCTGGCCAGACAAAGCCGCGCATCACTCCCTTGCTTATCCCACCTTTAGAAAAACTGCTTTATTTGTATATTTAGGATAAATATTTCCCATATTAGTATGCTGTTATTTGGCCTCAAAGAAAGAGTATTACACTTTTATTAATCCAAAATCCTTTGTACACCTGTTTAGCCTTCTACCTTAAAACATCTTTTGAAGACAAACAGACTTAATTTTTCCCTCAGAACTAACTAAGGGCAGCACAAATCATAGTTCCCATCAAGGAAGATTTAAATGGAGATGGCTTTTTATTCAGTGTTTCTTTGTGGATTATACCACAGAAATCTTCCAGGGCCAAATTTAAAACACATTTGTTTTAGAGTTTGCCAAGTCGGGTATTACTTTGCAATTTTAGTGCTATTTGATTTCTATGTAAAAGTGTTTTTCTGTCTTCACTCTACTCCTCAAAGCTCATTTACTTCTTCCTGTCTCTAATATCTAGTTGTAGCAAAGACAGTGAAAAAAGATGGGAATTTTGAAGTTAGCCCTGCTTTTGTTTGAAAAACATTATGGTCCTTTCTGTAAAAATGAAGCAAAAGCTTCCTGCATTATTACCCATTTTATCCCATTGTAATGAGCATAATATATATTGTTTATGAAGCTATTGGAAGCATCCTGAGAAATGATTCAAATAATACTTGGTGGTTGGAAATATGTTTGACTACTCATCTATATGTAATGAATGAAACATTGTACTTGCTGACCTCAGCACTGCCCCAAATCTATCATTAAAGGCACCATAGCTTTATATCATTTATATCTATTACCATAGAGTTATATCATTTCTTCTCCTCAAAGGATTAATGATGCTTTAATAATTTTTGTTTCATTTAGTTTATAGGATCCTTTATTTTAGGAGATCAGTACATGTAAATTGTTCTTAAATGTAGCAGACACTCCTTGTTGCCTGGCCTGGTGAATCCTGAAGTGAAGTCATGTGATTTATGCTCCTAAACACACTCTTACCATAGATTAGGGAAGCCAATATACCAGCCATCTGAAAGTCCAAGCTGCTAATATGGTGCCTTAGTTTCATTTCAGATTTCAGGAACTCTCAGACTTGGTCCAAGAGAGTTTGCCCAGTTGAAGGCTATGAGAGAGTACTTTGCAAAAAAGCTAATGAATAACCCATTCCTGGAATAAATCCCCACCCAACAGCTTCATTGATTACAAATCTCCTTCAGGAAACCGTTCAAAGAACACCTGAAAGCTATCATGAGGGTATGTCTAAAATTCGCTGAAGACACAATTCTGCATCTAGATTTTAAGTTAAAAACTTTAAGAAATCTCTAATAATATTTTTTCTTATGACCACAGTCTCACATGGAGTACTGGCCATAGTCCCACACACACACTGATGTGAATTTCATATAATTGTTTCACTTGATTATCTCCACAGCTCTGTGAGGTGACTACTGTCTCTACCTACCTTACAGGTTTTAGAAACCATATAGAAAGGTTTTGTAATTTGTTTATTTTCACATGTTCCATCAAGTTCACAAACTTAAACAAATAGTTCAAAAATTCTCCTTAAGAGTTTCCTTACCTATAAGATAGGACAACATACTCACCTTATAAAGTTTAAAATCTTGTTATCAACAATCATGGAACAATGACCTAAAATTTAGTATACAAAGGACTTGAAGAAAATATGAGGAGAGGTAGTTTCTTCCAATGGATTTATGGAAATTTATTTCAGATTATTAGCCTCCAAATTGAGCACAAATTTTAAAAAAGACAGTATTATTCAAACTACTCTGTAAGAACAAGCCTTAAACTCACCTTTTAGATTACCTTTATGATGTTTAATGAATATCAGAGTCCCATTTAAAATATCTTATCTCTGAGGGCGCCTGGATGGCTCAGTGGGTTAACGTCTCTGCCTTCAGCACAGGTCATGATCTCAGGGTCCTGGGATTGAGCCCCACATCAGACTCTCTGCTCAGTAGGGACCCTGTTTCCCCCTCTCTCTCTACCTGGCTCTCTGCCTACTAGTGATCTCTCTCTCTCTGTCAAATAAATAAATAAAATCTTAAAAAAAAAGATCTTATCTCTGTTTAGTTCAAATTTGCATAATTTATATCAAAACCACCATGTTATAAAGATTTATAACATTTGGTTGGAGCAACCAAAAACATGAGAGACAAAACGAAAATCTGCAAGTTATAGCTGACAGATAAGAATGGGACATTGTGAGCATGGGACCCTATGCACATCTTCATTATGACCTTGTTTGTAGTGGAAAGCAAGTTACTCAATTCATATGGGTCTCAGTTCTATGAAAAAGTGATTGACTAGAGCGTATGATTAAAGTTCCTTCAAGTTCTTCTAATTCAAAGTAACTTTTTTAGATTAAAAAGGACAATAGCTAGACCATAATGATGGGCAGTAGCCAGTATCATCATATCTGGAGTGAATCTGTTCTTATAAAAGTAAAGCATATGTTAAGTGCGGTGAAATGTGTAAGCCTGACGATTCACAGACATGTACCCTGGGGCAAATAATACATTATATGTTAATAAAAAGTTAAAAAAAAAAAAAAGTAAAGCATATGCACCAAAAGACTAGCCTACATGGGTTAAAGACTAGGAAGATACCAAGTGATAGGGAAGAATGTAATTCAGTTTTTCAGTTCTATTTATACACAGTAAAATATTTAAAAGAACACTTAAAAATTCTTATGAGGAACCAGTAAAAGACTATTTGTAATCTTGAAGGCAATATTCAAGGAAAAAAATACATTGTTCTCAGATCTAAAAAGTAAATCAATGTTTAACAGTATTTTTGGCAAAGGGAAATTTGTGAATAACATGCTATGCAGCTGTGTATGGAAAAACTAAAAATGGAACTGTAATTTGGTCTTAAATTAGAAACACATCTGAATTTTGTTAACAATTTGAGAGTGATATTAATTTGTTTCTTTCACTCAATTGTGTATATATGTGTCAAAGAGAAGAGAGGAAGGGAGAAGATGAGGGAAAAAAGAAAGAAGGAAGAGAGGTATTAAAGATAGGAGAGGGAAAGAGAAAATGTCTAACAACTAAACACAGATATCCCAGTTTATATATGAACTTTAATCCGCTTATATTTAGGCTCTGTAAAATGGGCAGAAGTACTTTACCTTGAAAATGGAAAATCACTCAAGTTCTTTAAAAATCAACTAAAAAGACACTGTATTTAAGAGGAACCTGAGCACCTGGGTAGCTCAGTTGGTTAGGCGCCTATCTTCGGCTTGGGTCATGACCTTGAGGTCCTGGAATCAAGCCCCACATCCCGTTGGGCTCCTTGCTCAGTGGAGAGTCTTCTTCTCCCTCTCCTTCTGCCTGTCTCCTCCCCACAACTTGTGCTCTGTTTCTCTCACTCTCTTACTCTCCCTGAAATAAATAAAATCTTAAAAAAAAATGCCTTCTTAAAAAAATTGTGAACATTGGTAATCACATGTGTTCTTTAAGTCACACAAAATCAGAAAGAAAGAAATTAAGAAATGCATTAACTTTTATCACAATACCAGATATTATCAAGTTAATCCTTAAATGACTTCTCAAGACCCAAAGATTCCAAGTTGACTCCCTTTTGTTCTATGTCTAAATTGAAGGGTTGTGCTACAGTAAATCTGGAACATTAATTTGTGTAAGAATAACCCAGGAGTGGGGCACCTGGGTGGTTCAGGTTTTAAGCATCTGCCTTCGGCTTAGGTCATGATCTCAGAGTTCTGGGATCAAGCCCCACATTGGGCTCCCTGTTCAGCACAAAGTCTGCTTCTCCCTCTCCCACACCCTTTGCTTGTGTTCCCTCTTTCACTGTGTCTTTCTCTGTCAAATAAATAAATAAAATGTTAAAAAAAATAACTCAAGAGCTTGGTAATAAGGACAATTCCTTAACCCTGTCCAAGTGATTCTGATTCAGAGATCTGGGTTGGCACCTAGAAATATACATTTTTAAAGAGCACTCCGGGATCTAGAATCTAGATCTTCCTGGATTCATGTACCTTGAGAAATGTTGATTGCTTTGTTTCTAAGGTTCTTTACAGCTATAAAATGTCTTAAAGTTCAGACAGTGGTAAAGAGAGGGCAGGAGAGAACATGGGTGATGATATAGAGGAAGGACACAAAATATTAATAAAAGACTCATTCTTCAACAATACATACTACCAATATGTTAAACACATTACATGTAACTGTTGATAAAGAGATGAAGGAGAGCTCTCAGTCTACTGAAGTAACAGAAAATAAATAAATGATTATGAGACAGTAATGTAAGTGCAGTAATGGAGGGGAAAACATAAAGTAATCAACTCTGCCAGTTAGGAGAATACTTGTTGGATTAAGAATGAGAATAAAAAGGGATCTAAATGGATTAAGGAAATGGAGGTTATAGAGAAACCAAAGCAACTAATGCCACAGAAATAATGAAAAAGAAGAGAAAAGTAGGAAGACAGCCTGTAAAGTTAGGCTGAAGTAGGAAGAGTCCCTGAGAAATTGACAAAGATTAAATTTGACTCTGGGTCCATTGATTCAATATACCTATAAGGCTTTAATCTTTTTTGCCTTTTCCTCTCAATTTCTTTCTGCCAAAATTTATACCACTTTTTAATTGAGTTCTTTGGAACAATGAGTCTATATTTCATTTTGTTAAAGAAGCTAGATTATCAGTGTGTCTAAGTAACTGAATCATAATATTATCATTCTTTTGTGGAGTTACTTGCTTCTGAATATTGAGATTTATTGGTCATTCTGAATTATTTGAAATCTGCTGATTATTTCCATTTGTTGTTTTCTCCTTCGATGCTCCAAAACAGAATTCTTTAAATAATTTTTAACCACACAACCATCACTTAACCAAACTTTATTCTTCTATGCTCAAATGACATTTAAAGCAAAACTAGGCCCTGGCATGTGTGCATGTGTGTGTGTGCGTGTGTGTGTGTGTGTGTGTGCGTGTGTGTGTGTGTATTTGAAAAGGCAAGTCAATTGTTACATCCATGTATGGAAATAGTTTAACATCCTAACAATCTGTCATAATTTATGTATAAAAAATGATATCCAGTTGCTAATGTTCTTGCTTATGTTCCTGTTTTTATCTTTTTTCTTAAAAAAAAACTTCATCTTTATTAATCATATTTAGAAAAAGCATCTTATAAGAAAAGCAAGAGAAAAAATCTTTTTTTACTTTTCTGTAACAATTCTCATTCAATGTCTTTATACATAATTCATATTTATCTGTAGTTGATGTGTATGTATTTTATAAATTAATAAATATAACCATATGAATGCTTATTTTTAAGTTAATATATTTTTCTCTTTCTTTTTTATTTTCCTCTCTCCCTCTACTCTTATTATACTAACACATCCTAATATCCCTCTCCAAGATGACTCATATCAATACCTAGTGTCTTTGTCTGTGCTATCTCCATTGTCATGTAATTTTATACAGATATTAGCTACACTCATAGGCAGACACATACATATCTGATTTTTTTCATTGTTTACCATGCTGTGGGAGACAGGCTGTCTGAGACTCCTGATATTTTCACCCTTGTATAATTCCCTCACTCTGAGTAAGGGTGTGATCTATGACTTGCTTCTAGTAAATTGAATATAGCAAAGGTGATTGGGTGTACCTGATTATATGTATGTGATTATGTTATGTAAAATTATAATGCTTATCTTGATGAGAGCTTGTCTTTCTGTTGCTGGTTTTGAGGAAGCAAGAGGACATATTGGAAAAACTCACATGGCAAGGAACTGAGGGCATTTTCCAGCTGATAATCAGAGAGAAAATTGGGCTCTCAGTCCACTAACTCATAAGGAAATGAATGCTGCCAGCAACATGAATTGAGAAGTGAATCCTTCTCTATTCAAGCCTCAGCTAAGATCTCAGCCTCAGCTGACACCTTGACTGCAACCTTCTAAGACCCTGAAGAGAGGACTCAGTTAAACCGTGTCCAGACTCCTGATTCACAGAAACTCAAGAAAATAAATGTGTGATGTTTTAATCCACTAAACTGTTGGTGATATGGTTATACAACAATAGATAATATACATGTAAAATGGGATTATGTAGAACACATTAAAAGGTAACTATCTCTTAATCTCAGGAAACAAACAGAGGGTTGCTGAGGAATGGGGGAGGGATAGGGTGCCTGGGTTGTGGACATTGGAGAAGGTGTGTGCTCTGGTGAGTGTTGTGAATTGTGTAAGACTGATGATTCACAGACCTTTACCCCTGAAGCAAATAATACATTATATGTTAATAAAAAATAAAAAATAAAATTTCAAAACTTACACCACTAAAAAAAAAAAAAAAAAGGTAACTATCTCAGTTTTGCCCGAGGCCTGACTACTTGATCATCTAGATAGAATATGCAAAGTAGAGTACTGGAAAGCAAATTTTAGGCCATTTCCCAAACCTGTCTTCAAGATTTGAAAGAATTGTGGTTAAAGACATCAGAGTTGTAGATTGAAGAGAGGATTTTATTGAAGAGAGCTATCAATTTTCAGAGTGCCAATTCCTGATCCTGTGAGAGACTAGGTGGAAAGACTTACTCCTTACCTTAAGTCTAATGAGAGAAAATTCAAAGAAGCTCTTTGGTGGGGTTCATTTAATTAAGCATCTGCCATCAGCTCAGGTCATGATCCTGGGGTCCCGAGATCGAGTCCTGTGTGAGGTTTCCTGCTTCGTGGAGAGCCTACTTCTCCATCTCCCTCTACTCCTCCCCTCTCCACTCATGTTCTCTCTCTCAAATAAATACAAATAAAATCTTAAAAAGAAAAGAAAAGAAAAGAAACTATTTGGAGAGTTTGATGCATGACCCCAGTACCTACAGAGTTAAAAGGTGAGTGAATTGCAAAGGGAGGCTTGGTCAGAGAGTAGGTCATTATTGGGAATTAACGTGGCTTATGACAGAAGACCAAAAGTGTATCTTTCCTGTGGGCAAGATATGGACCACAGAAGAGAAAGTTGGGGTGGAGGTATTATAAATCTTGCCCAAGAGGGCTCTCTGGAGTGGTGTCTCAGCAGAGAGAGGCTAAAGTGCACCAGCAGAGGCTTGGGGAACTTGGAAGCAGTTAGAAACCACCAGACAAAAGAGTTACATCAGCCCAAGTCAATTGAATTGCAGGGAGACATGTCCAGTTCTCCAAAGAATCCATTAACTCTCTATTAGAAGTAGAGTCAGACTCAAACATCCACCATTCCAGAGAATGCCTACCCAGGCTAACTTAGTCACATAATATCTTTCCTGATCCTTTTCCTTTTTTTTTCCTCCTCCCTTCTTCTACCACTACTCCTTAGATAATGGAGGAGTCAGAAATGATGTTAAATGATTGTGGGAGGAAGGGTAGAAACACAGGAAGGTAGTTAGCTTCCTCTTTGGCATCAAACCAGAGCTAGGGAGAGGAGAAGCTTTAATTTTGAATGAAGTCTTTAATTATTACACTGACTGAACATAGTAATTACTGAACCGAGTCTTTTTAAAACCAAAATGATTTAAAGATGTTTTATGATTCAATAGTGAGCAGTAAACTATGAGTATGCCCTGTATTTTATCCAACAGTCAAAATTCTAGAGCTCTACTAAACAGTTGTGTAAGAGCAGCCATAGGTGAGAAATAATGTCTATGATTACATCCCATAAATCTTGCCATTTCAATGTGTTTTCTGCACTCTTTTCACTCAACCAAACTTCATAGAAGTCCAGCTTCTTACACGTCATCTCCTATAACTCTAATGCATTTATTCATAAAGGTTGGAATTAAGCATAAATCTATTTGACCTGTTGATGGGCACACTCTTTTCCCCAATCAGGTTTTATTTGCTTGTTTGTTCCTTTGAGCAGCATTTCTGATATTAAGGATGTAGCAATTAACACCATGTATATAAATTTTTAAATACTGATGCTTTTCATTTCTATAAAATATTCCCAAGAATGAAATTTCTTGGTTGAATGATACACACACATATACACATATATTGATAAAGGCTGAAAGACTTAACATTTCCACCAGGAATGAATGAGAGTGATTTTCATCATGTCTTAGCCAGAAATACATGTTAAAACTCATCAATTTTTCCAGCCCACTGGGTGCAAAGTGATAATTACCATTATATTAATTAATATTTCTTTAAAGAGCAGCAAATCTGAGCATTTCATGATTTTATAGACTACAGATGTTTAGATTGGTAGAGGTTTTTATAAAGATACACTAAAATGTTTACCTAGATGTTATAAATCTGAAACCTAGAGAAGTTTGACTTGCCAGGATCACACAGTTCCTCACCGACAAACAAACTAAACATTGCAATTGTTGTTTCTTATTTTTCAATGCAATGCCCCTTTAATCACAAGCCACTCTTTATCAGGGAAAACATTTGATTAGCAAATAAATAAATAGACACCATGAGTTCCAAGGAAGGAGAGAAAAGTCACTATGAGCTCTAATAAGCACAGAAAAAAGAAAGTAAAGTAAATGTTTAGAAAGAGCAGAAATAACAACTTATTTGAGACAAAGTCAAAGAATATGGCATGCATGAAGAAGTTTCTTTAATGGGAATGGCAAATGTAAAATTGTAAAGGTACACTTAAAGTAAATTTTACTTTCAATACCAGGTTAAGGTATTTGTACACTTAATGTTATAACTAAAATGAAGCCTTTCGGGATGGCTGGGTGGCTCCGGTTAAGCCATTGCCTTCGGCTCAGGTCATGATCCCAGGGTCCTGGGATCAAGTCCCACATCAGGCTCCTTGCTCAGCGGGGAGCCTGCTTCTCTCTCTCTCTGCTTCTGCCTGCCACTCTGCCTGCTTGAGCTCTCTCTGTCTCTCTCTGACAAATAAATAAATAAACAAACAAACAAACAAATAAATAAATAAGAAGCCTTTGAATGAGAACATAGAATAATGAACAGTATTTTAGAAAAAGTGATACAGAATATCTATAAAACAGATGTTTTAAAATATAAATTTAAACTATTTTTTCTTCAAAAAAGTTATTTTGTAGTTGCTGAGATTTATTGTACTCTAATAGATACATATATACATATGCTCCACATCTTTAAAAATAATTGTCTGATGGGAGGGAAATGAAACAAGATGGGATGGGGAAGGAGACAAAGCATAAGAGACTCCTAAACTCATGAAACAAACTGAGGGTGGCTGGGAGGTGGGGGGCTAGGGATGGGGTGGCTGGGTTGTGGACATTGGGGAAGGCATGTGCTGTTAAGTGCTGTGAAATGTGTAAGCCTGATGATTCACAGACATGTACCCTGAGGCAAATAACACATTATATGTTAATAAAAAATAAAAATAAGAAATAAAACAGTAATAAAAAAATAACAAATATCTGATGACATTATTGTTTCATGAAGTTGCAGTGGATACAAAGTCAGTGCTTTTACTCCTAGCAAGGCTAATCAAGTCTTTCTGGCCATTACCTTTTTACTCTACTTTGTTCTCTTGCAAGCTATTCGACATTGGAGGTAACCAGCAACAGTGAGTGACCAAGTTTTTAACCATCTACATTTAAAAAGCTGCATAGGTCACGTTATGCAGAAAGGCTTAAAAAGAAAGCCTTTTTAAAGGCTTTTTAAAAAAATAATTTGACCACAAAGAATCTATATTAAATAATAAAGGAAATCTTATACAAGATAAGAGACAAAATGTCCTTAAAATGTCTTTAAAAGAACTACAGTCACTCAATGCATAAGCCAGTCTTTGGAAAGATTTCAGACGTAAGGTAACCTCAAGAAATCAATGAGGTTAAAATCCCTTAGTGAATTAGTCTTGTAGTAAACGATAGTACGCCAATTGTCTAAAAGAATTGCTCACACAGCAAAATTTGACTTATGTCTTTGGTGTGAGGACAATTCTACATTAAAAAAAATCCATACATATACTTTTTTAAAAATCTGGTATAGTTAATACACAATATGATATTAGTTAGAAGTGTATAATACAGTGATTCAACAATTGCACACATTACTCAGCGCTCATCATGATAAGTATACTCTTAATCCCCTTCACCTGTTTCACCCATCTCCCACTTATCTCCCCCCTGGTAAACATCAGCTTGTTCTTTATAGTTAAGAGTCTGTTTTTTGGTTTGTCTCTTTCTTTAATGTGCTCATTTGTTTCACTTTTTAAATTCCACACATCAGTGGAATCATACGATATTTGTCTGTCTCTGACTGACTTATTTCACTTTGTATTATACTCTCTAGCTCCATCCCTGTTGTTGCAAATGAGAAAATTTCATTCTTTTTGTGGCAAATAATATTACCTTGTATAGATATATACCACATCTTCTTTATCCATTCTTCTATTGATGACACTTGGGCTGCTTCCATATCTTGGCTATTGTAAATAATGCCACAATAAACATAGGAGTGTATATATCTTTTCAAATTAATGTTTTCATTTTCTTTGGGCAAATACCCAGCAGTGGAATTACTGGATAATACAATAATTCAATTTTTAATTTCTTGAGGAACCTCCATAATGTTTCCCACAGTGGTTGTACCAGCTGCCACCAATTGTGCATGAGGGTTCCTTTTTCTCCACATCCTCACCAACACTTGTTCCTTATGTTTTTCTTTTAAACCATTGTGACAGGTGTGAGGTGCTATCTCATTGTAGTTTTGAATATTTGATTTGTGTTTCCCTAATGATGTGTGATGTTGAGCATCTTTTTATGTGTCTGTTGGTTATCTGTGTTTCTTCTCTGGAGAATGTCTGTTCATGTCTTCTGCCCATTTTTAAATTGGATTATTTGATTTTTTTGGTATTGAGTTGGATAAGTTCTTTATATACTTTGGATACTGAGCCTTTATCAGATATGTCATTTGCAAATATCTTCTCCCTTTCTGTAGTTTCCTTTGATAGTTTCCTCTGCTGTGCAGAAACTATATTTTTATGTAGTCCCAATAGTGTATTTTTGCTTTTGTTTCCCTTGCCTCGTACCTAGAAAATAGTTGCTGTAACTGATGTCAGAGAAATTACTGCCTGTGCCCTCTTCTAGGACTTTTATGGTCTCACCTTTGGGTCTTTAATCCATTTTGAGTTTATTTTTGCATATGGTGTAATAAATGGTCCAGTTTCATTCTTTTACATGTAGCTGTCCAGTTTTCCCAACACCATTTGCTGAAGAGACTTTCTTTTTCCTATTGCATTTTCTCATCTACTTCATTGAAGATTAATTGGCCATATAATCATGGGTTTATTTCTGGGCTTTCTAACCTGTTCCATTGATCTATCTGTCTATTTTTGTGCCAGCACCATACTGTTTTTATTACTACACTTTGTAGTCTATCTTGAAATGTGGGATTGTGAAATTCATACATATACTTTTTGAGAATTATTAAAGATCTTTTTTTTTTTAATTTGACAGAGAGAAACACAGCGAGAGAGGGAACACAAGCAGAGGGAATGGTAGCGGGAGAAGCAGAGAGCCCGATGAGGGGCTCGATTCCAGGACCCTGGGATCATAACCTGGGCCCAAGGCAGATGCTTAACGACTGAGCCACCCAGGCGCCCCCCTTTTTGAGAATTATTAACAGTAGTATAAAATACCATACATATTAAGATATAAGACATAGTATTAAATAGACTACAGTTACTCAGATTAAAAATTTCCATAAATGTTGTGGATAATTCTAAAAAAAATTTTTTTAAACAGTGAAAAGAAAGTAAAAGAAACAAAAAAAATCTATAATAGAAGTTTATAAAATTATTTTTAAAAAAGAACTCAGTGAGCCTACAACAGAATGAAACATCTGAGAATATTCGGCTAAGAAATACAAATAAAAATAAGCTCTTTCTCAGTTGAGCATGTTCAACATCAGAAATTTATATCCCTTAAGAGATATTTTTGAAAATGATCTCAGAAAGTTTGAATTTACACATGAGAAATTTATAATCTCAGTTCAAATCTATAAATGTTATTATACTCAGTTATGTACCTAAGATTTTGATTTATGTTAGATAATCAAGCTTATGAAATATGGTCTTTGCTTTCTTTTTTATTTTTAAAGATTTATTTATTTATTTGAGAGAGAGACAGAGACAGAGAGCAAGAGAGCACAAGCAGGGGGAGGAGAAAAATGAGAGCAGGCTCCCTGCTGAGCAGGGAGCCAAATGTGGGGCTCCATGCAAGGCTCCATGAAAGGCTGGAATCCCAGGACCCTGGGATCATGACCTGAGCTGAAGGCAGATGCTTAATCAACAGAGCCACCCAGGTGCCCCAAACATGGTCTTTACTTTCATGTCACTTAAAGTATAAGATGAATAGATACCTGAGTACATTGCTTTTTTTTTTTTTTTTTTTTTGAGTACATTGCTTATTAACCACCACTCACTTGCTTTTAAAACATCATTTTTGTCACCATCAGAAATAATATACTGAGATAGATGTGAGTCTTTCAGTTTGATAGTTTTGTGTTATTTTATTAGACTATGCAAGGTTAGTGTTTTTCTCATCATGATATTTTTAAAATGTACTTTAATTATGTTTTGAGGAAAAGCATGCTTTCTTACTGTTTCCTCTAAACTTAAATGAAAGCTATCCTCTATACTATCAACTTAGCACTTATTTCTTGTCTTCCTTTCACTCATTCAGCACATACCTAGAGCATTTATTGTGACTCATGCACTATTCTGAACACCTTTTAATATTTCTGGTAATATTTTTAAGGCTATATATTTAAGGAAACATCCAGCCCTCAACTAATTCTGTAGCTCTCTCAGGCCAAGGAAATATATATATATATACACATTTGTTAAGTGTATATACTAATGTCTTTTTTTTTTTTAAGATTTTATTTATTTATTTTAAAGAGAGATGGAAAGTTGTGAAGGATGGGAAGGAGAAGGAATCTCCAGTAAACTCTGCTGAGCACAGAACCCAACACTGAGCTTGATTCCACGACTCTGAGACCATGACCTGAGCTGAAATCAAGAGTCAGATACTTAACCAACTGAGCCATCCAGGTACACTAGGTATATATATTACTATTTAATGTAGTTAGCACCTACTTACATAGGTTCTCTTTTAGTACAGTGTGACATCTGTACTCAAGCTACTATGGCTCAAATGCTGGTTCCAGGGTTGAGTACCTGTGTGATTTTGATCTAGTTATTTGACCTGAGCCTCATTTCCAAATCTGCCAAATTAAGCCAGGCTTCAGAAGACTATAATGACAGTAACTGAGATGACATATGGCATGGTCTTTTGGTACATAACTGGTATATAATGCATGCCAGTTATTAGTATTTAAGTAGGAAGGTAGTTAAAACATTGTTAATGTAACCATTTTACAAATTACAAATTTTATAAAATTTGTAAAAGTAATTTTACAAATTACTTTTTTTCTTTCTTTTCTTTTTTTATTTTATTTTTTCAGTGTTCCAAGATTCATTGTTTATGCACCACACCCAGTGTTCCATGCAATACATGCCCCCCTTAATACCCACCACCAGGCTTGGTGGTGGGTAACATAGTCTTTAATTTCAGAATATAGAAATCAGGGCAAGCTCAAAAAGTCCAGCAATATAGAAGAATTTTAGGGAAAAAGGGCAAGTGATTTTGCTTTTGATGACTTAGTTTCTCATTTGTAGAACTTTTTAAAATAAAATTTTCTCTGAAGTCTATTCAAATTCTATTATTCTTTTTTTTAAAAAGGTTTCTTTATTCATTTGAGAGAGA